>JAUMTR010000027.1:306549-345362 GCA_032270685.1 Microctenopoma stevenorrisi | reverse complement strand
GGCCGCCCACCCTGAGTCTGGTTCTGCTGGAGGTTTCTTCCTCTTAAAGGGAGTTTTTCCTCTCCACTGTCGCCTTAGTGTTTGCTCAAGTGGAACTATTGGCTTTCTGAATTGTTGAATTTTTCAGTATATATTTATATAATGTGTAAGGTCTTGAACCTCTTTAAAAATGTATCTGGAAATGTTGTGACTTGGTGCTATATAAACTAAGCTGAAATGGTTTGATCAACTATCAGAGGGCACAAAACCAACACCCAAGATGCAGGTGGTGATTAAGACATGTGGAGGCTTGATGCTTGTCGTGGAACATTTTTTTTCAAGGAGGTTCAGACCATTTGGAAATCACTGGTAGTAAGGTTCACAAAACTGTCACAGATAGAAAGAGATTTCAGAAACACAGTACCACAGACCAAACCTGTGAAAGCTGCTCCCTCTGCACGCAGCTCGCATCCTGAGAGCAGGTGTCATACTCCAGACTGAAGCAGCGATGTTACTGTGTGTAGAGAACATCAAACTACTTACGCACGCAGCCACCCAGACAAGCAGCCAGCTGGGTTGTAAAAGCCCTGGGAAGCAGGAGTGGAGGGGTCGCTGGGGTGAGATAGGGCACACGGGGGAGGTGGGCTGAGAGCACCTTGTTGGGCAGTAGTCTGAATTCTTGACATTCCTGGCCCACAAAGGCAGGATGTGTGTACGGGCCACGTTGTGTCAGACACTGATGGAAAAGCTGGAGAAGTGGAGGGGTGGGGTTAGGGGGGGTTGCCACTTTGGCAGCCTTCAGCCTGGCCATGTGCCAACCATTGTTTGTCAGCCAGACAAACATTTCCAAAACAGACGGAGGTCAGCAGTGCTCTGCCATTCATCACACTGTTGCCAGCTTTTGTTTTCAACTCGACGTGTGACACCAGCCACAGGACCCCATCATGGAGAGCATTTGTGAAAAGTGGCTTTCCTTACAAACCTCTAACGAGGTAAGCAGCACTTTCAAGTACAAACCAGCTTTCATTGTGAGCTTTCCTTCAAGTGCAGTAGGAACACAGAGCAAATCCTGCCGAACAACTCAGAGACACATTTCACAGCAACGCAAAGCAGTAATAGGACGTGTGTACATGCGGGGTAAGGTGCCATAATGCCTAAGTCAACCAAGGAGACACAGGAATCCAGACAGCAGGGATTTTAGGTCAGACTCAAATGACAAGCCCACTGTAAAGCCCACACAGCTCTGTAAATAACCACACACTCTACAGTATTCAGTTCACTTTATATTAGATCATTGTGTGCACCATAATAACATACAACACGTTGGATAACAACTGATCAAATAATGTTCAAGTCCACATTTTTCCATGTCTCTGGCTGACTCTTAATGTCACTGACTCCTAGCGGTTATGCTGAAATATATATGATATATTGCTAATAATATATTTAAGAAAATGTATGTGTGGTTCCATTTACTGGCCTTCACCTTCTCTGTTGTAGGCATGCTACAGCGTCTGGGGCATGTTTAAACAAACACAAAAATGTGTTGCAATATTCATCAGCAGACATTCAATGGTTAGGACAAAAGTTTAGATTATTGATCGGAAGCAACGAAGCAGCCGCAGTGAGCTGCTAGATGAAAACTAAAAAGAACGTTGTGTTAACTGTCTCGTGCTCTTGTGTGGAAATCAGGTGCAACATCAACAGTGGATTGTTGCAAGGTGGAGAAATGCCAACAATTTTCCTCCTGCTACAAGAAAAGTGATAATATATCTGAATAAACTCTCTCTAAATAGAAACATTGTAAGAACATGAGGTCATAAATATTCACACTCTTCCTAACATTAGTGGTTTAAATTGCTGTTATACTGGTAACTCTCAGAACACTGTATTTCCTTCATCTGAGTAGCAGATGTAAATCAGAATATCTTTAATATAATTAAATTAATATCATCTAATATCATTGAGACAAGTACAATAATATTAATAGGGATTCTCATTTCAGTGGCATTAGATTTGTTTTTCTATGTTTCACTAGAAGAACGATCGATTAGAAGTACAGCATCTTGCTCATGTGTCGAGATTACTGCAGTCTCGCCTGAGTATCAGAAACATATTAGATGCCACAGAAAGGTTTATATGGCTGAGAAGAGAAGCACATCTTTTGTTGTATAGTTGAGTAAATGTGTGTTCAGTGTGGGGCGGTTGGTGTGTGTGTACAGTATGTGTGCACAGGTTGAAGCCCCGTAGATGTCATGCCGTTTCCTCCACCACACTCTCCTTAAGTAGCCACGTTCACTGCAGTCATCACTCAGCTGTGATCAATGCCTCCAGATGAGACCACGCTTCTTACCCAGTTGCACAAAACTGGCTGGCTAGAAGTCACAAATATCTCAACACCCACTGCTAGTCCGCTGGTGTCAGCAACATCTGCAGCTTTAATATAGCATATTCACTTTTAAAATGTAATGGTTAGTAGTTGATTCTAATTTTTTACTTTACTTGGCAGATGCTTTTATCCAAAGCGACTTGCAAGTAGCTAGCACTGTGTGTCTGGCTCAGGGACACACCTGGTGGTGGATGGACTAGGAGTCAGACGGGGTTTGAACCCACGACCTTCTGCATCCCCAGGCCATAGTAATTCTACTATTACTGTGCACAATATATAAGATTATATATAATAATGTATAAGACTGAGAGCACATGCATTCTAATATCTGACCTCTTCCTGGGCAGAACATACTAGCAGTCCCGTTTAGATGAGTCTTTTAGCTGCTCCTCACTGAAGTCGTTTATGTAATGATTTTGTTATTTTTGTGTAAAGACTAAAATACTTTGTAAAAGCTGAGCATGTCATGTTCTCACGTTGTCACCTCAAAGACAGAAATGTGCACTTTAAAGAGAGATTTGGTTGAATGGGTTTTCATTAACATGATGGAGCATTTGCACAAAGAACAATTAATAAAAAATTGGTCTAATCCTGCACGTGGTGGCTGCAGGTGTGGCTGTCCTGAGAGACGTGATTTGAGCTGGCAGCTGCCCAGACGCTGTGGCCTGCACATTCCTCCACAGCATTTAATAGGAGTGATGACAGCAGGGGGCACAGAGAAGCAATAACCTGGCCATTGTGTGTCCAGCATGAGCAGGTGTGTCACAGAGGAGCTGATGTGCAACAGTCACTGTTACTGCTGCTACGGCGACTGAGCAGCCTGTGTGCAACCTCAGATACATTAGAGCAGCAATCGGTGCGTTTGATATTAAAATAGATTGAATTACATGAAGATTGCTCGTAATGACTGAGACTGGTTCCCTCAGCTCATTACTTCAATGTCCTGAGCAGTGAACGTTGCTCATATGACTTTGTATAGTTTCTATTGCTGACAAATCAGCTAACACACACACACACACACACACACACACACACACACACACACACACACACACACACTTTGCCTGAATGCTGACAGTACCACACACACATCTATGAAAATATTGATTAGACCTATAGAACAGTGTTTGACAACTCAGAGCTTGTCTTGAATTGTGTCTTCTGTAGTTTATTCTGATACCTTAGTACTGAAAGAAACGAGACGTACCACGTTGTGACTGGATGTCTCCAACCAGTCAAGTTGTGGTTCACTAGACACAGATGGATGGACACTACAAAGATCAAGAAAGGAAAAGACAATGTTTACATGAGAACACTCTGAGGTAGGTTCACTGTAGTGACACAGATGCAGCTCTCCTCCCAGTCAGACTGAGGCTCCTTGGACTCCATGCTGCATATTTAGTAGACTCGAATAAACAACACAAGATTTCAAAGAGCGTGTGGGAGCTGGCAGCACTGACAGAGGTGTCCTGTTAGTGCAGACAGCACTACACAGCACTGCATGTGATTCACAGGGGAAAATGTTATCACAGTAAAGCTGTAAACAGACATTTTTCCAGAGCTGCCGCACAGGAGCCAGGACACAAACACACAAATCTCACTGTGCCTGAGGCTGCTGCAAAACCAGCACAGAGAGAAAGTCGTTCTACTTTCTTTTGATCCAGAGGTGACAACACAGGAGGTGTTGTACTGTGTGTGTGTGTGTGTGTGTGTGTGTGTGTGTGCGATGACACTCAACCTTGGTGTGGTTTGTTGAACAGGTTTTTCCCTTTGGCAAACTATGACAGCAGCCAGGAGGGTGTGCTAGTACCTGATGACAAATATTCAGTGTTGTTGGCATCTTAAATTAGACTTCAGACTCAAATTCTGCTGGGGGGGGGGGTACTCACACACTCAGTGAAGAGACGTTTTTATGTCTGTATTTTAGCGTTTTAAAATAAAAACTTCAGGTATTATTTATGTGCTACTTCCCCCCCCTAATTGTATGGTTACTTTAAACATGATTTATTCCTACGCTTGCAAAGACTGTGAGTATGAGTTTTGATGCTTTGATTTGGATTTTTACTATAAGTAATGTCTCTGCTCCAGTGCAGTATGTTGTTGTAATCAAATGTGATTTAGTCACTATAGCGCCATCTGCTGCTTCAGTTTGTGTATCACACAGCATGTGGTGTACAGAACTACAACGTGTCTAACCTTTAGATACAGTTTATGTTTGGAGGTGTGGTGCTTTTCTTGGGTGGATCTGCTGTGCATTCTCTTCCAGACCACTGCCTTGTTCCGGAGATGGAGGTTCTGCTTTGACCTGGGAGGTTGCTAATGATCTTTGGCCTTGGGGGCAGCAGCCAGAGCTTTAAGCACAGGAACCAGATGCTGGATGTGGGGAAGAAGTCTTCTTTAGCCATAGGGAGAACTTCCTTCCTGGTGTGACTGTTTTCTTCTTCAGGGTTGTAGTCTCCAGCTGTGCCTTTCTAAACTGTGTCCTATCAAATCAGGAAGATAGACGCAAACACAACCACAACCTGGACTGATACATAAAAGCACGTATTACAATTCAAATCATTTCAGCTTTGAATTTGTAAAAATACCTTTTCACTCTGTCAGTATGGGTCATGGATTGGAAAAAAAACAATCCATGATCTTGGTGGTTGACCCACATTGTGTGATATCTGCTGCCGAACACACAAATGACGTTTCGGAGGCGGCTGCAGGTGTGGTTACCTTCAGCTGAGATTCTCCCAGGGGCAACGGCTTGCACCTTTTAACGTCTGCATGCACGGACACACTGCTCAACCTCCCAGCAGCAGGGGTGGGAGCACACAGGCCAGAAACAGAGTTCCAGCAATGTTGGAAGCAGAAGAGCTGCCCATGCTTCAGCTGACAGAGGGAGAGTGCAGTTTGTCATTCAGCCAGAACCACATGCACACAAACAAAACCCTACTACATAACTACTAAGTGATCATACAGGTTTGATTTCACATTAACAAACCTAAATATGTCGTAAACCCTGTATTTACTGACCAGCTGATTAATTAAAGAGCTCTAAAAATCCTTTACAGGATGATTATTTCATTTATTTTACTTTGCTTACATTCGCGTTTATCTCAAGAGACTTAAGGACACACCTGCTATGTGCTTGGAGTCTTTTGCATTCCAGTCTTACTTTCATCCCAGTGATCTACCAGGCCACATTGATCATTTAAAAGGATTCTGGCCTACAATATGTGCATGACTTACAGTTATGACATATATAAAGCACATGAATCCGGTTTGTAGGCTGGTTTATTAAACGTGTCAGGTAAAGTCAGTGAGACCCACGTTAACCAACCTCACACTGTCAGCTGCATGCACTCCTGCATTCAAGTTCACGCTTTGTAACTTTATTAGTGTCAGGCGCCACCGACTGGTCTCTGGCAGGCATCACCTAAACAAACACCAGAAAAAAAATCTGAAGGCGAATTTTAACACTGCAATATTTGAGCTATTTTAATGAATAAGGGACAAATGGATAAACTCGTCCAAGGGTCAGAAAATGTGTACTAACTGATGCATGGAGATTTTGTTTACCTCTATGCTTTTAGCCACTTGTGCACTTTTATTTAAGACACAGCAAAGGGTCTAAATATTACGCAAGATAAGTGTTTTTAAAAATATAAAATGTGATTTGTGAACACTCGATGCTGACCTCAAGAAAAACTGGACCTACGACCAAACCGATTCTACATGGACAATGAAAGGACAAGAAAGGAGACTTCATGTTCTACATGTCATTTATTTACTGGAATTAATTTCTGGTTAGCAAAACTGTGTAAAAGTTCTATTCTTAAAGCAGCAAAATAATCATTAAAAAATCTAATGGTACAGTCTGAAACCAAGGATGACAGGATTACAGCTGATTCAACAGACAAATCTGCTACAGTGCCGTGTAAAAAACTGCTATTAGACTGCATCATCAACAAATATCACACGATTCATGTAAAGTATTGATTTTAATCAACCATCGATTGTTGTTTCAACAAAATGAGATTGAGATGTCAGTCAGCAGGACAACACTGACAGAGAACCCAGCGTCGGTTGGTCGAGCACCTCGCTCCTCATTTAGAGCAGGAATCTCACTTCAGTTCAGCCAGTCCAGGTCATCATCATCATCCTCTTCATCACCAAACAGAGGGGCAGGAGGTGGACGCCCCTTCAAGCTCTGGGCATAAACAAAAGAGCAAACAACATAAGTACTGTTCCCGTAATGTTCGATGAGGGAGTAAAGCTTGTTTTTCTGACAACATTCTCTAGTTTTCATGGAGACTTCATGGAGGCAGGACTGCACCCATGTCTTCTCTAGTTATCTGAGAGAGGAATGTTCTAGAATGAGAATTTCCTGTCCTGGCCCTCGACAGCCACCTTCCTGCTCGTTTTCCAGACATTCTGCTGGTTTCCTGGATCAGGTGAGTTCAGCCAATCACAAGTGTAAGTGCAGAGATGGTTGGAAAGCAAGCAGGAACCAGCACTGGTCATCCCTGTGACATCAGCTGGTCATTTCCCACAGTTTCAGGAGAATTGAGCCACTAGTTCCTCAGGCTTCAGCACACTGAGACTCTCTTTATTGGTGCTTCTTGATGCCACACCTGAGCTGGACCCTATTAACACTGACTTAACTCTAGAAAACACAAAGGGGGGGGCTGGGCGGGGGGGGGTGGGGGTAAGTTGCTGAATCAATTCTGAGAGCTGAACTCTACAGATCCTTCCTTACCATCTCATCCTCCTCTTCCTCCTCGTTGGGTGCTACAGGGATTTTAGCAGGAGTTGTGGTCTGGAAAAATGGCTCATGCCCATTTTCCTCACTGATTCCCCCAGGGAGACTGGGAGAACAGACAGGGGAGCAGGGGGTGTAAGGGAAGAAAGAGTGAGAAAGACAGAGAGAAAAGAGAAAGGGGGATGATGCAAGCAAAAAACAGGCAGGAAGTTAGTTTGAAGGAAAGCATGCATCCATTAGTAGAAAAAGACGCACACGTGTACAAATGAAATGCTGCATGTAACAGGTGACAAAGAGACCCACCTCGTCTCCTCCTTGGCGTTGTTCTGAGGTGCATTCGGTGGGGGAGGGGGGTTTTCTGGAGGTCCAAAAGCTTTCTCGAGGGCAGCATTTGTTTCCTCTACATGCTCAACATTGTCCACAATCTCCGTGGCTGCCTCTCTGCTCACAGCAGCATATGTTTCACACACGGTTTGCTGGCCTTCGTCGGGTGATAAACTCTCAGAAGCTTCGTCTGGAGATGAAGACTGGGTGCTGTCGTGCTGCTGCTGTTGCACTTCACACTCTGCTGCCGTCTCCTGAGGTTTCAGTCCAGCTGTTGAAATCAGATGGACATGAGCAGCCTGTAATGACTGTGCCGGGCTTTGTGTCTCTGACTCGGACACTGCCTCCACCTCCTTCTCTGCTGCTTCCTGATTCACGTGGGCCTCACTGAGGTGCGGAGAAGCCACTTCAACCACATGTTCTCCCTCCTCCTGCTCTTCCTCTCCGACTTCTCTCTCACCATTCTCATGTACATTCTGTTGAGGTGTTTCCTCGGCCTGTTTCACATCATCACCGTCTTCTTCTTCCTCCTCCTCCTCCTCCTCTTCTTCTGATTCCTCTTCCTTCTTCCTGACTGACTCGTTTGTGCCACTGAGCAGCTGCAGTGTTACATTCTGGGGGAAACACCAAAACACAACGGATGCTTGAAGCTAATGTTCTGTTGTGCAGAATTCATTCAAAATGTCAGCATGTGAATAAAAAATTATTTTCTTTCCTAATGTTTCCATTATTTTTTCCATTTACATGTCGGCTGTTGGATAGGAATGTCTGCCTTCCACGACCCACTCACCTTAATGGTAGAGACAATCACGCCCAGCACGTCCTGGCCAGTGTAAGATTCACTCAGGTCAAACTCCCCCCGCAGAGACTGAAATACTCCATTCATCACACGCTTCACCTATGTGTACGTACACACACACACACACACACACAGCTGGCCTCAGTTGTATTGCTGACAGAAGATGAACCATGTGACGCTCACAAAGATATTGCGAGTTAAATGAACGTGCACATAATTGCAGGAAAAAATGAGATGGTGATCTGGTACAACTTGTGCACAGTTGCATGGATGACAGAAGTCAGAGTGATCTTTGTCATCTTGTTCAGTTTATTATCATTGAAGTGTAAACACGAGAAAATTCAATAGGATTTCCTTTTCTATTTCTCACCTCTGCTGCAGTGTCTTTTGAACTGTCCTGCTGTGTCAGTTTCTTCTGCAGTTCAGTCACTCTTCTTTCCAGCTTCTCCTTCACAGCCGCTCCGCGCTGCTCCAGGGCAGCATGCTTAAAAGATAAAGACATGTCAAACAGCAAAGATGGACTAAAGAGCAATGATTATTTCATGGAATCCGTACAGGCTGACTGATCATTAGTCATCCTTACTTTTTCCTGAAGGGCCTGCAGCTCTTCAATCTGCTCATGGTGTTGTATCAATTTCCGTTCTTCTGACACTCTTGACTGTTTCAGAAGTGTAAACTGATGAGAGTGAAATAAACCACAGACAAAGCAATTACACATCATATGTCTGCACTGAGCAACATGCTTCCCCTTAATGGAAAAAGTCCAAATCAGTCTACCTTGTCCTGTAACTGGCTGATCTTGTTCTGCAGTGCATCTCTCTGCTCTGTTAGTTCAGCCAGCTCCCTGCTGTGCTGCTCTTTAGCAGAGGCCAACATCCGCTTGCACTTCCCTTTCCACTCCACCTCCAGCTCCGCCTGCAGCTGTGACAGCTGCAACAAAATAGTAGTTTGAGTACATTTTCCCAGAGGTCCCACAGAAAACTATTTAACTACGTCAGATATGCAGCTTCTGAAACACTTTAACTACACAAGAACATGTTTCAGAGAGACTTTGCATTGCCGAGTCCTACCTGTTCAGATGCAGCATTGTTGGTGCTGGTCCTGGCCTTGTGGAGTTCAGTTCGGAGGTTGTCCAGCTCCTGCTGACTGCTCTTGCGAAGCTCCTCCACTTCCTCATCCCGGCGCTGACGTTCAGCTTGCCACTTTTTCTTCCTTTCCAAAATAGTCTAGAAAAGAGGGGGGGGTGACAGTGTTTGTCAGAATGTACAATGTGGCTACACCATATTTGAAAATGTTTGCTCGGGTATTCTTACTCGTTCCAGGGCCTCTTTATCACTCTTAACGTCCTGCATTTCTTCGTCCATGTTGCTGATTCTCAGCTCTATCTCTTTGCGCTTTTGCTTCTCTGTGCGGTACTGAGCCTGAGTCCTCTCTGCTGCCTCCTTCAGTTCTGAAACACAAACTCAGCACCATCAGACCAGAGTGCTCGGATCTGATGTGATTTTGGAGTGATCACAGTAATACAGACGTGTATGATTTTCCTGTATAAATCGTTGGTTGTTACAATAAAACATTTCAATTAAATATATCATGTAGGAGACACACAGTGATATTTGACGTGTGAAACAAAGTTTATAGGATTTACAGGAAGTGTGCAATAACTGTTTAAACAAATTTAGGGCGATGCAGAAGTTTTGAAGTTTTGTATCGCAACAACCAACAATTTCTACAGGAAAATCATGAAGATTAGGATCAAGGTTGGTGTTTTCTGTATTTTTATGACTCCTTTTAAATTTGGTCCATTTAATTTATGTTCTATTAACATAAGGGAAATATGCAGTCATACAAAAAGAAAATTGTATTTAATAATAATAATAAAAAATACTTTATTGATCCCCTTGGGGAAGTTGTTGTTTGGACAGCTGCTAGACCCATGTCTGTGCTACTACAGGGTATCGGTGTCTCGTCCAAGGACACTACAACATCACCTGGTGGAACATTCAAAGATAATCCACAATTTCTTGTAAAAGATATCTTTGATAGAATAGATATGGGTCTTAAAACTTGCTATGTCAAGTGCACCTATCTAGGTCCAGGACCTGATCTGTGTGCTCTGACATTTTCTATTTTAATATTGGATTTCTATTGTCTATCTATCCATTTTATTTTTACAAATTTCCAGAGCAATAAAAAACTACTTCAACACAAACCTTCCAGCTGTGTCTCCAGGGCAGAGATGTGCTTGCACTGGCTCTCACTGTTCTGCAACACTGAGTTCAATTTACTTTGCAGTTCTGCTGCCTTCTGCTGCTGAACTGAAGCTTCCAGCTGCAGCTGAGACAGCCGGGCTGTGGACGAGGCTAGATCTTCAGTCAGACGAACCTGATGGAGACAAAGAAGGAGTGATGAGAGAGCCAGAGATACTGGAGGCCATCTACAGTAGAGTGAAGCCCAGGCCACACACAGACAGTGTAGCAACAGAGTGACAGCCTGGATGAGTGGCTACTGGTGCTAATGATGTGAGCAGCGTGAACCTGTGGGAGAAAAATGTTGAGTGATGGCTGATGGGGAAAAACAAAATGTGAATTAAAATGATGGCGTATGATATAGAACGGATGCTTACAGTGGCAGAGGCCAGACCTGGATCAAAGAGTAGTCCCACATCGCTTTACACATGGTGTGCAGCATGCGACAAACCAATCGACCAATCAGCTACAATGTTCCGGTGCTACATGAATTCAGGGAGGAGCTCTTTTTTGTTCTTGGGTTTCTACTGTCAGTGACTTATCTTGTGCCCAGGGCACTTACTGAGCCATATGTGATTTGTTCACTGAAAACTAAGTAGTCCGTCTGTTAGAGACTTTTTGACCCACGTCTTGTGAGGGTACACAGAAAAACAGGCTCACCTGGCCAGAGCCCAGGTCCTGAGGCAGTGCGTGCTGGGAAGAGAGAGCAGTAAATGCTAGATTTTCCTCACTGCAGCACAGCGGCGCAAATTACATGGAGCAGTTAGTAAAATGTGAAGCAGCAGGATATTTATTTTATCTGATAAATACCAATCATTCCATGTACAAAGTAGTACATATAGTGTATTGATTAGGTGAAATTCACTTTACACAGCAGAGAGAAATGCAGGTATTATTAGCTCTGTACACAGAATACAGTATATTAGTTTTATATATTGCTGCCTAGCCTTTTTAACCCTTTATTCGGCTTACTAAATAACCCTTACTTTTTCTTTTGATCTGAAAACCTCCCTATCACCAGTCTGTTTCAGCTGCATCTCTTCTAAAACTAAACCCCGTGTTTAATTCACTCCATGCTAAACACACGGTTCACATCTGATGTGAACTGCTTACTCTGCTTTCTGTGCACTTTGGACTCACTAAATGAGACCAAATGTATGCAGTTGTTGGTTTCCTGAGAGTTATAGGAGCGTTCTTTCCCGCAACACTGGGATTTTGATGCTGTAGTACATCAAAGTGATAATTTTAGCACTGGCTATTTGGGATGTTGGTAAATCAGATTGTGAGTTGTTCCCACTCACTTTGTCCTGCTCTGCCTGTAGTAGTCTGGCCTGGCTCTGTTCACTGGATGACTTAAGACAGTCGTTCCTCTGTTCCATCAGCAGGTTGCTCTGCTCCATGTACCTGGACCAACACAACAGGGACACATTACATTCAAACAAATATAGAGCAGAAACACTGCTCAAATTTCCTTTGAACTGGACAAATGTGCAATTGTGTTGTTTGTTAAATTGTGTTTAATTTACAGTTACAACTGTACAAGTTCTGGTTTTCACCCACTAATTTAAAATCATATTTTGTGAACTGGAAGGCACAAAGGTGATCAGCACAGTAGGCTAAAGGGCTCTGGAATGGAAAATGGATCTTTTGTGGATATTTTCAGACTCACCTCTGGTTCTGGTTGATGAGTTCCCCAATCTTACGGTTCTGCTCCTCAATGCGAGTGCTCTTCTCAAAAACTTCCTTTTTCAAACATTCGTTTTCCTAAAAACAGAATTTCAGTCTCAGTACACAAAACATGTCATGAGATAATGAACATGGGTCACAAAAAGTGTCTGTAAAATCATGTGTACCTGGACAATTCTTTGGATATTATGCATAATCATGGAGGTTTCCATCGACATACTCGACACACCCATGGAAAGACTTCCCTGCCTCTGAAGGTCATCTATCTGTTAAAGATGCAATAGACAGTAACCAGATGCATCTACTGGAGGTAAATCAACTCCAGAATCACAAAAGACCCCACGTTACGATATTATCTTACTTAACTCACATGTGTTCTGCAAATTATGTCCATAAAGGTAAACTTGTCAATGTCAAAATACATTTAATCTAATCGAAAAATGCTGCGATACTATGCTGCAACGATTTGTCACCAGTACTTAGTATCTAAATACTGTTAGAAATTATTAATAAACACACAACCTTCGAGGTTAATTGGTCCACTTTATCCGCTACTTTCCCAACAGCTAACCGGATCTCTGTGTTGTGCTGTCGGGCCTCAGTCATCATAAAAGACGTGACATCACTGGAGCCTGAAGAAACAACAAAATCACAATAACAGTGTTTGCACGTTTCACCAACACAATGAGTGTCTGTGATATTATTAACTGCATAATGACATGGAGACATTGGAATGTCAATGTCTATCAGTCATGTCACACCTATGCTACACCTATGCTACACCTATGCTACACCTATGCTACACCTATGCTACACCTATGCTACACCTAACAGTTTAGAAAGCTGGTTTCCTTCCTTTGGTACTGAAACTTACCCATGTATGACACAGTTTGTGCAGGGAAGACCTGGCCAACAGACTGCAGCTGGGATGGAGCTGCAGAGTAAGGCTATAAAACAACATAATGCAATGATTTAGAGAGAACACCAGATTTGCTTTTTTTTTCCCCAGATCAGCACTTACTGATGGTCAAACTCACCTGGAAGGCATGGCTGTTGCCTGGCAACCCTGGCTGTGGGGCAACCGCACTAATAACAGGAAACAAGGCTGACGGTGGAGCATTGTGAGGATGAGGATGCACTGTAGAGGGAATACATTCAAATTCAGGGAATTTACTAATACACTGTAAAATACAGAAGTGAAGCCCTCGTCATTCTGAGAGACTACATATGAAGAGATGGAAGAACGTGACCTTGAACTGAAGCTGGAGCAACAGTGGAGACTGGCACTGGAGAGTGAGGTGCAGCTCGATCTTTCCCTCTGCTGCCACTGGTGTCCTATAATCAACACACAGAGGCAGAAACTTATTTCTAGTCAACAAAGCTCATGAAAACACTTAAGCCATCAATATCTAAATGAATCCTGTCTACCTGTGACTCTCAGTACCAAACCCACTAAAGAAATACCTTCTCCTGTTACTCTTTCTGCTGGCCGGTATGAAAGCAGATTATCTCCTCCTTTATTATGGTCCTCTCCTGTTGATTTTCTCCTTGTCTTGTACGTTATATTAAGCTTAAATAAAGAAAACTCAACCAAAAACTCAACCTGTGCTTGATGATAGAACAGCTACACAAACACCGCCATGTGTCATCTGTGTTACAGTCCTCAGCTGCTTCACTAATGTTTAGTTCCATTTAAATATATAACAGTTTGCTAAAAGTCAAATATTTCACAATGGATCAAATAGTGCATTTGCTGCGCTAGTGAGTATATCTGGCATCTGCCTTGTTTAAGTGACACCAAGTCAAATACACCACTGTGTGTGTGTGTGTGTGTGTGTGTACAAGGTCACAAGTAGAGCATTACTATAAAGAAAACACAATACGCTGCAAAGCATCATCTGTATTTAACATCTACTGACAGACACAGGTTACCACCTCAAGCTCAGAGTCACTGGATTCAGGCTGGCTGGCTGCGCCCGCTAGAAAGGGCAACATGGGCTGACCCATCTTTGCCATGCGAGAGATCAGCTTGGCTTTAGTAGCATCTGGATTCTGAAGGTAAAGGCAGAATTAACCATGTTAACCATTATTAATAAAAGTCTTTGTAAATGAGAAAAACTGAAGTGATGCTTACAGCCAGCTGTTCACTAAGAGAGTTTGACTTTGCACGAAGTGGTGGATCTCTAGGGAAAAAAGCATGTTGGAGACAAATCAGCTTAAATGAAGAACAGGTGAAGAATAATGTTAACATATAGCTGAGGTTTATATCTTACCCCGGTCTGCTGGTGCCTGAGGCGGGTGTCTGCACTGCTGGATCTGGGGCCATATTCTCCACACTGGGGGCTGGTGAAGGTGCAGGAGAGGGAACCACAGAGTCCCTAAAACTGGCTCGATCAGAGCCACTGTCCTTGGAAAGCTTTACCTAAAGCACGAATCAGGAATAAACACATGATGTCAGACATGACAGGAGATATTGATGTAACATCAGATGAGAGAAGGAAGTAAAGAATTATTACACGTCGAAGCTCAGCTTCAAAAAGTAGTGTGCTGTTAGCAGGGATGCAGTTGAGCACTCCCTTTGATCCATAAGCTAGGTCTGGTGGGATGATGATAAAGCGACTGCCTCCTTTCTTCATCCCCAGCATTCCTTCCTCCCAGCCCTGCTCACACAGAGGAAGATAAAAACAATATCCATAATAATTGAATTGCCCCTAGGGGATAAATAAAGTCTTCTGATTCTGATATCCAATCAACTAACACAACCTATGACAGTTTAAGGCCAGTGTTCCGATTGTTAGAAGAGTAAAGTCAGTGGCGAGAGCCTGACTAAACTAAGGACAGATTTATTTGATTACATTTTTCATCTCTCAGTGAAGTCATTGGTAGAAGTCTGGACTTATATAATTTTCCTTATTAACATCGGTCATGAATTTACCTCCTAGATGTCACAGAATATCAGATGAAGGTCACATGACATCATCAAAGACATAAGTGTAAATGAATAGATCTAATGATTTGAAAACGATCATGTTTGGACAGAGCATTGAACGTTTTAGTTGTGAATTACAGTAAGAATAAATTAAAATACCATAAAAATATCTTTTGACTTACTCTGATCACTTTCCCAGCTCCAATTTTCAGTCGTAACAACTTTTCCTTGTTCTGGTTGGAGTCAAACATCTGAAATGCAACCCAAAGAGCTATCAATGTCTAGAAGGTCCACAGGAAGCAGAGACAGCACAATGAAATTCATTAACTAACGCTGAAAATGTGTCACCTGTCCAATGGTGTGGTTCTGCAAAAGCCAACCCGTGTACACCACCTCCAAAAAGTCTCCATTCTCCACCTCCTGGCCCTCCCCAAGAGTCAGATCCTGGACCACCACAGTATCTAAGGAGGCCGTGCTGTTAGCTTTTGCCAAACATACCTGAAATATAAAATGGGCACACTTTCTTCAGTGCAGGTAAACGCACTACACAATACAAACAACAACGTGGGGGTCTCCTGCTGTGCCACTCACCTCTTTGCAGAAGTTAGATGTTGCTTTGTCTGACTCAAACATCAGGGACCAGTTCAGCCTCTGGTCATCATAAAAAGTGCAGTAATTGTTTGGCTGTAACTGCAGGAGAAACAACATGGACATCACACACAAGCTTGTGATGCATCTGCTAACGTGCACAGCATGTGGTCTGTAGGTTTACGTCCATCTCATCTGTTGTGTTACAACATAAAAAGTAGAATACTACACATACAGCATAGGACTCTGACCCAGTAGACCTTCCTTGTGTATACTGGAGATAAATAAATAACTGTGTTTTGTGTAGTTCTAAAGAAACCAGCACAGTATTGCAAAAATCCAGTTTCCACATGAGTCACATAAAAAAAGAAATGTTGGATTTACTTTAGAACGTACACTTTAGTATCTTAATATTAGAGTTTGTGATATTTTACATGCTAACATTTCTGCCCCTGGATGTGAAATCATGTTAATGTGATTAATCACACAACAACTCAATTTACTGTATGTTCAGATTTTCTAATAGCATAAAAAGTAACTTTTAGTATATGAACAACATCTATTGTATATAATGTAATGTTAAGTTTCTAACACTAAAAAGAAACGACCCAGCTTTAGCCTGTTGTTGTGTGACATGTCCCCTTATTTCTACCACTTCACTGGCACTCGTACGTCACAGATTTATCATGTTTGACATTCTAGTCAACAAATCAACCAAGACATTTCTAGGCAAAACCTCATCCTTGGCTGAAATTTGTATAATCGAAGGTTGGTGCTTTGGCCGCTTCTCCAGTGCAAAGTTTTGGAGTGTTAAATATTGATTTCATTTCTATTTCAATAAGGGGTTAAAAAACCTAAAATGATTGTTTCATCATCCTATGTTAAATAAATATATTTTAAAAACAGAAAATCAGTAAATCAGAGTGTGTGGCAAAGTTCTAACCTTTACCATGTGAGAAAACATTTTCATACCTAGAAAGTATCAACATTTGTTTTCATATTTTATTCAACTTACATAAATTCTAGTAGCTAGTAGTTTAACAATTCTCAGAATTCACGGTTCAGTTCATCCACAGATTTATTAAACACCAGCATGCTGAAAACACAAGGCTGAGGCTGGCACACAGCTAACTCACACTAACATTTCCAAGGTATTGGACAACGAGCATCAGACAGGAAGTCACTCTTAATGTGTGGAAGGTGGGATGCTGGTGGCAGCACGTTGGTGGTGGTGTCTATATCCAGTATCATCAGACACTTAACATGCTTGTCTGTGTGTATTCAGTATCTTTACTCACTGTGAAAACAAAGCCCACGTGAATCTTGGCAGCGGTCACTTGTTTCTGTTGGCTCAAGTACAGAAGCAGCTTGTACTGCAGAAATGAAGAGAAGTGTTACTAAAAATCAAAAGTCAAACCAGTAATCTGAAACAAGTGACCAGTTAGCAAAGCTCTAACCTCTTTTGTAGTGTGGCTGCCCAACACGGCTGCTCCCAGTTTTCCTTGCTTCACATACTGTCCATTCATACTGCACGAGACAAAAAAGGAAAAAAACCTTTCACTTGACTTGCTGTTACATTTGTAAATAAAAAAACATTTACTGACTCAGACTTTCAGATGTTAAAAACACACTCCTTACTATCTGAAGGCTTGGACTGCTGTGGCGAATAACACAGCTGGAGTTCCAGGTGGTAGAGCTGGTTTCTGGGCAGCTGATGGACAGAAACAGACAAAAAGACGTGTTGAGCCTCTACATTGTAGCAGAATTTGTATGTGCTTTTGCCTGCGCTGCGATGGTCCTACTTGAATTAGAGATTTTTCGGGGTTGTTTGGGAGCTGTGTACTGAAACGACTCATTCCCCTGACTGGCCTCCTGGTCTAGTCCAAACAGGGAGGCCAACTTGGCCCTGGAAAGAGAACAAATGTGAGGAAATGATCACCTGAAGACAGTAAATAAAAGATACATCCTCTGACACAGCACAGTTACGTTCTATTAGTGTCAGAATAAAAACGGTGGGGCTTCTTTATCACTTGAGTTGGTCTAGCATTTATTTCCACATCTTTGTTCAAGTTGCTTCTGTTTCCTGTCAGAAATTCATAACACAAAGTCTTTATGTAAGATCCACTTCATAGCTTCGAGCCAGCTTCTTCAGTGGGCAAAGCTTGCTCAGTTGTCACGGAGACTGCACGGAGGCTGCATATCACCATGAGCAAGTTTGTGATGACTTTTTAGACAGCAACAGTGTGTCATCATATCATTAGGTGGCAGTAACAGCATCATAGTCTCCAACATACAAAATTGAACCTGAAAGGCATTTCTGACAAATGTCTCTGGTTGCAAGAGCTTTTACAAACTGCACAGCTGCCTCTTACTGACCCCTGGAACTCCTTCCACTGGTAATCACTGACATCTCTCAGAAAAGACATATTGAAAGCTGTGAGGCCGTCATCTCCAATGGTAAGGAGCAGAGATGAGGAGGCGCAGTCTGTTTGCATGTGGGAGTCAAAAGCCTTCTATCATATGTTCCAGCGTTTTAGTCCTGGGTCGCCCTTGCTTTCGTGTCCTCTGGAGCAGTCACCCCATAATGGTAGATTCAACAGCATAGCAGAAGAAACTGAGGACGTGTAACTTAGTGCTGAGTCTCCACTGAACAGAAATGCAGCTGCAGCACAAGTCTTAGCAACTTAGTGCTCTAACAAGCAGCATGTGAGAAGAATTAGCCCTGCCCAGCCCAGGAGGAGGGTTATGGTGGCTAATTCTGCATAATTGAGTGGCAAGGTATATTAAGACACAGTCAAAGAGGTTCCTGCATCACGTCTGTCGACATGCTTTACTCTATTTCTGAGCAGGGATTTGCTTTATCTGCACAATTATAAAACAACTTCACTATCAGCAGAACACTATCTTTAGAGCACATCTAAAGACACTACAGACTATGAGGAGCTTCACTGATGGAGGAGTGAGTGAAGATGACGTATGGCAGCATGTGATGACCTCACAGGGATTCTGCTAATGCTCCTCGATATTAGCAATTAGCTGTAGAAGATTGTTGTTCATTTAAATTCTCCGTAAAACGAACATAACGTTATATTTGGATAACTTATCTGTGCTTACATAGCTTTTATCTTAAAGGTAACGAGCAGGGTAACGGAGGTTAACTTCACACTAAGGTCCATTTCTAATCCAGCACAATAATGTTCTTCTGAGGACTTCATTTCTATTAAACTTTAACTTTAAGAATATTGTAAGGAACAGATGAATAATTAGACAACACATTTCAAACGATGTCATGTGTCCTAAATGGCCAAGCTGTGTAACGTTTCCCGTTATTTTCTCCTACAAACAACGTTTTGTCAGATTTGACGTGAGATTTGGTTCCTACTCAGCTAAGCCAAAACGACAGTGAGCTAGTTAGCTCGCAGGCTAATCACACTAGTTTAGTGCATGAAAACCTACTCACCCTCCAGTCGGAGACAGGAAGTCCCCCTCTTCATCGTCTCCGCAGAACATTGTTTAGGTCTTGGAACCTCTTTCTTATTTTATTAAACTAATGCTTAAGTGAATTAGCGAATTTTCCATGACCACTTTGTTTAACTGTAGCTTCCTCTTCCTGTTTTCATGGTGTCAAAGTAGATCAGGTGACTGTCCACCTGATCTACTTTCAATTAGCGACTCCCACCACTGGGAGGCGACAAAGAGTTAGTCCAGAGAAAGACTGCAGCACAAGCTGAGTTGAGTCTGATATGTTGGCTACAACAACCTTATATGAAATGAAAAATCTATAATAATGATAAAATAACAACAGAAAAAAATTGTATATAATAAAATACCGTAAGTTGAAGATGCAGCACTTATGTGTCATAAGGTCTGCACACAAAACTGACCTTTGACCCCACAGAAAGATTTAGAGGAGGACAGAATGCCATAAACTAAAATAAATAAAAGTCTAAAATTCTACCAGAACTAAATTATTGAAACCTTCATTATGAAGGAGATCTGAGAAGGTTTTCCTAATATATCATAACCTATCAATAACAGAGCCAAAGAAGTACAATGCAAAATCACCCAGTGAAGCTTTCATTCAATGTGGATGTCAATGAACAAATGAAACAACAGTTCATTTATTTGTTTTCGTTGTGGTGTATGTTTCAACAACATTAACAAGTCTCTTGAAAAATGTACATTTTCTGAAACAAGGAGATTTTGTTTCCAATCTAGTTTTGTCTAAAATAAAATGAACCAGACGTGACAAGTTTGATAATTTAATCTTTTATATCTTCTTTATACCTTCATAAAATAATGTTAAATATGTAACGCAGTCATTGAACAGACTTGTTCTAAAGCCCATACTGTGTACTTACAAAGAAATACAGTGTACAGTATTTTTCCCCATTCGTGATTTTTTATTTTACAATCAATCAATCAAATCATCAAATACATTTAATATTACACAAACAGATTCCATGTAAATACATAATGCAGTTTGTGAACCAGGTTCAAACCTGCCTAACTCCTTAAATACAATGGCTCATCTAACATTTGCTACATTTGATGATCTGAGTCATTAAAGTTTCACAAATATGCAAAATAGGGAGCTGTTACTTTTTCACATCATAGTATGCAACGAATAGCATGGGAAAACAACAGGAGAACAAAAGGAAACAAGAGAACACAACATTGCAGGTATATAAGAAACCTCATTGTAAAGGAACATTACAACACTGACAGATTTGTCTTATTGCTTGTTCAAGTATGAAATTCCTTGCACGGCATCACAGTTAAAATGACCAGGCCACAAATTTCACTAAATTAAATGATTCATACTTGAGACATGAGATATAGAACAGAATTAGTTGGTGAGCCACCACCAACCTGTTATCACATGTTTTCCTATCGTCGTGGTAAAAATAGATATCATTACTTTCATATGTTCACAGCCACACTTCCTGCAGTCACTTTTAATTCAGTCTGAGGCTTCTGCATTCTGTCTTTGCCACATTCATTAAAGAGTTCCATTGTTTGGCTGAATTACAAATAGCACGTTGATCTGTCTGCTATTTGACATTAGTCTGCAGTTGCGTCACAGACTGTTGATCTATGAACTAAACTCATCCCTCCTTCCCCCACCCTTGTCAGTTCATCACACCTCTATTTCACCTTCCATGTTGGTCTTGATTAAAATGGCGTCATCGTTTTAGTTGGATACATATGAAAGATTACATAGGAAAGTGCTGGTTGCTTTAACGTCTGTATCAACTAATGCAAAAAATCACAACCTTTATTACTTTGAAGAGACGAATTTTCAATGTTTTACTTTTATTTTGTCCAACATCTGGATGGAACAGTCTGAAATAATATGGAGCAGTTATATAAATGTAAACCTATACAGTACATGATACAGTACAGACATGACTTGGATGGAAACTGTTTCCAAACTTTGTTCTCAGTGTGATCAATCAAGTATCTAATTTAAATGTTGTTGTTCATATTTCCACTGACTGTTCCACATTCATAACTGTCAATATAACACTGGTGATATAATCTGCTGCAGAAATAATGACAACAAAATGCCAGCCGTGCTTAAAGCTTGGCTTTTTACCTGAGGTCGTGCGCTATACATGCAGCAGCAGAACGTGCATAGAGTTGCTTATTGTTGATGAACATGGACAGTTTTCTGTGTTTTGCACTTTTTCATAATATAGTTCCTTAGAGTCCCTCAGTAGTTTAATTTAAAATTGTCTTTCACTTTTACTTTAGATTGTTTGACAGCAAACATATTTAAACAGGTATTAGGTAGGACATTAGGTAAAAAAAAGCCAGACACCAGAGGTAGTTAATATTCAGAGGGGCACCTTTGAATTATTTGGGACAGGGGCCCGAACCCCCCGAGTCATCTGCACATCCCTAGCCATTATGTCCTTTCAACCCTCACATCTCCACCGATTCAAAATATACACATCTGATGAATAAATAGAATCCATTTGTTTTACTCTTTCGGTATTTACATATGATCACTTTGCAGCAATATTACTTTAGATCTATGACATTTAACCACCTTTTATCTATCAAAAATATACAAAAATAAAATAGCATCTGATTCATCATATATCACAGCTGGCATCAGTCCTTTTGTTTGGCTGTGGGTTAGGAAGAGGTGCGTGACTTCCTGTTCCGCTTGGCCCGCGGCGTGGCTGGAAATCGGATGAACTCAAAGTGTTTGCTTTGGTTCGTGTTGGGGAAGGGAGGGGGGCCATTGTGCAGCCTCTTGATAAAATGGACCTCTCTCTGGTTCTCCCGTGTTCTGGTAGCTTTGATGGGTCTTCCTTTCCTGGTGAAAGCCACATACCAGCCCTCATACTTGGCATTCTGGAAGGCTGTGTAATTGTTCTCTAACACTATCTCTGTGAAGATGCAGTCCCTGCTCCGACCGTTTGGCTGCAGAAAGGCAGAAAAGGGTTCTGTAAATCTGGACACATACATGCATCATGGCATACAGACAGAAGCTTGCATTGGGACCAACGTGATCACTGGATTTTAGGATAGTTTGTTCGTTGTATGCAAGGACAGACATCCCTGCCATATGAGTCTAGTAAAATAAAGCTGCAGCTGCACCACTAGTTTGTTTTTACCTCTTACAGATAAAACAAGAAAATTCTGTTTGTTACCACTGTACAGAACCAAGCTCATCCTTTCCCCCAATCTCCAGTGTTTATGCTAAGTTTACTGTCTCAGGGCAACCAGTACATCAGACAGACTACTGCAGCTAACTGCATTCCTTTTCCTGAAATGTTTCTATGCTGTAGTTTTATTTATTGGTCAGAAACAGTGTGACGACTACTCACTTAAGCAGTTTACTTGATGTGATCTTGTGCAATGTGAACATGTACTTTATAACAGATGTTAGAGCAGTCACACCTTCATCTCTTTAACCACGATGACAAGCAGATTTATGACTTCTCACCATCTTTCCCATTTCCATGAAGGAAGTGGCGATTTGACTTATGACCAAACACGCAGTGCATTATTGGAGGGTACTTCCCCCTCCTCACTGTCAGCCATGGCCAGTGAGACCTAGCAATGATTACATAGTCCTCTGAGAGTTCTTTTCTTCCAGCACACCGTGTCCTGGGTTTACTGGCAAGTTACAAGTCTACAGTGACCATCCACCACTGTGGATGTGACATGTGATAAGGTGAGGCCAGACATGCACAGTAAGCCTTCTGAGGATAGCTCACAAATGGATTTACATTTGGCAGATTTGGTGTCATTAAGCTTAAGTTGTGTAGAAAACTATGCGTAATAATATAGTTCTTCTTCTTGCAACAATATAATTTACTTTTCACTTTATGACCACCATAGTCACACTGACGGAATCCCTGTACATTTGAATCAAATGTCTCCTTGCTTTAAAATAAAATATGTTCAGGAATGTATCTTGTACCTTTCCAACGAGTTTCCCTTTCCGGTTCATGCAGAGGTAACGCCCACTTTCTTCACCTCTTATCCTCACTCGACTGCCAAACGTATCTGTCTCCACGAAGAGGCGAGCTGCCAGAGAAAGAGAGAATGATGCATTCTGGACAGCTTCACAGTCATCTTGTTTGTGAGTTGTTTTCATTTCCTTTATTTTTCATTTCTACAGGTTGCATCACTAAGCAAGCCTCTTGAAATGACCTCCAATGCTGAATGATTAAACAAATGTTATCACTGAACATTAAAGAGCTGCATTGGAAGCAGAATATGCATTTCCAATTGAATGACTGTCCTGCAGTTAATTATAGTCATTGAGCATTACAACAGCCTTGTGTATTGGGGGTGTAGAGACAAAGGCCTTGTCCTAATCAGCTGCTAATTTGCCAGACGATGGCCTTATGGATACAGCAGGGAGGCTGAATTAACATATAGGCCTAAAATCACCTCACAGAGGGAGGGACATGCAGGCTGGTTTGCCTGAGGACATCAGGGGTTTTGTGCCTGTAGTGCCAGGAACTGAAACTTTTCATTCTGTTTTAAAGTTTCACTTCAAATGAAGTATCTCTCAGTAAACATTTCGTCACTGGTTACTGTTGTTAAGAATTCAATGTCACTATAAAATGATATGTCCAGTAGTGTACACACAGACTGGTTTCTTTTAGTTTAAGCATCTACTATTACCCTGAAATTATTTCTGAAGCACCCTGTATATCACCATAAAATATCGGTTCAATTTCCAAACCTAAACAAATCCAAATGAATGATCGAACATCGACGTTGAAGCAACAGCAGCCTTTCCCGAGGTTACAGCTATTTGGATGCAGCGTGGCGCAGGCTTTGTCCCGCGTCCCCGTACGTTTAAGAGCAGGCCTGGGGTCAGTTCTTACCGTACATATTTCCATCCTCAGCTGTGGCGGTGACCCTTTTGCCCTGAATCTGGACGTGTTTTCCGCTGGTGCGACTGTACAGCTGGTAAATCCTGACCTGTCTGCGGCTGAGCTGGTCCGTCACTGCGCCCTGCGTCCTCACATACTGGTTAAAATTAGGAGACGGGTGATTCTCCCCCTTTTTATGTAAAGGGAAAAATAAAATACATAATGTTTTCTTTCTAACCTGGGATAAATCAACTACTTAGCAGTCAGATGTAAGTTATCCCAGCAACCTTCCACCTACTTAAACCAGAGAAGAAACTTTACTGCTTACCTGAGCGTGGCACCACAGCACGAAAAAATGAAATGATCTGGAGAAGTAACGATAAAGAGCTGTTAGTAATCATGCTAGTCATGTTGTGGCATCACTCAGTCAGTCTACAACACCCCGTCTTACATGTAAATGCTGCGCTGGTTTATTCCATACATTCTCCTTTTTATTTCATCCAATATACACCCAATAGAAATCCTAGAAGGATGCGATGTATAAATCCACAGTGTCGCATATGCGCTCCCGGTCTGTCCATTCACACCGGCTAAGTCTCTGCTAGATATGTCCCCTCACATTGACCAAAAACCTGATCCAGCTGACTGAGTGCTGAAGAGCTGTCCACAAGATCCGTGCAGCGCATCAATAGCTGGTACATCCATTATTTAAGAAAAATGCTCACTGGATCAGTAAAATATGAGGGAGCCCAGACTAAGTGTAGGTCTGCATGGGTTAATTCCAGGTTTTGAAAAGCCCTCTGTCTCACTGGGCTCGAGCTGCTCACTGGTTAAATGTTGAAAGGCAAAGTCCCTCCCTGAAATCTTCTGTTGTGGGTGGGCACAACAACAGGACCCTAATGATGGTTTAACAGGCAGATACAGATGTGTGGAAAAAGAGAAATGATTAACATTCTTTAATTTGGTACAAACAATTATTTCACATTCTAAAAGAGAACTAATTTGGTCTGATAGTTTTAGCTGAAGTTTGAAGTTTCTAAAGTTTGACCTCAGTTTACCTTTAATATAGATCATTACTGCAGCATTGTATTTAAAGGTGAGTAGCCTAATGGCATCTTATGGGTGTGGCAATTAGGTGTTAAAGACAGCACTGCCACCCCCACCCAACCACACACACACACACACACACACACACTACTCTTTTATCTTATGGTAACTGGTCACACTTCAGCCTCATGTAAAAGGAGCCCAAAACAAATCATGTAGACAAAAGGTCTGTTTCATCTTCACATATTAAGCAATCAACATCCCAAGATGAACAGGATACTGTCTTTCCTCTTTTATGGAAACAGTGTACAAGAGAAGAGAAGGGAAGTTACATTTTAATATAAACCACAGACATCTGGTTACAACAGTAACGTAATGCTGACAAGAGCCTACTTAAATATTATTATATATTGATACTTGATTGATCGTCTTGGCGGAAATTCTTTGTGGACAAGTTGTCCCCGTGAGGCTCCAAGGTTCAGGGTCTTGTTGTCTTGTAAAAGGACACTGTCAGCCCATCCATCCATCAGTCACTTCTCCTTCTATATGACAAGATGGTATTGTTTCAGTCAGAAACCTAAACTACATTCAGTGATGTGTACTGAGAGGCCAGGGTGGGATTTGACAACATTAAGCATGATTCAGCAAGTGTGTGTTGTTGAATCATCTCTTTATTTCCAGATGTAAATTCTAAAACCAGAAGGCTTCATGTCAGATATGATGTTGGCATTCGGAGTATCTTTATCATCACTGCAAAGAAAACGCGAGGAGCATGCTTGCATGTATGTGACTCATTTTAACCAATAAACAGTGGAACAGTAGACCTAGCAACATCAATAAACTATTCTGGACACATTACAATAGGTTCATGTTAAGTAAAGCAGTAATTTCAGTTTGAATTACGCTCCTCCAAGGTGAATGATCATTTTCATAAAACTAATGGGCAAACAATAGAAACTCTAGGAGACAGAGCCAATATTTCATTAAAAGTTATAACCTATTGTCTCTAAAGACATACTGGAAGGCAGAATGGAAGGAGACAAGTACTTACAAGCACGCTCATTGGTTGTTGTTCTGTCTGGCTTTCATGTGTGTAACTGTGACATGTAAGCCAAGGAAACAACACCCCAGAGGTGACCAAGTATCAACAACTTGAGGACTCCACAGGGTTTAAAGTTCAGTTGCCACTGAACCATATTTGATGACACAGATGTTTCTAATGTTAAATAGGTATCATTCTAAATGTTCAAACATTGCTATTCTGAATTAGCTTTACAACATGAGCTAACAAAGATACATTTTGAGTTTTACATCTTACAGTACCTGCTGTCCTCACTGTGGAATTCACTGCTGTATTTTCAATGCAAAGTTTGGGTAATGGGATATAGAAGGAAGAAAAGTGGAGGTAAGGCCTCATGAAATGCCACTAGTCCAGTTTTCTATAGCACCAGGTTCAGACAAACAGCTGTTCATTTGCTGTAAGTGGAACAAATTAAGGTTTAACATGCTAATGTTATTCAACTGCACGATAATTAACATTTAATTATACATTACAACATGCTACTGTGACATATCTGACAGAAAGTCCTGCCTGTGATCTGTCTCCAGTTTCAGGACATCACTGTTTTTTAGTTAAATGGACACACATCTAGTGCAGGTTGGAGATGTTACCCAACAATGAGCCCAGCTGCAGAGGTGGTTGAGAAGAACCGATTTTCAGCTAAGTCAATTTCTATCAAGCCATTACAAGGAGCTAGCGCTGGAGGTCTGACTCAGGGACACACCTGGTAGGGGATGAATCAGACGGGATTCGAACCTGCAACCCCCTACATCGCAGTCTAACGCTTAACCCATTGAGCTCCTGTATGTACTGAATCATCTCTGGGGTCTCCTCTGAGCTGGATGTGACTTGGCCCCATGGAGAACTCCTTCATCTGGGGTAGCAACTCACAAGGTGTAATTTAAATATTGTTGTAATGTAGTAATGTCTTTGCTCGAACTTCCCTTGGTCCTGTTAGCACCAGGCAATAAGTGTGATTGTGGTCGCACTACTGGTTTGAATTCTTTACTATCATGATCCTGCCCCCACCATACTTTGCCATAAAGACAATAGACACAATAACACATAGCGTCCAGTCAGACCGGGCAGAGTTTGGCTGCCAGCCGTCATACCAAACAATGTTTTACCTGATACTCTCTTTTCATACCCTCTCTTTAGAAAGGAATGTTCTCATATGCCACCATTACATGTCATTAACTTTGTGTCTCCCTCTCATACTTGTGCACTGTCCTCTCTTTTTTCCTGTATTTATACCTTTCTGTAGAAATCTCCAGCCTTGGAACTTTATGTTGTTACCGCCTATACCAACCTGACCAGTGTGTCATCTGCTGACTGTTGTTGTTCTCTTGTTGCTGTTCTTTTCTCTCGCCTCTTTCATTTCACAGAAGATGACCGCACAACCTAAGCCTGCTTCTGCTGGAGGTTTCTTTTTTTTTACAAATACAAATATAAATACAAATTTTATTTGTCACATACAATCTTATACAGTGTAAAACCTGCAGTGAAGTGTGTTCTTCTGCATTTAACCCATCCCCCCTTGGGGGGAGCGGTGAGCAGCCACAGACGGCGCTCGGGGAGCTAGCGCTGGGTGTCTCGCTCAGGGACACACCTGGTATGGGTGTTGGCGACTCAGCTGGGAACCCTGGGAACCCCTCGAACCTTGGGCTCCTGCTTCCCAGCCCTCTGCCTTAACCACTCTGCTACCAGGCCGTCTTGACTGTAGCCTAGTGCTTGATCAAGTGGAACTGTTGGGTTTTCTACATAATTCTTTGTCTGGAAATATCATGTAAGGTCTTAAATCATACACTGTAAAGTGCCTAGAGTTGGCTTTTGCGATTTGGCACTCTATAAATATCTGTGAAGGTTCTCAGTCATCCAGGTCATGGTTATCTCAAAAAAAGGTTTGACGATGTTTCGCCCTTCTATCCAGAGGGCTTTCTCAAGTCTTGAGAAAGCCCTCTGGATAGAAGGGCGAAACGTCGTCAAGAAACCTACTAAGTCCAGTTGCTATTGGATAAACCTTTTTTGAGACACTCTATAAATAACTCTATAAAATAGTTTATTTTTTATAAATTTATTTCTTGACTTTGAGTAGGAATGGAATATCAGGAGAGCAGAAAAGCACATTTTGTCTGTAGCTTAACCATAGTTAGAGACACTATACATACTTATGAAGTCCTTTTTGTCCACAGTGGGAAATAGGTGTGAACAATTAGTCTACTTTTGGACATCTCTTGGACAGTACACTCTGCCTCACCCCTGTCAAGTCTATCTCCTTCAACTCAGCACTGTCACTGTACACTGCCAAGTTGTTTTAGGCCAGTCTTTTTCCAGGTGGTCACCATCTAAGGACCGTCTTGAAGATATGGCCTTTTTCCATTCTGAGGACATGCCCCAGCTATCGGATGAAGTGACAGTTGACAACGAACTATCCTCTGGCTCTTTGTTTTCATGTACAACTCGTCATTACAGATGTGGCATGTTCTCTTGAGGCATCAACTGTGGAAGGCTCACCTTGTGCATGTCATCTTCCTCACCTTGCCAGCACTCTAACAGGATTGTTATGATATTGCCACTATATAGTTGGCCAGGTTTAATGGCCAGGTGTGTCCCTAAGCAAGACACTAAGCACTAGGTCCCTGAGCCCTCCTGCAGCAACTGACTGCTCCTAACATAAGGATGGGTTAATTGCAGAAGTCACATTTTATTGTGTCATGTAATATGTGATCAATGACAACAAAGCTGATTACCCTTTCCTTATATGGTCAAAGTTTTCTTCCAATGCTGTATTGCTCCAAGATAGGTAGAAGCATTGCACATGCATTTGCAAATCAAGTAATGAACATAAAACATATGTTATAACTTCAGTAAAGTGATCAAAAAGAGCGGCTTTACAGATATTTGAGTGGTCGCCAAATTGTACAAGAGTTCAGAACAGAGAAACCCATATCCCATCCAGCTGGAGCCTTCCCTGGGGCTACTGTAACTCCAATGACAAGTGAAAGGAGAACTGGTGGTCTCCAAACAGCTTTGACCACATCGTAAAAATGAAGAGCAACTGGTCACTCTTTCTGACCCTGCAAAAATAGTGACAAGAGTTCAGAAAGTGGGTGGTCCGCTTTATGAATGATCAAAAGAAGGCAAACGTAAAAAATAAGTAACAAAAAAGACCAAAGGATTCACATTGACGAGCAGCCGGCACTTGATCAGCAACAGTGGGGCTCTTATTGTTCTTCACACCCCCTGGACCCACATTCATCTTAGACTGACTCAGCAGCCTGTGTATTTTACATAAAAACTCAATGTAAAAATCATCTGGTCATTTACTTACATTAAACTCTCAAGATATAAACTGATAGATGAAAATATACAACTAAGTGCTAATTACAAAGGCTGCTGACCCTTAGGTATCGCCCTGCCATTTGCAAGCTGACCATTTGAGCTTGCCAAATTTGACACAGCTGACACGGGCAATAAATTTGAACTAGTTTCCCCACCCCCTTCATCCATAATGAGTGCTGCCCTGCAAAGCCTTTGAACACAGCCCCACCCAAGCACAGTCATGCACACATACCAACAATCCTAATGTGATAATCATGGGATATATTTGTATAATATGATGAAAGGCACAAGCAATATGCAAAACTCTAAACCTGCACCATTGTAAAAATGTGTACAGATGTCTAAACATGTAACATTGTAAGTCAGACTGATGTGTGTGACTAGCTAAATGGGATATGTAAGAGCTAATAGGCGACAGACAACATGTCAGCTGGGCTAGACTGTGCAAATCCCTCTGAGTGGTGGAGCGCTGGGATGTCCAACAGGTGAAACCTAAGTTGCTGATCCATGATTAACAGTCGCCTATTCCAGACAGGCTCTGACTGCTTCATCTATAAGCCAAGAGGCTGGAAACATGTCAGACTGCAAAAGTAAAAAAATGACTCACATAGCTGCCCATCTCAGAGCAGCAGACAGAGAGAGGGAGGGTCTGGTGGGGATGAGGCATAATGAAAATAGCTGGACGCTGTCCACCTACGCTGGGACTATAGAGTCAGTCAGAGCCCAGCATCTGTGTTATTTTTAAGGAGCAAAATGTCACTGAGCAATGAACATGCTCGAGGCACATATCTAACAGGGTTAGATGCAAGGTCATGCCAAAGCCAGATCACTTTCTGAGGACAGACAGTGTTGTAAATGGTAGTGACACGCTACTTTGAAGCCATAACTCAGAGATATCTTTATTGATTATACTGGTATGTGAACATGTACACATAGTGAGTACTGTTATTATCTATGTATAGCTACTACAAACATTTGAAAGCATTTAAAGATCAAAATAAAATCATTATTATGGTTCATGTTATCCCTTTTATCCCCCTCTTTTCAAACACACATTCACCCACTTGTCTACCACCTAATAAATTCCTAGCATGTTCTTTATCTTGAGGAGTTGGACTATCAGGGCTCTTAGTTTGTAGTAACTCAGAATTTACAGAGACGAAATAGTAACTGCTGGTGTCTTCTCCTTGTAAGTCGCTTTGGATAAAAGCGTCTGCCAAGTAAAGTAAAGTAAAATAACGTGTGTTGTTCTTGAAAGGACAACAGCACTCACCACATGCATTGTAGAGATTCCATCAATGTTCTTCAAAATGTAAATAGAATCTAGTACTTTCAAATGATTTGTTAGCACTTACATCAAAGTATTTGTTCTTTATAAACAGACATTGTGGAGATAGTCCTCATCTGCTTAGAAATGAATAAATCTAATTCAACAAACTCAGTTCCTGGATGCACAGAGTTAGATCAGTAATAAGTGGAGTTTCTCTTTATAGTATGCAACCTTAACATCGACATATTTACTTTACTTTACAGACGCTTTTATCTAAAGCGACTGAGTGTCTGGCTCAAGGACACACCTGGTGGGGGATGGAGTAGGAGTCAGACACGGTCTAAAACCTGCATCCCAGTTTGATGCTTAATACATTGAGGTACCAGGCTGCGGTAGTTGTCCCTACCCTTTAAATCTACTAATATTAGAGTATATAGTAAGAGCACTTCGACGTAGGGAGTCATGTGTGTGTCTCTAAATATTGCCTCCCTTTTGGCACCAGTGTTGGACTACAACTGTGAAAACCAAGCTCTTTGATTGAATCTAGATACAATGAGATTTAGGTTAGGTTTGTAGCTTTCTGCTGCTTCCTTAACTTCAGCATGATACAGATCATTTAGGCTCTATACAGCTCTATAATATGGTAAAAATGGTAAACCTTTAATTAGCCCTGAACCAAGAGTCATAGGCAGCAGCAGGAGTGAGAGAAACAACCAGTTGGCTGAATATTGTACTATAAAATAAAACTTAAAAATAAGCTCATTGAAAACTGACAAGCTATTCCAAGAAAGATTTGGTCTCTAAAATCAAACATCTTAAATGTCTTTCACCTTTGCCACCTTTTTATATTATTATTACACAATGTAAAATCATTTTGACATCGAAGTAACAGTATTAGATATTTACATATGTTATACTAGCAACCTACAATCTCCACACAAAGTCCTAGAAGTAAGGAAAGAGAAGAGGCATGAAAACAATTCGACCTTTGGACGCCATCATTGGGAAACTGGTCATTCATTAAAAATTAGCAATGGACAGAAAACGTGTGACCTCCTGCTCTTAGAGGACCCACAAGACGAGTATTTCACTGGTTTGGGATTTCAAGGAGTCGTTGATATCCATTTAAAAGATTTATTCTGTCATCAGTTGACAGCAAGACTGTAGACATACGTCACTGATGTCAGAGAGCTGTGCATTCAAAACACAACTCAGACCCCCTAAGAAAAATTCTTTTAAAATAAGAAAAAAAAACAGCGGTCAGCAGCTCAGTACTATTAATTACTGTATTTAGAGTGACATGAAATGTCTTGGAACATAAATAATCTAATAAACTTTATGAATGAGTTTTATCCAACCTTCATTCAGTACCACTCTGAAGGCCACATCATTGTGGAATTGATTTCCTGAACATCAGTCTGACTTCACATTCTCTTGATTTATTTTTTTTTCAGTTACTACTTGTTTGTTGATTTATTCTGATCTGACTTGGGGTGGCGTTCTCAATATTCTCCTTCCAGGTGCAAGTTTCCATAGTGTCAGTCTTCTCTTCTGACTGTATTTGTTTTCTTTGTACCGGGAATGGACATCTTACACAAAAATACATATTTACCTTTTTTTTATTTAATACTCCACCTCACAAAATGTATGTGTTTATGTGCTAATTCGGTGAACAACATTTGGTCCAATATTTTTTTAAATAGTTCAAAAGTCTGCTGCATGTCAAAGTCCATAAGAGTTTTAGCTTTAAAAGCAAATTTGTCCAATATTGATGCTCATAATTGCCTTCAGAAATATATTTTTATGCATCTGTGTACTATTAACGTTTTTTATTTTGCCATTCATCACTATTAACAATGTTACAATATATTCTGTATTTTGATAGAAACATGATTCTTTATAAAGTCCAACAGTTTGTGCGGTTTTATTTATAATATAAAGCAATGCTAACTGCCTTGATTATAATTAACATGATATAATTATAATGATATAATTATATATAATTAATTTACAGGTAGATTTGCCATGGAGATCAGACATAGCTATACCACAACAAGCAGCCAATCTCAACAATTTGCACACCCCGTTTTTACTGTCCAAAACAATGTTACGCTATATTAAATGGATACTAGTTAAGCACTAGGACTGTAGGCAGTAGTTTTATACATATATTGAACATATTGTTTTTGGGTCTAGGGTAAATATCATGGCACTGTCCAAGCAGTTCAAGCCCCCCACCCCCAAACTCAAGCCATTTGTGTCTCCAACATCTCTGAAATGAAAATTTCTTCCGTGCACATTAAAAACAAACTTTGACTGTTGACAACAGCCAATAGCCTCTGGGATGATACAGCTAGGTGTTTATCTAAATTACTATTAAACACAAAAAATACGTTTTTTCTAACAACTCACAAACACAAACTTTATGTTCTAGTCATATATTCACTGTGTGTGTGTGTGTGTGAACCCGGCAGGTAAGCGGCATACCTCGACTCCAGTCAATTAAACAGGACAGGTTTGGCTTAGAGCTACTTTGATTTTAAATATTTTGAAGAGAACTGGAAAAGAGTAATAATGTTCCTCACCTCACAGACAAACTGTCTGATAATGGAGATGAGTAAGTTCTGTGGCTACTTGGCAGAGATAGCTGCACAGGTACAACACACAAATAAGTCTAGAGTTAACAACAATTAAGCTGTTGGTAAACATATGTGGTCTTCTGTGTATCTAGTACACACAACGAGTGTGCATGCTACTGTACCTGAAGCACTGTTCCCATGGCAGGACACCACAGAGAAGCAACTGCTCCCAAAAACTGGCAGTGTACACCTGAGGTTTGCTAAGGAGCTCCTGGACGCTACACAATAATACTGGGAATATGTCTTGTGACTCTAATGTGAAAATGTTTACTTGGTTTTAAAAAGGCAAGTGCATGGCTAGATGAAAACAGCATCCCAAGGAGGGACAGTGGAAGTAACATCATGTTCTGAGACAGCTTCATAGCAAAGGGTCTGTGGGGTCCTATGCAAGATTATTTTGGGGGCACTGGTTTTGAATTAATATAATAAATTTAAACCCTTCAATTATCAATGAAGCAATGCATCATAGTAGGTTCTGAAACCTGAAAGTTTTGAAAACCTACTATGATGCATTTAGTTTTTAAAACCTGAGTTTTGAACTGTGAATGAAGTCACGCAGGAATAAAAAAAAAAATGTTTTGCTAAATTGTACCAGCCTGGTCGCAAACCCAGGTCTCCCACTTAACCACAACTTACCAGCTTAGCTAACAAAGACATACAGGAGTGGCAAAGATGTGTGGTCAAACCAAAATTAATACTCTGGTGCAATTGTTTCTGTGATACATTAAACATTTTCCAACAGTTTACAAAGGTTTCTGTCAACATTACAGAGCAAACATAATATGAGAGATATTTGAATTACATATAATTCTAATAAAAAAAGCGGTAGCTTGGGGGCCCTCTAGTGGCCGGGGGCCTATGTCTCTGCACAGTCTGCATAGCGCAAGAAACAGTACTGGTTATTAGCATAATTGTGTTGTTTGTCTATAAATAGATTCAGCCTTATTTATATAGTTCCAAATTACAACATAAGCAATCTCAAGGAAAGATACAGTGTAAGGTTTAAGGTTTTATATAAATATATACACTTTAGTGCAAATAACTGCCCCAGACACTGGGCTAATAAGCCCACTAGGGTGGGTGGCATTCTGCATCCACATGATTAGGTGGGTGGAAAAAGGAGAGAGAAAAAAACAGCAGGTCACAGAGATCATAACAACAAAAAGGAGCAGCAGACAAAAGACTTGGCAGGTTGGCTGGACCAGTAACTATAGCTCCAAGGTTGAGGATACTTGAGGAGAGATACAGAGAGAGAGAGAGGGCGAAGCACAGCTAGAAGAGAGAAGACACAAAGTTAACATGCAATGATGGCATAAGAGTAGATAGAGAAAGAGGAGTTAAGTGTATTATGAGAGGTCCCACAGCAGACTTAGTCTATAGCAGCAGCTCTTAGTTAGGAGATGGTTCAGAGTCACCTATGCTTTCTCCAATTATAAGATTTAGCAAAAAGGAAAGTTTTAGGAACATAGAGAATTAGATTTTAAAGAGATTTAATAACAACAACCCAGACCACAGAAAACCCACAAGAAACAAACAGGCAAATCTAAAACCTAACAACACAAAATCCAGAAATAGGAAATAAATGGGACAAGAAAGAAGTCAACAAAAACTTAACTTCCCAGGAGGGTTATAGGATAAATTGCAGGGAACTGAGTTCCTAAACTAGAACTGAGTACAGAACAAATGCTAGACTGAGCTGAGGAGCGCAGGAGAGAACAGAAACAAACAGACTGAATAACAAGAGAATACATTACAAAAGAGACATGACAGCAAAATAGGGGAACAAGGTGATAAGACAACACTTGACTCGGAAATTACCAGAGAAGATAATTAATAGTATGACTGAAGGCAACCGAGAAAACAGCATTAAGTGCAAACCAATCCCAATGGGGTGAGCCACTATATATAATGCTTGTTTGGCTGGTTGAAAATAAGGCGTGCCGCCGCATTTTGGACCATCAGGAGGGGTGTGATCGTAACTGCAGAAGCTCCAACCAGGGGAGAGTTGCAATAGTGAAGTTTAGAGATGACCATTGCCTGGACAAGGAGCTATGCAGCCTGTTGGGTGAGAAAAGGCTTAATCTTTGTGATGTTGTGAAAAGTATTTCTACAAGACCTGGTGGTCACAGCAACATGCTCATTCAGGCTCAGCTTGTCTTGCTTCTGGCAGACTTTGTAGGTGTTAAGTTGAGTGAGTCAATTTGGATTGAGATGTTTTGCTGAGGGTAGTTGATGCCTGGAAAATTCAAGATCTCAGTTTTTGATAAATTCGCTCAGACATCCAAGCCAATATGGCTGAGAGACAGGTTGAAATATTTGTTGACACAGTGGTATCCTCTGGTGGTAAGGACGGATAGAACTGAGTGTCATCAGCATAGGAGTGGTATGAAAAGTCATAGGATTGAATAATGTTACAGAGAAAACAAGTGTATAATGAAAAGAGAGGAGAGTCAAAAACCGAGCCCTGTGGGACCCCTGTGGTTAACTTAGAGAGTGTGGATGTCTCACCTCTCCATGATACCCGGAAAGACCTATCTTGAAGACAGGATTTACCATGGCAACGTATGTATAGCGTGTGTTTGGAATCCACAATCTGCCCTGTGAGCTCATACTGAGTGGCAATTTACGTTGCCATGGTTACTCAAAATCTCATCTATCCACAACGGCAGACATGTCTTGACCAAGACAGTCGTTTTGATGTATGACATGACTGACAGAAATCCAGTCTTTCCTGTGAAGCATCTCGTGTGTGGTTTTTGGCGATTTGCGTTGCCAAGGTAACTCAAAATGTCATCTAACCACAATGGCAGATATGTCATGACCAAGACGGTCGTTTTGATGTATAACACGTGTAATAGCGGCCTGGTAGCTCAATGGGTTAAGCGTCGGACTGGAATGCAGAAGGTTGTGGGTTCGAACCCCGTCTGACTCCTAATTCATCCCCTACCAGGTGTGTCTCTGAGCCAGACACTCAGCGCCTAGCTCCTTGTAAGATAAAAGCGTCTGCCAAGCAAAGTAAAGTAAAGTGTGATAGAAATCAACAGTCTGTCTTGTGGACTCATCCTGTGCAGTTTGTGTGTGGCAGCTATCTTGATGAGGCTTCAGCCTCATGAAAGCCCTGAAAGACCTAACAAAGATCATTTGTCACTCTTAGCCTGTTAGTAGAGGTTTTTCTGCTCTAATATGAACGTGCTGATCAAAGGTAAAACATCTTTGAGCAGTCTAGTAGGGATGGGGTCTAAGAGACATGGAGATAGTAATTATTTTAATTAATAATGTATGTATCAACAGGAAAGAAGCAGTCTAAATAAGACTGAGGTTTTATAACCACATCTAAAGCTGTTGGTGTGTCTGTCCATGCTGCAGTAAGGATCCAATTTTTTTTCCTACAATGACTCTTTGTCAGGCTGGCAGTTGCAAGCAGAAAGGTAGCTGCAGAGAGATGTGCAGGACTGTGGCTCTGTGTCCTGGGCTTTTTCCAAAACATTTTCCAATTATCTACATATATTTAAATAAATTTGAGGCTAAAATAGAGCATGAAATATGTTCAAGTAGAGGTGAATTGCTGGTCTGTTGAGAACTGGTAAGAAGCACCAGATTCTACTCCCAGCTGATGTATCATAGTGGTAGGGCTCGATGAGGGTTACAGCAGCTGTCTGCTCCCTCCACCCTTTCCTGCTCTGATCTCTGCTCTGCAGTTCACACCTGATCAACAACGACTGCACTTCACACAGGAATTTTCCAGTTTCTATTTTCTGTCAGCCCACATGGCCCACCCCACCACACAACAGCCTCCAGACCAATAGCAACCCACATAGTGTTCTACAACTGGTGGCTGGTGACATCAACGTACATCAACAGCATGCCTGGTATTTCAGGTCCACTTCTATGTCTCAGTAGCTGTGGAGAGTTACTGGTCCCCCACTGGCACGAGAGCTTTCACGTTAAATAAGATAAAAGCCAAAGGAAATGCTAACTACCATGTCCGAACAACATTAAAATGTAGGCAGCTAAAGAATATCGAAGGGAACTATCACAGGGCTTGTATAAAATTAATAAATGTATTTATTAGGTTAACTTAATAAATACGTGCTTGCTCAAGTGGTACTTTAGGGTTTTCTGTATATATTCTAAATAAAGTGTAAGGTCTTAAACCTTACACTGTAGAGTGCCTTGTGATGACTTGTGTTGTGAATTGGTGCTATATAAATAAATAAAGTTCAATAACTGACAAGGAAAACCGTCTTGAGAATCAGTTCATGAGGACTATGCTGTCACTACCTGACACATTTGAAAAGGTACTGTTCAGTCATGTGTAATATGAATACATGGTTTAAATTAACTAATCGTGTGGAAATCGGAATAAAAATATATATGAAAAATCTTTGAAATTGTCATTCCGTGTTTTAGTCAAGTCTTGTGGACATGCCTTTGTCCCCAGCACCAGACTGAACAGGTGAGGTTTTGAGAGGAACTAGGGCCAGTAAAGGTGAGATGCAAGTAGAGATTGACAGGGGTCAGTGACGGCCAAAATGGAGGTCACAGCCAGGTAAAAGGTCAACGCTGTGTTCAGAGTCACTTAGAGAGATATCAGTCACATGTTCCACGGACATAAACAAACAAGTCCTGCTGTTACTTCAGCTAATAGGATGGGATGCTGCCATGAATTAGTGGTATTATTATTTTGGTCTTTATAGTCTTCAGGATAAAAGCAGATTTTAGAGAAACACATAAAGGTCTTTGCATCCACATTAAACTGTGAATGTATCACTAAATGCTTTCCATCACATGTTTCTTTGCTTTAGTACTGCAGCAGCTACCTGAAATTCCTTCCCATATTAATGGAAATAAGTGTCTTACGTGTGGAGGAGGAGGGGGTTAGCGTCAGGTAGTCATGGAAGGAGCAGTGTAACAGAACACTTTCAAAGACAGCACTTAAACACTTAAAAAACCACAAGTGCATCTCTTGTTTCTGTTCACCTGCAAAGCTATGACATCAAGTCCCAAGCAAGTTCGTACAAGACTCATCATTGTGACTGTACACACAGAGGTGGTGTACACACTGCCCTCTCATTTCCTCCTTGAATGGTTTGCCTTCAGCTGGATTTATAGAGGGCTATGTTGGAGCCTGTGGCATCTGCTTCTTTTTGTTGTTTGCCTCTTTAATTGAATCCTGAATCAATACAATTCAATATTTTCACAGTCAGAGGGGTAGAATTCATTCCATGTAACAGGGAATTGCCTGTTAAATGTACATAAAGCATTTAAGTATTTGAAGAAATTACTTCACACAATTCATACTTACATATAATGTTGTCTTTGGATGGTGGGAGGAAACCCACGTCCAAAGACATGCATGTTAGGTTGATTGGTCACTGTAAATTGTCCGTAGGTGTGAATGTGAGTGTGCATGGTTG
>JAUMTR010000027.1:272068-288702 GCA_032270685.1 Microctenopoma stevenorrisi | reverse complement strand
TCTGCAACAGGCATCGAACGTGTTTATCATCTATATGATAGATGATAAACACGTTCGATGCCTGTGTTGTTCAAATGGAACGTCACAAACAGAACATCTGCTTTGCTTTTTTCTAATCATACGCTCAGGACTTTTCTTGCCTCCGACAGGCACTTTGGTTTCCCGCTCATCATTTCCTGCACAGTAAACGCCCTCCAACACCATCACGTCATTCATTAACCAAAAAAAAATACGTTTCAGCACGACGTAACAATCACGATCTCTACGAAAACCGAATCAGTACAGTTTTAGTTGGTGATACGATCAGGTGACTCTGGATCCATCTCTTAGTCACACTTCTATAGGTTATGATCTTCTCTCTCTCCTAGTGGTGCTTCATCCTCTCTCTCTCTCTCTGTATCTCTCCTCAGATATCCTCAAGGCATGTGTAGGTGACTTGAGATGAATTATGTTGTGAATTAGCGCTATTTAAAGAAAGCTGAATTGAATTGAATTGTCCAAGGACACATCAACATGCTCTACCCACAAGTGTTGAGCACATATCATCAGTGTGCGCAACACATTTGTTAGGTGTTTTTCCTTTTTGTTGGGGTTGCAAACTCCAATAATAATGCCAATCAAAAGTGACCAACAATATTTATCTATTTATTTCTTCAACCAAAGTGTGGTGCGTGTGTGTGTGTTTGTGGGTGCGTGTGTGCGTGTGTGTGCGTGTGTGTGTGTGTGTGTGGGGGGGGGGGGGTGCGTGTGTGCGTGAGTGAGCGCGCATGTGTGATATATGCATCTGTGAGAGGAAGCGTGATGCCATGTGAATAAAACGTCAGGCTGAACCCGCCGCCTTTAGCTACTTAATGCTCCGCTGTAGTTGGGCTTGTTTCCATTGAGGGCTGGAGCACCGGAACGCAGAGCCACCACTCAGCATGAGTCTCTGCTGGTCTCAAGTCTTCCCCGCGGCTGTGCTGCTGACGCTGGCTGTAGTCGGAATCCTGCTGCACGTCCTTCCAGCTGAAGAGGCGCAAAAGCCTCTTAAAAACATGGTAATTGAAAAATGATTTAATAAGGGTTACCTGCGATTAAGTACGTGATTATTATTTTTTTAGGGATAGATTCCTTCACTGAATGTCACTGCCAGAGGTTGTATAAGTACACAAAGTCAATACTTTACATAAAGAATACATAAAGTATAGATTGTAACAAGAACTAGAACAAGCAGAAGAAAATGTAATGTAATGTAATTAAAGATGAAAAAAGTTAGGTTATAATTGAAGAGTGTTCACAGTATGCTCAAAATGAAACTCACAGGTCACTTTGTGGTATTTAACAGGAAATACTGCAGAGAAAGACTGAGGAGACAAGATGAAAAGAACAGCCTTTTTTCTTTTACCATAATTCATCTGCTCATCCTTTTATTGTTCTCACAGACAGTTTAAACAGACTTTCAAATGGTATTCTACTTGCAGAATAATACTTGAATATAGCCTGGTGTTTTGAAGATATCATTGTGAAAGCACACAAAAGGTGACAAAGTCAACATTGTTTAATGAATTACATGGTCTCCACAAAACAGGTTTTTATCAGAAGATATGTATTGGTTTGTAGGCAAAAAAAACAGCATGCAGGTGCAAAATATCTTAAAAAAGCAAAAACGTTATGTTGTAGCCACATCCTGTCAACACCATTAATGAAGTGCATTTTACATTTTACACCAGCTCTTTTCTACAGGAAAGTTCCTTAGTGTTATTATAATTATTCACTAAGTCATTTCACTACTGTATATGATTAGCAAATCCATCTAGTATATAAATAAATGCATTTACAGTATATATTCCATATATTTCTTTAGACCTTACATAAATACCAGTTTAATTAGTTCTGGATGTGTTTGTTCTGGTATCATGCCTCAGTGAACTTTTATTGCTTTGTCGTAGTATGGAATCATTCTGGATGCAGGCTCGTCTCACACCTCCATTTTCATCTACAAATGGCCAGCTGACAAGCAGAATGGCACCGGCATCGTTACCCAGCATAGCGAGTGCCATGTAAAAGGTGAGTCAGGGCTGGTATGACAAAGCCTACATTGCTGCTTTTAAATTAAATGTGACTGGTATAGGTTTTTATAGGAAGTCATCTCATTTTAACACACCAGAGATCTGTGAGATGTGGTTAGCCAGCAGCCTGGAAATAAGGAAGCTACTGCTTAAGTCGTTTAGTTGAAACATACCTGAAAGTAAAGTCTGTTGAGTAAAATAATTTTCCATTCGTCAAAGTGGAATCACCAGAGGAATCTTTTCAGTTGCAGTTTTGTTAATTATATTTATTATATTATGCAACTAAATCGAATGTTTTGGAGGGTCTGAAAAACTAATGACTAACTATCAGAATTCTAATCCAACTCTGAAGACATATCTTGCAGGTGTGTGTGCACGGTGCTGCTCTGTATCTGCTGGCAGTAACACTGTAACATTACAGATCTGTAATGATTGCTTCAGCATAGACATTATGATTGACTACTTTTTTTAAAAAGTCTATAGATGCTTTACTCTTCACACACACTCCAAAAATGTAATTCAAACAGCCACACTTTTCTACCTGATTAGTGCTCATTCAGTACTGACACGCTGGGGCAACTTGGTTTAAGTGTCTAGCTCAGGGACACTTCATCAAGTGACAGGGTCAACCAATCAGTCACTAATCCCACAGCTGCTCTATGATTGGTGGGTAACTGCACATACCTGGATGTAATATAGCTTTTAAAATTCAATGAACCTAGATTACAAATATCAAAACCCAAACCATCTACATGTTTTTAGTAATTTACTTGACCTGATCTTTTCAACCATCTTTTCCTTGACAACAAAGTTGTCAAGGACACTCTCACTTTCACTTCCACGTCACCCTATAAAAATATCCAATAACTTTTACAGAATAATATATGCTCTGTTTTATACTAGTTATGTTTTCAAGTGATTCACTTCCTCACCAGCTTATTCGTGCCAACATAGTCAGTTTCAGTTACTTTTCTTACACCAGTTTGTTTTTTAGATTTTGCTTAGAAACACAACCCAGGCTCTTTATATGTGAGGGTCACTCATGTTTTAAGACAAGGAAGTCTAGTTTGGAGAAGTTCAGATTGAGTTCTTTTTCTGTGTGTCAAGGTGGAGGAATATCCAGCTATGCAGGTGTTCATGGTGGTGCTGCAAGAAGTCTTGAGACGTGTCTGGAACAAGCCCTGAAAGATATCCCCAAAATCAGACACCACCAAACTCCACTGGCACTGGGAGCTACTGCTGGCATGAGGATTCTAGAGTGAGTAATATTGCTGTTAGCACAGGATAATGCTATGGTATGATAGTACTAGAACATGCTCCATTTATTAAGGATTAAAAAGGATCCTTAAATGATTCTGTCACTGTCGTTCAACAGAATGGTCAATCCTGAAGAGTCACATCGGGTAATGAAGGAAGTGGAAAGTAAACTGCGATCCTTCCCTTTCAAATTTCAAGAGGCAACTATTCTGACTGGACAGCAAGAGGGGGCATATGGTTGGATCACAGTCAACTACTTACTGGAAAACTTTGTCAAGGTGAGTTCTGACTTTAACATCTTGTCAACTGAACAACTTCTTTCTCCTTAGTTTGAAAGATTTCACTACATGTCATTATAATACCAAGTAGCTCCTTTAGTTTAAGGAAAGCTAAGTTAAGGGACCCAGATTTAACCATTGCTTGTAAGTAAAGCACAATGAATTCTGGGATGCACTTAGCTCTGACGACCACTTTGGAAAGTCTGCATCAAGTGTGGTTTATGTGTTAAAACATGTGCCTACAACATGCCAGACCACAAGAGTTTGCCGTTGCGAATGACACCCTGCAAACCTGAGACAATCACCTAAGTTATTATTATCTGACAATTTTGAATTATGAATGCCTGTACCAATCTCTCAGGGTAATGGAAAAGTGTACGCTGTAAACCATTGATGGCACAAAATGAAAATTGAAAGGATCCCTAACATCCTTGAACCTTGGCTATCTTTATTTTATTTAATTTAATGGCATGAAATAAAGTAACAGACCAAGTTATAGACTTTGACTAAATGGCAATGCTGATCATTTGTTGCATAGCTAAATAATCCTATATATCTGTTCTGTCAAAGTTCTGGATGTTTTCTCTGTATTGAAACATTTATGTTACCTCAAATCAATTAATTATGTCTTCTTGTGTCCTTGCCACTCAGTGTGGTCTGGTCGGGAGTTGGCTGAATCCAGGCAGAGATACAATTGGAGCTTTGGATTTGGGTGGGGCTTCCACTCAAATTACATTTGAGACCTCTGAACCATTGGAGAACAGCACAAATTCAATGGAGCTGATGCTTTATGGAAAAAGTTACAAAATATACACCAAGAGCTTCCTGTGTTATGGCCAAGACCAATTCCTGAAGAAACTGATCGCTCATCTTATCAAGGTACTGGTCAAATAAATCTATACTCTGGCTAATCTGTGCCTTGGCTTGCCGCCTTGCGGGAGTTGTTGCTGACTTTTTTCTAATAATTCTATACAAAGAATAAGTCTGAATCATACAATATAAGTTATAGTACACATTTAAATAGTTTTGGTTAAGCATCCCCTTTCACCCATATGAACAGAATAAAATATTACAGCAATATGTTGTTTTCTTGACTTGTATCCTTTTTTGCTTTTTCAGACTCAAGGTGTGAAATCCCATGTGTTCCACCCTTGTTATCCAAAACTGTTCAACATATCTATGACGCTGGGGAAGGATGTCTTTGATTCTCCATGTACAAAGCTATATAGACCAGACCAGTTTAATCGTAACATGTCTGTAACACTAGTGGGCACAGGCAATTACAAAAACTGTGTGGCCAATGTAACAGAAATGTTCTCCTTTGACAATTGTTCTTACTCCCAGTGCTCCTTTAATGGAGTCTACCAGCCCAGTGTGAGAGGAAAATTCATGGTGAGGCAGCATTTTACACACAGCTTTTCTAATAATGACATAACAAGAACAAGCATGTGCAGACTGTGTAAAAAAAGACTAAGACAATAACAGCAGTTTTCAAGATGCTATCAGGCAGGGCGTACATAAAAAGCTACAATTAAGTGGTTGGCATAGTGTACAGGAACATCTGAGCCAAGCATGAGTTCAAATTTTTAGCGTATTGTTTTTGCATGCCCAAATTAAGACCCTGCAGGACTTCCATATACAAACTGTTACTAGCTAACAAACTAGACATAGTAATGGAGAAAAGAGAAAGAAGGCAATGGCAACATAGGAAGGATGCTTGAGAAATCACAATAGCTGATAAATAGATAGAAGGTCTAAAAAAGGTACAGGTTGAAGGCAAAAATTGTTTCTTTGATAATGACACTTCCCCAAACTGGGAAAGTGCCACCAGCAGAGTCCTGGAAAACAACTGAAATATCTGCCCCGAAGAGCATCTCTGCATTTCTTACAATGTTTCTGGCACCAAACAAACATGTCAACACCAATGTGGAACAAGAGATCTAACTCACAAAAGTTACAAAAAAACTATTTAGACAAGCACAGCCACCACATAAAGCACAGGCCACAAACAACTTTTAGTTATGTCATATGTGGCATCGGTTTTCATCTACTGCAATTTGAAATGTCCAGTAAAAGAAATACAATTGTGATAGAAAAAAACTATCATGCAGTGGAATCTTTGTTAAGGGCAATTCTTTAGTGGAATGGAAACGAGTGTGTGAATCAGGGTTAAGTCAATGTCCCCCTCTCTACTCAGGCATTTTCTGCATTCTACTTCAATTACCTAAACCTCAAGAGCCTCTCCAAGATCCCCATCACTTCCCCCAGTCAAATGGAGGAGCAAGTCCGACTCATTTGTGACATGCCAATCTCTGAGGTACTCCCTAGCCCACTATGCCTGACCTTCAAAAGGCCATTGTGTCCCTGAGCTGAGCCCCTAATAAATATGAATGATCTAGTACAGTATGTTCATTTCTAATCTTTTAAGAATGCGAATAGGCCATTATTTTGTTTGTTCAACAATATCATTAATATTGTACACATTTTGTACATATTGTTTTGTACACATTTTTACATTGGTGGAATACATGATTAAAATGCTTTGATTTGAATAATGATCCTATATTGTTTTTGCATTCGCAGATGATTAAGAAAACAAAGGATTCTGAGCAACACTTGAAGAATGCTTGCGCTGTCTCTAATTTTGTCTACGTCCTCTTAACTAAGGGGTATCACTTCAATAACCTCTCCTTTCCTTCGATTTCTTTTGAGAAAACGGTGAGGAATTATGGAAATAATATATTTTATGTATTTATTATTGTTCTGGATTAAAGTCCTATCAATGACACTGTCTGCTGTACTAAAATCAGGTTTATATATGAAACGTTATGGTTTCAGCTGATCTTTCTTCTTGTGTTTTTGCAGGCAGGAGGAGCATCTGTAGGCTGGGCTTTGGGATATATGCTGCATTTAACCAATATGGTACCGACCGAGAGCCCTGGATTAGTAAAAATTGTAGCCTCAGGGCCATGGATTGGCATAATCTTCATCTTTATATTGATCATTATCATTGCAGTGGGGTACCTTCTGATGATCTATAGAAAAACAGCACAAGGAGGCATGATATAGACGAAAACATGCTGTCAACTTCTTAGAGGATGGTCCCAAAAGTCCATCCAAAATGTTTTTATGTCATTCTATATATGAAATATAAAAAAAATTTTGAATTGCAAATCAATAAACGTACTAGTGGAGACTTGTACCAGTGTGTGGAAAATAAACTACTTAAACTGATTTTTAATAACGTCAATTAACATTATCCATATTAATATTTTTATTATTTACCCAGAGCTGAATATTTAAAGCAAACTAAACATTGTTCAAATAACCACTTAATACTTCCGGCAGAGCACAAACTCGGAACCTTTCCGCAGCTCTTGTCTGTGACGGACTTTTTACAAATGTGCACAGGAAGTGTCCTTTGACAGCGGAATAGATAATGCGTCCATTCGATTTGTAACCAGCGATTATCTTTACGTAAATAAATTCACATGTTAGAACATTTTATTCATACAAAATTCGTAGATTGATGATCAAACCGAAAGCAAAATGTTTGGGGGGCTGCCTGAGCTCGGGATTTCCAATGGAGAAGACCTTAAAGAAACTCTCACGAACTGCACTGAGCCTCTGAAAGCAATCGACCAATTTCAGGTAACGTGAACGCAGCCCTACGTTCTCTTTGTTCGGTAGGTACATTTGAACTCACATTACGTTGTGTACAATTGAGCGGTATCAGCTGAGTGTGCTGTCTAGTATTACCTTGTGTTTAGCAGTGAGAAAGTGAAACTGCGCAGCATCTGAGTCTAATCTACCAATTTTAGCGGTATCAATACACCTATGATTCCATCTGCGCAGATGTGGATGTAATGTGTTGATACGCTGACAGAAAACATCGCGCAAGATGACTTTGAAACTACTCCACATTTACTGGCTGGTACTTCTGAAGTTAGCTTCGTAGTTTATTATTTATCCATTTATATGTGAAATGTCACAGTGATAATTAATTTACATTTTCATTAATACACCAGAGTAAATATGACACCCACAGATCTTTGTGCATGTTCAGATCTTTTTCACTTTCTAGTGAAATTTATTTGTACATCTGCATTGTTTTGTTGACTGAATGCAGATAAATACACTTCTCTGTCTATTTTTAATGCTCAGTGTGGTATATGGATGTGTATTAAAAAGAATATGGTGACATAATACAGTAATGAGTCAGTCATTTTAAAATAACATTTTAGTAAAACTGTCTTAGTATAAAGAACACAACACCTTATGGATAAACTAAAAAAAAAAACCACACAACACACAACACTGCCACCTAGCAGCCGTGGGTTTACACACTAAACCACTGTCTGCTATCAATGTTTGTCAATTATTAACACAAAATCAATAGTGTTGTTAAAAATTGATACATCAGTACTTTTTTTTTATTATTAAATCTATTGGATTTCTATGAGTAGCAGTTATTTTTCTAACATGGTCTCTAGTATCTACTTTAAATAAACTATATAAACACTTGTTATGGTTTAATAGTAGCTGAGCTGGTGCTTCATCCTTAAACGTGGATATATGTGAGTAGGCAGATGGGTAAACAATATGAAATATATGTGCTTATATCCCAAAAGATTTTACTGGTCTGAAAGTAGACTCTAAATAAACGAGCTGCAGCTACAATTAATCCCAGAGTCTCTGGTGTCTTACCTACCCACAGATGGAAAATGGCATCCTGCTACCAACTCTCCAGTCTGCTCTTCCTTTCCTTGACCTCCACGGAACGCCTCGTCTGGAGTTCCACCAGTCAGTCTTTGATGAGCTTCGAGATAAACTGATGGAGCGCGTTGCCATCATCGCAGAGGGCAAGGACGAGGACAGGTGAGTCACCAGTTACTTTGGATTTCGAGGAACATTATCTGAACATTATCCAGTTATTTTGCTATTGTTTTCCATCTGCTTCTAGATACAGAAAGCTTGAAGAGCTGCTGGAGAAGAGCTTTCCACTTGTCAAGATGCCGTCAATTCAGCCAGTGGTAATGCAGGTGCTGAAGCATCTGCCCAAGGCAAGTGTGTACTGGTGCTGTTTATTTCCTGCTGCAGGCTGAAAGGGTCAGAACAGGGCTGTCTGATACACGTCTACACTCTTATTATCACAGTAGTATTAACTACAGATTCACATGACCTAGAGTAACTCGTTGATTCAAAATCTTCAAATTGTGTTTGAAAAAGTTAGCGAACACAAAAGAGCTTGTGTGAATTTTGACCACATTCTCCCTCCTCAGGTTCCAGAAAAGAAACTGAAGATGGTGATGGCTGACAAGGAGCTCTACAAGGTGTGTGCTGTGGAGGTTAAAAGGCAGATTTGGCAGGACAACCAGGCTCTGTTCGGAGATGAAGTCTCACCCTTGTTGAAGCAGTACATCGTGGAAAAGGAAGCAGCTCTGTTCAGCAGCGACCTGTCCATTCTGCACAATTTCTTCAGTCCTTCTCCCAAAACACGGCGGCAAGGAGAGGTAGGTCACAAGCACCAGGAAGCCCACCCTAAAAGAAGAACCGTTTGGATTGTATACTTCTGGTAACTGTTGTCTGGACCATGTAGGTGGTCCTGAAGCTGACCCAGATGATTGGAAAGAACGTGAAGTTGTATGACATGGTGCTGCAGTTTTTACGGACTCTCTTCCTGCGAACACGAAATGTCCACTACTGTACGCTGAGAGCAGAGCTGCTGATGTCACTGCATGACTTGGACATCAGTGAGATCTGCTCTGTAGATCCCTGCCATAAGGTAGTAAGGCAAACAGTTGAGTGAGAGCTAAAGACTGATGCTCACACTCTGCTTCACATGTTTTTCACTTGTGCTTGTTTTGTGCTTCTGCGACAGTTCACATGGTGTTTAGATGCCTGCATCCGTGAGAAGTTTGTGGACGGCAAGCGAGCCCGAGAGCTGCAAGGTTTCTTAGATGGAGTGAAGAAAGGACAAGAGCAAGTCCTTGGGTAAGATGAAAGAACAGTTTAAGTGTCTGACCAGAGTGGCTCATCTCTGAGCAGTGGCTGAAATTGTCTCTGTTCATTCCAGGGACCTGTCCATGATCCTCTGTGACCCTTTTGCCTGTAACACTCTGGTCCTGAGTATCATGAGAAATCTGCAAGAGCTGCTAAGTCAGGATGCTTTACCAAGGGTGAGTATACTGTGAGCGGCAAGGATGCACAAAGTGTCATGGTGAGGGTACACCTGGACATCATAATTAAGAATTCTGAACAATAATATAAAGACTAAATCAAATAAAACCTCTGGGTAACACAGCTCTACACACTCATGTCTGAATTATGCTGCTTTGAATTCCTTAAAGTTTTTTTTTTTACTTTGGTTCTCTCCTTTCTGGCAGTGGATAGTGTTAAGCTGTTACGTTGGTTTGCTTTGCACATCAGTGGAAGGGATATTAAAACAAGGACAAGAGTTGTGGCTGTTCAGAGAGAAACATTGTTAAGCCCAAGTCTTCCACACATCTGGACCTGGATTTTTTAAGCAATCTTTTGTCTCGATACCACTTATAATAATATATAATCATTAATGTACGTCTAATAAATGTAGCATTTTTACATTAAGGGGTACTTTCTGCAGGGGGAAACAAAGTACCTGGTATCTAAAGCAATTCAAAACATAGCAGTGGAACAAAGCTAAAAGAAGGCAGAACACTTTTCCACATAGATTCATCGTATCCTTACTACAGTCCATCAGAAGGTCACGTAATACTGTGTCCAAACAGGACAGTCCAGACCTGATGCTGCTGCTGAGAATGCTGTCACTGGGTCAAGGAGCGTGGGACATGATCGACAGCCAGGTGTTTAAGGAGCCTCGACTGGTACAAACAGTTTGATCACTTCATAAAGTCAAAAACATCTCCAACTATGTCCAACATTCTCATTTTTCACTCTCATAATATGATGATGTTTTAAAGCCTAAGTTCAGGTTTGCTCCACCCTCAGGATTTAGAGGTAGTGACCCGCTTCCTTCCTGCTATGATGTCAGTGGTTGTTGATGATCACACATTCACTGTAGAACAGAAGCTTCCAAGTGAGGAGAAGAGCTCACTGTCGTACCCCACTGTCCTGCCAGACGCCTTCAACAGGTAAACACCAAGAGCCTTACTCTGTGTGCAGGCATCGTCCTTAGTGTGGTCTGATCTGATCTAATGGTCTTATTTACATATGTAGTAAGGATTTGGTGTTCTTTTTCTTTTTCCTTATCTTCTGAATTGTCTAGAGCAGCTCACCTGACAAAATAAACAGATCATGTTCAAACATCAAAGCAGTCTCCTGCTTCTTCGTTCAGAAATGTGTTAAGAAATGAGTTGTTGCCACTGTAACGGTTGTTGTGTGCCCCCCACCATCCAGATATCTGCAGGACAACAGAGTGGCCTGTGAAATGGGCTTGTACTACGTGCTCCACATCGCCAAACTGAGGAACAAGAATGCCTTACAGAGGTTACTACCTGCGCTGGGTTAGTGTCGCTGGTTTTTGGAAAACAGACACTCGCATCCCATTGATGTGTTGGTGGCAGAGCAGCAGTTTGAATCTGTGTGCAGGCTTCAGACAGTGAAGTGATCATTCTTTATCATGTCATTTACGTGGACTCTTTATTCTTTGTATTTATTTACTAATTCTTGTTAATGATGTCAAAAATCAAGATGACAGACAGTATTGCTAACATTAAACCCCATCCACAGCTACTTACCGTTCACACACAGTGGTTGAACAGTCAGTCACAGATGTTGTGTTCCGCTGAGGTGTGTTTTATTTGTTTAAGGCAGAACTGATGGTAAAATAGTCCAAAACAAACAGGAAGCGAAGACAGTCGCAGCAAATACCCAACAGAGCCTCACAGGGTTAAAACCTACTATCTCAAAGTGTCAGGGGCTCCAGAAGATTCATTTATTATTAAGTTAGATTGAGCAGCCAGTATTTTAATTTGTTTCATATCATGTTTTCTATCAGATGTATTGTGGTGGTATCACTGTCTAATGACTGTAACACATGCAGATCATTGACTTTAAATAGACATTTGACTCCCTCCCCATGTGCAGACACCCCCCATACTATGTGTATAGTTTTCTTTGATTGAAAGAATATTGGTGCCAGTGCAGGTTCTGTTTCTGCTAGAAGAACGATGAGGCAAAAAGTGAAAATAAGAGTTTGTTCTCTGCACAGTGGAGACCTATAATGACATGGCCTTCAGCGACATCTTCCTCCACCTGCTGACTGGACACCTCACCCTGCTTTCCGATGAGTTCGGTACAGAGGAGTTTTGTTCTGTTGTCTTTGAAGGCTTCCTCCTTACTTCTTTTTCCAGGTGAGTTGAACTCTTCTCAAAGTTAACTCAGCCTTTATGAAGTTCCACGTCATTCACACCTGTTAGCAGTTTATCAAATGTCACCTTAACTGAATTATCTTTTTCTCTGAATGTTTTCCAGTAAAGAGAACGTCCACAGACATGCCCTGCGAATGCTGTTGCATCTACACCACAAAGTGTTGCCATCTTACATGGAAACTTTGACAAAAACTCTTGAACCACCAAAGCAGGTTGGTTACATGTGTGAGAAAGCTTTGGGCTGCAGCACACTGACAAACCTGGCAGATATATTTATTTCTCCTCGTCTGTATCTAAGTTTCTGTTGCTAAATGAGCTGGCCACAAAAATAAGTGTCGGCGAACGTTAAACGCAAAGGAAATAAACTCAAACAAGTTAATCAGAGTAAGACGAGCCCCGCCCCCCACTTTCAATAACTACTGTTATTGTAAGGCATGTTCCTGTTTTTAAAACTTATGTATCAATAAACTGTTTCTGTAAAGTGTGAGCATCACATTACACATGCTTACAGAACGTGGTACCTCTCAGCTGTACATAGGGAGGGGAGTCATAGACTGTGTGCTCATATTTCAGCTTTATGTTGTTTGTTTGAAACTTACACTGCAATGCTGTGCTTGCTGCCCACAGTGCAGCGAGGCCATGAAGGAGCTGTACACACAGTTGATGGAGAAGCTGGAGGCGCAGAAGAAGAGCCCTCCACCACCTGATGAAACTCCATCCCTGGACCTGGGGCTGCACCCAGTGACCGTCCCCACCACTGCCTCCACACAAACCACACCTCTCTGAGACGGCAGAAGAAGGATAAGAAGAGGAGGACATGATGTTTTTACATTGTTTTTTTCATTGAGGTTCAGTTTGTTTAAATTGTCTCTAAGAGGATGTTCCAGCTTTGACGGTGTGGCCCAGGGCAGATAATTACTTTTCTAAACTTTATGCTCTTGCATTATTGTCCAGATATTTAGTATTTTCCTATGTATTAGGGTTTATCAGTGTGTTACATTTGAGTTGTGTCTGTAGTGCAGGAAGGCTGTAAATAAATGATTGTTCTAAATACCCAGTGATGTCACTGCGTCAAGGCAAAGAGACAGGAAGTGGTCCCACGTTTAGTACAACGCTGCAACACTGTAAATATGCAGTGACACAACATGAGAAGCACTGAGCTAAAACAGAACAAGTCTAGTCTCTCAGACCTTATTGGGCAACTCCCCTCCCAGCCTCACAGGCAGTGAGAAACAACAGTTAGTACTAGGCTCAGCTTACTGAGAACTTTAGCTCTGGTAAGATCTCTCTTTTACCTCTACATAAGCTACAGTTACCCACAGACAAGGTTTTACCTCTCACGTTATACAGTATGTGTATAGATATGTGTTCGTACTTTGCTGTATACGAGAGAAAAACTTTTTAGATGTAACATTTAATATTTATTTAAAGATATTTAATGTTTTACAATTAAATCATAAAAAAAGCACTGTGATATACTCTGTATTATAAACATATTTTAAATTGAACGTTGGATTAATCTAATGTATATCTAGTATATACACAGTACATATGATGCCAATACTGCATCTCCGGTCAGCTCATTTCTCAGTTCCTAAGCACTGGTAGAACAGGAAGTAAGAACAAGCTCGCCAGGATTGTAGAAATCTCACCCAACTTTATAAAGTAATGGGAGCACTGTGATGCAGTCCAAATGACACACAGAGAGAGACCAACACTAGACAACAGAGGTATCAGAAAGTAGTTTTTCATTGGGTTGAATTATATTTTATTCTATCAATGGTGTTGAATTTTGCCCAGTTACATTTGTACATAATACAATTTTTCCAAAGAATAGGAATAAATTCTATAAGAATAGCAAAACTAAATTTGAAAGGAGGCGCGTCTTGCTGTGAGGCGACAATGGTAGCCACTACACCACTGGCTGAACCAAACACACACAGCAGCAAACACTGTGCCGTTTTTTTTCTGGTTTGATCATATGTTACTAACAATCAGCGGGATAAAACTACTGCAGTTTGGTACCTACCAAACCACAAATGTTTTTCGAGAAAGTCTGGAATCATCAACTGGTATCATGTGGTTTAAATTATGTGGGACATTAGTCATGTCATGAAATTGGCCTAATTTGACCTTAGCAGGAGCATTTTTTCAGTAAAAGTAAATCTACAAAGTCGTGTGTAATATTGTAAAATATTTGGAATCATTCGCAGTTCTACCCAAGTTTTTAGATTTTTCAACCGCTATCATCAAAACAGCAAATTCCCATGCATTTATAGACATATCAGTCACTAATACTACAAATACACCAACTTTTCTGTCCCTAACCTTACCAGCAACTGGAAGTGAAGTTAAAAAACAACCTTGTTTACTACTCTCACTTTTTTAGTGAGCAGCCATCTGACATGAAGGAATTACTTTTATTGTAAGATGATTGGTTCACATTATTTTACCTGGTTTAGTTGACAATTTTATTATCATAATAAGCCCCCACTAGTTTTGTAAAACATTGTGCTTGTTATATGCATCATTCTGTTGTTTTCCCACATGTACAGGAAACAAGAGAATCTCCAAGACAATGAAGCCTCTGGTGGTTTCCTCACAGCTGGGGAACAGCAGCAATGACACTGGACCTTGCTTGGGGGAGAATCAGCACACATCCATCACCGTCTTGCTGTGCCTGGTATTCTTCCTGGGCTTCCTCCTCAACGCCTTCAGCCTCTGGGTCTTCTGCTGCCGGCTGCCCTGCTGGACCTCTGGAACCATACTGCAGTTCCACCTGGCTCTCAGTGACGCCATAGCTACACCGGTTACTCCTATGATAGCCATATACTTTGCCATGGGCAATGACTGGCCCTTTGGTCAGTTCCTGTGCCAGGTTAAGATTGCTTTGCTCAGTTCACATTTCTATGGCAGCATCATTTTTCTCACTCTCATCAGCGTCCACCGCTACACAGCTGTGGTGCACTTCAACAGACAGTCCTGCATGAAACAGAAGGCCTTTGTCAAAAGGCTGTGTGCAGGTGTTTGGTCTCTGCTACTGATTCAGGCTCTAATCTATGCTTTCATGCTTCCTCCCAGCAAAGATGGCAGAAACAGTCAATGCCTCTCCATTCACCAGAAGAAACTGACAGACGCCTACTTTGTCATTAACTTCATCCTTTTCATCTTTGGGTTTGTGCTGCCTTTCCTAGTGTCTGCTGTCTGCTATGGCCGCTTGGCAAGCACCTTAACTCGCCTCAACATTAGCACAGCTAAAGGTCTTAAAGTCAAAGTGAAATCTCAGAGGATGATAACTGTGTGTCTGGTGATATTCGCTCTGTGTTTTCTGCCTATGAACTTGCTGCGCACTGTTGGAGTAGTGTTAAAAAAGTACTACCCTCAGGTATGCCATGTTCTTTTGCAAATTGAGACAGCATACTACACATCCTGGATTCTAGCAGGCGTGAACAGCTGCCTGGATCCACTCGTGTACTGTTTTGGTTCACAAAATTTTCGCAATGTGTTTTCTTTCAGGATTGGGCTGAGAGATGTTCCAAACAGAGGTGATTCAGATACGACTGCAGAACAGTTGTAGTCATGGAAACTGTCTGTGGCCTGAATACTGGTGCAAAGAACGGCTTTAAACCAAATGGCAGTTAATGTATTTGTTGACTGACAATGCAGGTGACACCTTCAATGTGTAGCATTTGTTACATTGTCAAGAAGAACATCTTCAGGACACAATATGCTGTATCTCTTCTGAATGTTAGACACTTGATTACATACAGAGCTTAAGCGATATGATCTCTGAACCAGGCCGGTTGCGATGCTTCAACTAGTGGTTAACTGCTATAACACGGTTCACTTTTAACAGCCTTGCAATTTCACAGATTTTAGTGTAATTTTGCATGCTTTTTTTTACAGCGCATTGTGTTCTGCGTCCTGGTTGGCTGTAGAGCTTTTCAATCAATCTTTTCTGTGTATTGTCTCCTATATATTTCCAAATTTACATAAATCTTCGATCTAATGTACATCAAGATGTTAGAGTCTGTCTGAGAAAAGTGTATAAATTGTGTAGTGTGGAGTTTTACAGCCTTAAAATATTAATAATCATTGTAAAAAATAAAGCTGACTACTTCGTGGATTTTTTTAGAACGTAACTCCTGCGATTGACCATAAAACCTCATACTGTTGATCAGGAGAGACCAGCTCCATGGTGCAATTCAGAAATCTGTCGCTTAAAGTTTGCTTTCTTAGTTGAAACCTGGAACATTTTTGCTCTTAATTGTCATAATGTAGAAGGATAAGCTGACATAAGCCTGATTGCATCTGTGATTACATCCTGGCTGAAATAATACAGTGAGGGACATAAGTATTTGAACACTTGAGTTCAATACAGAAGTCAGTTACAGAGGTCAAATGTATCCTGAAGTTCTTGATTAGGATTTGGGGCCACTCCTGCACACAGACCTCCTCCAAAGATTTTCTATTGGATTTAGTTCTGCAGACTGGCTAGGCCACTCAGCCCTTTGATCCTGCTCATGGTAGCAGTAGTATTATGTTCAGTTATGCACTCAATACTTGGTCGGGAATCCTTTTGCAGAAATGACTGCTTCAATGCGACGTGGCATGGAGGCAATCAGCCTGTGGCACTGCTGAGGTGTTATGGAGGCCCAGGATGCTTCGATAGCGGCCTTAAG
>JAUMTR010000027.1:261865-271968 GCA_032270685.1 Microctenopoma stevenorrisi | reverse complement strand
TATTAAAACAAATGAAAGGCCCTGAACTACTTCAGTTGTGTGTAATGAATCTAAAATATATGACAGTCTAATGTTTATCAATAAATTACAGAAAATAATGAACTTTATCACAATATGCTATTTTTTTGAGAAGGACCTGTACATATAAACACACACCCACACACATACACACACACTTTAGATATACTGTAAGTAAACAAAAAAGTTTAACATGCCTCTGAAACTTACTATTAAATGATGTCCATGACCTACATGTTTGCACCAAGTACAATTGTGAAATCTTCAGCAAGCTCAAGATACCATAGTTGTTGGGCACCTCTAACACACAACCACATGTGTGCGACTGGGGACTTCTTGTAAAACTTTTTGGCTGCGTGAAGCATACATGGATGGACTGTGCTACAAGGAGGTCAGCACCTGTGAAGATATGCAAAAATTTATATTTGTTTATTTTAAGAACAAACTCAATACATCAATACAAAATGCTCTCAAAAACATGACATTTAACAAATACAGTTGTAGTAATAGAAAGTATCTAAAATTAGGCATAATTTCTTATTCCTAATGTAATAAGAGAAAAAAAAATCTTAGAGTGTAGTAAACACAGTAAAGATAATCTTGAGTGGAAAAAACCTTAGAAATACCTGTGCAAAACCGGAGAGATTTTCTCAGCCGTACATCACTACAAGTCCTGATGAACTCCAGAATCTGACTTTCTCCTTTTTTAAAAGCCTCATGTTGGCTAATGTCACTGGAAAGTACTGTGCCATGTTGTAGCCAAGTACCATCACTTTAGCTACATTCTCCCATTCATCTTTCATGTCATGTCTGATCATTGGCACTCTATATGCATTCCCAGTTGTGCACTTCAGAAAATTTTTTTCCCAGTATTTACTCAAGGCATCACATAAGACCCTACCATTGTCCTCTCCTTTTTTCAGCAATTCCATTTGGTAGAATCATCTCAATCTCCAAGTCATTAACATGTAACTCTCCATCCTTAAATGCAGCATTTAGTTCATTGAATACATTTCCCCTTCGAAGTCTCAATCTTCTGTTTGTATTTCTCTGGTGAGGTTCTACTGGTGGAGCCTGTACTGCAGCAGTGACCATAGGAAGAGTGTCATCCAGCCCAATGTTGTCATCTGGGAGATTAACGTATCCTATTTGGATCTCCTCATCAAGTGAAAGTGGTGTGTTTTGTTCTTTCATCATGTCCTCATCACTGCTGACAATGCCATCAAAATACATGGATGATGAATTAAACTCTTCTTTATCATCAGACTCAAGACACAGGTACCTTGTTGTGGATGAGCTTGCTATTACAGTGTCTGTGCCAAGTTTGCTTATGGGAGCTGTTGTGGTGGGAGTGCCTGTCAAATAAATAGCTTCAGTGACAAGCTCATCCAAGACGCTGCCTTTGCTTTGTGACTCTGTGGGGAAGGCTGATGTACTTTGTGAATTTAATTGATTTGTGCTACTGTCCTGTGGGTCTATGTCAGTCCTTTTGCATGACACATAAAGTCTTTGTAGTTTACCTTTTCTCAAATCATAGATCTCGTCTTGTGTCATGGATAAGTCCAGTTCAGCTTCAGTGAAATCCCTCATTGTAAACTGAAATTCACCTCTATTCCCAAGTTTGTTTTTTCCCTGTGGGAAAAACTGATCTACTCCAGTTTCCAACAACTCATCCACAGTAGCATCTCTTGAAGCCTTTAGCTTCCTGGTGCCACCTCCTTTTTTTCTCTTTGATTGGAATAAATGTGTCTTCATCCTCTTTCAATAAGCCAATTTGATATGTGCGGGTGCTTTTGTTGGCATTTGAGCTGCTGGATAGTTTTTGAGAGTGATCATTAGAATTCCCTCTTTTACAAGCTCGTCGTTGTCTAATTTTCTATATTAGACTTTTGGTTGCCTTGGATAAGGCTAAAGAATTTTTTTCAAGTGCAGACACTTCTCGCCTACAGTACTGCCGAACTGCGATTCTGTCTCCCATTTTCGCAATGTATGTCATTAGCTGCTCATCTGACACACCATTCACAGCATAAGGATCAATCTGCAAAGAAACGGAGGGCACAGTAGGAATTACTGTATACTAAAAAAATACAACACATGAAAGTCCAAGTTTGAGCTTGTTTCTATTTGGCTTGGTTTATATTCATGCTCCCCACTTCTCACCATGTTCAAACTTTCTGGTATAGAGTACACATACCCTCTCATTAACTAACATGGAGATGACATCCTGATGCAAGTGGAGTTTATCCCGCAGAAAACGTATGAAACTCCGATCGATTCTGTCAAAAAGAAGAAAACAAGATGCAGCATATAGACGTGTCCCAAGTAGTACTACCATTAAAATGAACATTTATTTATTATGTACATCAGGGCAGTCATATACGTGAATATATATAGTGTGTGGTTGGGCATACACTATCAAGCCGCATTATAATGAAAGATCTTTCCAGAAGCAAAATGCGGTGTACAATGCTTTTAATTGAGCAGACAACAAAACGAACACCATTCTGTTACCTACTGAACATGACACTCAAGGAAACTGTAGTCCCTGTATGCACATTGCGATACAGGCTGTCCTCCACCAGCATTAATGTTATTTGAAATATAGAGTTACTAACAACATAACTTGTTGTGGCTTTAATAATAATAATAATGAAATAATAATAAATACTTTATTGGTCCCCTTGGGGAAATTTAGTATGCAAAACGGGCAAAGCTACCGAGCAAGAGTATCCAACAGCTAAGCTAGGTGGTGAATAGGGTAACAAAAGTTCCGAAGGTGTTACGTTGCTATAGGGTCGTTACGATTGCTGGTGATATTTACCCATTGTAACATTATACCGCAAACCTTCGCATGAATTATAATGGTATTATAATACAGTCTACTACTTACGTTACAGTTGCAGCTGTTGAAGAACGTCCTCCTCGTGCTTAACATCCGGCAGGTCTGAGGTCAGCCCGCATGGATTGTCACATGACCAGTGTTTTTTTTTACCACCTTATCTGAAATTTTGTTTTCGACCACCTCGTCTGATTTTTTTTTCCGACCACCTCGTCTGTATTTTTTTTGTCGACCACCTCGTCTGAATTTTTTTATTTCTACCACGTCTGAATATTTTTTTCTACCACCTGACCCCTAAGGGGCTCCATACACAGACTCTCAGATTTTCTATCAAATTTGTTTTTTACTACAGATAAAGTGATTATAGTGGGTTACATTACCATTCATGTAGATGTTGATAGAACTGTCACAACACTGCATTAATTCATTTTCAATATGTCAATATGTCTCAATATGTAGATAAACCCAATCACAATTTTAATCACACCCGTTTTCTTGTTCTGACTTATGGAGTAGAAATTGATAATTTAATTGTCTTCTCCCAAAACCCTTTGTTGTCTGACCATTTCTTAATAACTTTTGAATTCAATATAATGGAGACTAAACCTCTTAATAATAAATTCCACTACAGTATATGTTTAACTGAAGATACTGTTACCAAATTTAAAAAACTGATCCCATTATCTTTGAATCCCGGACATATGCCAACACAGCGGAGGGCAGTGATGTTAACTTTACTCGATTATCTCATTGATAATACTGCAGTTTCATTGCGCACAATACTCGATGCCAATGCACCTCTGAAAAGGAAGGAAGTGAACCAGAGTAGGTTAGCTCTATGGTACAATTCGCATATTCGTACCTTAAAGCAAACATCGTGAAAATTAGATAGAATATGGCGCTCTACAAATTCAAGTGAATCCTGCATAGCCTGGAAAAATGGCTTAATAGTGTATAAAAAGCCCTCAGTACTATAGCCAGGCTAACAAAGAGTCATAGTTCTGTTGAGCCGAGTATTCCCCTATCTCTTAGCAGTAATGACCTAATGAAATTCTTTACAAGTAAAATCTTAACAATTAGAGATCAAATTGACCAGTCCCTTCCTGCAACTGGCATTGACTGAATCTGTCCAGCAGTTCCTGATGTGCTCTTAGAATCTCAGTCTTACTTGGAATACTTCCATTCTGTAGATCTAGCATCAGCAGTTAATTTTAATAATTAATTTAGCAAAACCATTTACTTGTGACTTAGACCCCATCCCAACTATACTGTTGAACGATATCCTACCCCAGATCAGTGCGTCTCTATTAGAGCAGATTAGTATATTTACTTTACTTTACTTTACTTTGCTTGGCAGACGCTTTTATCCAAAGCAACTTACAGGGAGCTAGCGCTGGGTGTCTGGCTCAGGGACACACCTAGTTGGGGATGGACTAGGAGTCAGACGGGATTCAAACCTGCGACCTCCTACATCCCAGTCTGACACTTAACCCATTGAGCTACCAGGCCGTCTTCCTAGTATATCTCTATTAACAGGGTATGTACTGAGGGCCTTTAAGGTAGCTGTAGTTAAACCTCTCGTGAAAAAACACCTTATCAAATCATATTGCTTCCCAGCTATAGTTTCGAATAGTACAGCGGGGAACCTTGGTGTCATTTTTGACCAGGATACCCCCTTTAACCAATAAAGTTTAATCCAGCCTTAATAAATGCCTTCTTTCACCTGAGTAATATTTCTAAAATCAGGAGCAGCATAGTGATGCTGAGAAATTAGTCCATGCCTCCAGCTTATACAAAATGCTGCAGCCAGAGTTTTGACTGGAATTAACAAGAGAGATCATATTATCACTTTTTTTTCTCCCTGTTAAATCTAGAATAGAGTTTTAAATTCTGCTTCTCACATATAACGCACTAAATGATTAGGCCCCAACTTATTTCAAAGCCCTGATAAAACCTTATTATACCAGCAGAGCACTTCGCTCTTAGAGTGCTGGTCTACTTGTGGTTCCTAGAGTTTACAAATGTAGAATGGGAGGCAGCTATTAAGCTCCTCTCCTGTGGAACCAACTCCCTCTTTATGTTTGGAAAGCAGACACCCTCTCAACCTTTAAGACTAGGCTAATGACCTTCCTATATGATAAAGCTTATACTTGGACCTAATTTGCTAACTGTGTGTCTTCTCTCTCCTGTAGTTTTGCTTCTTCCTCTTTTTCCCCCTCTCTCTATATCTTCCTGCAGGAATCCCCAACTTGGAGCTGTATAACATCCGGTGTGCAGCTGCTGGTCCTACCAACCTGCCAAGTGTTCTCCCTGCTGTCCCTTGTTGTTCTCTTTAGTATGACAACACAGGAAGATGATGAATGGAGGAAGTCCAAAGTGCCACAGATACAAGAAAAGTAATAGCACTCATCCCGGAACCGAGACGGTCGATTTGATGTTTCATTTGTGTGTGTGGACCCTTCCGTTTGAGCCGCATTAATGTATACAGAAGAATAAGATATAAAGAGGCCAGTTTAGAGGTGGAGAGTAATATGTGCCTTGCACACTGCACACTGCAGGCACCAAAAATAAGAAGAATAAAGAAAAGAGGATATCAATAGTGTGTGAGCACAAATAATAAAACATGTACAATACACGCGGTTGACCGACATTTGTCATCGTTTAGCGGGCAGTGGTGTCACGTGACGGGGCGTGGACGTAGTGACGTAAAGAGCGTGTTGTCACCGCCCACGCACAGGTGAAATAACTTCAGTGTCATTCCTCGTCGCGGAAAGATGGGGAAGCTCCAGGAGTTCGAGATCACGTTTGACAAAAACAAAGTGGTGTACAGTCCGGGCGACTCCATCACTGGAACCGTGACGGTCAAAGTGAACCAGCCGCTTCCATGTAAAGGTGAGAGTCCGCCAGGTCTTATCTTATTCCAGATACTGGACTCACCTGGTTTGAGAACGGGTCTGTCTCCAAACAAGGAAGTGACGAACCAGAGTGTAACGATCTCGGTCACGCTGTTTAAAGTCCACATTCGCAGTCGCAGTGATAGTGTGCGTGCGTATATTAACGCGATGAATTAATTAATTACAGCTCTTAATCTAAGAAGTAAATTTTTCATCCCCCTGATCCCAAAGTAAGTCTGAAAACGGCCATTGATCACGGTGACTCTGACTCTTACTGCTTTATTTTTGCCGTCACGCGTCGTGGAGCTTGTGTAATGCTTTGTGAATAGAGAGAAATGGGCAGTGGATTCAGAAGTGAATATAACTGTGAGCACACGACGGACAGAACGGGAGCTGACAACAAATGTCTAATGCTTGTTGTCTAGGCCTGATTGTTCCCGCTCACTATTCTGAGGTGAAGTTTGAGTGTTGGAGTCTGCACAGTCTAGCTTGAGTAACTTCATTCTTTAATTTTATAGATTTAAGTTGAACATTGAGTGAACAGAAGTCGGTGTGTGATTGACTTGTGTTTTTCTCTTTTATTACAATTTATGTCCTAATTATTAAATGTCACTTTCTCCTTGAGGTCATTCCTCAGTTTCTCTTTCTCTCTCTGTCTCTCACTCTTCTCGTGTGTGATGTTGGGAGTTTCTGTTGGATGGGTCTGGACCCTCCTGTCTGTTTACATTCCTCTTCAGGTAGAGCTGGTCAGACTGTCAGCTTCACAGTGTCAGGGAACAAAGTCTCACAGTACAACACTGTGATTCACTGATGGGTTATGTTGTGGGTTGGGCTCTGAGATGAGAGACCTGCTGCTGGGCAAATATTGACAACACTAGTGTGTTTTACTTCTTACAGTTCACCTTGGATACAACAGATATGATGACGTTAGCATAGTGGCATTGATGTGAAACAGGAAAACAAACAAATGAATCTTCTTTCTCTTTTTAATTTAATCTTTTCAGAATGAAAACTATGTAAATATAAAATAAATGTATCTAATAAATGTTTAGTTACCTGTCAAATGTTTAAGTGATATAAACATTAATGCCTTAGAAATATATATTTACTTTTGTTGTTAAATGGCTCATTCTGAAAACTTGAATTGGATTGACTCTGCCTTAGGATATTGTGATATGAATACTTTTACTCCAACATTAGACAAACGTACTCTAATTGAATACATTATATCTTCCTGTATTTACAGCCATGGTGCTGTTGTATGTCTTGCATCACTTACTGCTGATAATGTCAAAAATGTGCGTATGTTCCCTATTAGGTTTGTTTTAAGCAGACACTATAGTTTGTGTTCAGTTTTAATTGTTTACAAAGAACAGAATCAACGTTTCTGAGTTCGATTTGGGTAAAATGTCAGTTGAATAACACAACGCTAAAATGTAGCCAGTGGGTTTTCACATATGATACTCATTTGCTCATAACTGCGGAAGTTCCCATTTAATGTAGTTGTACTGAACACTGATAATCTACAGAGATTTAGAGTGACATTCATAGCACCAGGAACCTGGAGTTAATCATTTGAATCCGTGTTTCACAGTAGCTGTGTTATTGAACACACTTTGTACACTAATCTTTAAAAGAATAACACACAATCGCATTGTTGTTTTGTCTCTGCAATCAGTCCAAAAAAACCCAGACCCCAAATTAGTGTTATCAGGGCAGCAACAGATTTGAAGCTCAGTTTTTTTTTTCTCCAGTGTTGTTGCATTGTACAGCCAACCTTTTCCTACACATTGTTTGACATTGTTTGGTGACTGACTCGTGATCAGTTCAACATTTCCTGTTTAGCCAGCAGCTGGAACAGTCCCAGTTCATCATCTGATAGTTAATGTTAGAAAAACACAAGAACATTGTTGCGTCTTTGTCTGCTGGATTAGGCTTTTAAGACCAGTGCTAGATTTGTCCTGACCATTCTGTTGCTCTGAGTTTTAGTGTAACACAGTGGTTAGGAAATCACATAATAATTCTATTTAATGATTTGCTTATTAGATGTTGCAGAAGTTCAGAAATATCTCAGTGGCCAATCAACTTCTATTTGTTTGTTTTGCTCTGCAGCCATCAAAGTGAACTGCAATGGTTTCTGTGGCATCACCAATAAGGTAAATGATACAGCATGGACACAGGAGGAACAATACTTCAACAGCACAGTGTCTGTTGCAGACAAAGGTACGTAGTTAAACTATAATAATGCTAATTACAGAACTGATCCAACAGGAATGATGTGTCACAAACTTAGTATCATGGACAGCTGCAAGTTGCCACATCAGGCTAGTCCAGGTGCATCTTGTTTACACGTTAAGAAGTGTCTTGGTGTCTTTGGGGATAGGATTGCAAATGGACACATCACCATTCATACCTGTCCATAACAGATCACTTGACTTTAGATTTTGTAAATCGTGCTAACATCAAACATACAATTGGACTTTCATGCACAAGGGACATCTGCCCCTGACCTGGTGTTTGCAGCTGTGAAGGTTTCATCCAAACAACCACCATATCCTGCATTGATGATGGCACAATGATGGCCTGAGTAAAACAAAATGTAGTTTTTAAATGATCATTTATCCAGACACAGCGCATTTATCCTCTTTTAGACAGTTGCAGTAGAAGATGGTATGGCTGTAGGGTCTTTTGTGTCTTGTCCAAGAACACATCATAGACGTGTGGCCAGGATTCAATAACATTGCAATTCATAGATACCACTGAGCAATTGTTTCGCAAATGGTTTTTCCCCCAGAGGAAACTGCAACTTCAAAAAATCCTCCTCAGTCAAACATGGTGTGGTAATGTGATGGCCCGACCATCAGTCTGTAACCTGGTGCTCAAGCATACTTACTTTATGCAGCTAGACACGCTAATAAGTGGAGTGGCCCAGTGTGAAATTTAAATGCTGTGGCAACTCTAACAAGCAAATTCTATAAAGGAGAGTGGGTCAAGTGGGTAAAAGTAACTGACAGGTAAAGACTGTTCCTTTTTTCACTGTGGACGACACACAGTCCAGAGGCAGACCTGTCGGTGACAAGACAATAGGGTGATTTTGAAAGTTTCCTCTTATAGATGTTATCTTTGTTTTGTGTCTCACACAGGAAACCTGAAACATGGAGAACACACTTTTCCCTTCAAGTTTCTCATTCCAGGTAAAAGTGTGGAGAGATGGTATGAAATTGTTGCTGCACATGCTGCACATGCTCTTGTCGGTCTGTCCATGTGTGTATGTGTGTTTTGCTCTCACATTTTGCTGCCTGACAGATATATCCTGACATGTTGATAATTATCATAATGGGATAGGTTTTCCCAACATTCAATGGTGATTGATGATTTCACATTCAAGCTGATTTAATCAGAATGTTTCTATGATATGTAATGTCAAATAGGCTGCAGATAATCATGTTTTTTAGCCACTTTTACAGCCACTTTTATAAATCATTACTAAAAAAAAGTTAGATACTAGTTGTTGAACTTACAAGACTGAGCTACCATTTTATTTAGTTTTTTAGCAATGCTAATAATAATGAATACTTTATTGAGTTGGGAAACTTGTTGTTGGACAGCTGCTGGACCTCTGTCAGCCACTATAGGGTTTCAGTGTCTTGTCCAAGAACACATTCACATGTCACGTGTAGCTTTTTGGGGACTAAGAATCAAACCACTGACCCACTGCATCTCTCCATATTCACACTCCGTATTTGCAGAATTTGTTGCTGTGTGTTTACTGGATGTATCTCTCTAGATCCACAGTCGACATGTGCTTTAGATCATGTGTTATACAGTGGGGTGCGTAAGTTTGGGCAACCTTGTCAATGTTCATGATTTTCCCGAATAAGTCGTTGGTTGCTATGGTAAAAAATTCAATTAAATGTATCGTATAGGAGACACTACAGGAGATCACAATAGTGATATTTGACAAGTGAAACAACGTTTCTAGGATTTACAGAAAGTGTGCAATAATTGTTTAAACTAATTTAGGCAGGTGCATAACTTTGGGAACCGTTGGAATTTTATTGATTCCAAAACCTTTAGAACTAATTATTGAAACTTGAATTGGCTTGGTAAGCTCAGGGACCCCTGACTTCCATACACGGGTGAATCAGGCACCGTTCACGTTAAGGCTCGAAGTGGCAGACCAAGTAAAATCTCAGATAAACAGAAGTGACGACTGGTGAGAACAGTCAGTCAACCCACAGAGCAGCACCAAAGACCTACAACATTATCTTGCTTCAGATGGAGTCACTGTGCATTGTTCAACTATTTTGCGAGAGTGATGCAGAGGAAGCCTTTTCTCTGCCCACAGCACA
>JAUMTR010000027.1:240081-261765 GCA_032270685.1 Microctenopoma stevenorrisi | reverse complement strand
CATGGAGGAAAAAGAACACAGCATTCCAAGAAAAACACCTGCTACCTACAGTAAAATATGGTGGTGGTTCCATCATGTTGTGGGGCTGTGTGGCCTGTGCAGGGACTGGGAATCTTGTCAAAGTTGAGGGACACATGGATTCCATTCGATATCAGCAGATTCTGGAGACCAATGTCCAGGATTCAGTGACAAAGCTAAAGCTGCGCTGGGGCTGGATCCTTCGACAACGACCCTAAACACTGCTCAAAATCTACTAAGGCATTTGTGCAGAGGAACAAGTACAATGTTCTGGAATGGCCATCTCAGTCCCCAGACCTGAATATCATTGAAAATCTGTGGTGTAAGTTAAAGAGAGCTTTCTATGCTCAGAAGCCATCAAATCTAAATGAACTAGAGATGTTTTGTAAAGAGGAATGGTCCAAAATACCCTTAACCAGAATCCAGACTCTCATTGGAAGCTATAGGAAGCGTTCAGAGGCTGCAAAAGGAGGATCTACTAAATATTTAATTTCTTTTTGTGGTGCATTTATGCACCTGCCTTAATTTGTTTAAACAATTATTGCACACTTTTTGTTAATCCTATAAACTTCGTTTAACTTATAAATCAATATCACTGTGTGTGTCTCCTATATGATATGATAAAAAAAATTCAATGAAATATAGCATGCCAACAATTTATACAGGAAAATCATGAACATTGACAATGTTGCCTAAACTTACCCACCCCAGTGTATGTAGGGTGGTTTATGACTTGTCAGACCACAACAGTCTCACACGGTGTCCAGCATGTAGCCCACTTTTCACACATTTACAGCTAATGCAATGTAATGCATAAACAAAGGTGTATTCAGACATTACATCGTTGTATGTAAGTAGGAACAGCTGGTCTGCCTTCTTGAGGGGACACAAGTAACACCGTTACTGAACATTATAATTAAAGGAGAATCCAGTGTTTTCCTGCCACCTGCTTTCCACAGAGTAATGACATCAGCTGTCATCGGTGTGTTTCTTCCATATACAATCTGTGAGCACTCCCTGATGACATCAGTTTGATGGACTCCTAAACACAGATAGACCAAGATATCTCATTATGAAATATTACCATCAAATGACCAAGACTGAAAGTCAAAACTTTGACATGTATCATGCCAAGATAAGGAGTTGGATCACTGGAAAACAGTTTGGTTTTTCTGTAGTGAAACCTTTTTATATCTCAAATGACTAAGTTCAAAAATCACTTGTTTAGCTTTTGTTTGGCCATTTGTCAGCCGTACTCTATCTTTCCAGGTAAGGCCCTCACTGCTGTGAACTTAGGAACAGAAACTTGAAACTAACCCAACCGGTCTTTAGTGTTGAGTCATCTGAAACATGTGCATGCTTTCACCTAGAACTGTAACTTGTAACTGTAACTTTTGCTCACAGCCCAAGTGTTAAAATTCTCTTTCAATAGTAACTTAGTTTTAAAACATTAATCTCTTTTTAAATATAAAAAACTAATAATCGACTCCTGTCCCACAGCCTCTGCTCCGACATCTTTTGAAGGCAACTATGGTAGGATCATTTACAGAGTGAGGGCTTTTATCGACACACCACGGTTTGCCAAAGACTACAGTGCAGAGAAAGCGTTCTACCTGCTGAGCCTTCTCAACCTGAATGAAGTGCCAGACATATGGGTGCGCGACTGTAACTCATCCAACACACTTCCTGTTGCTAACGATTACTCATCACACTCTACCTGGCAGCTAAATTTTCATATTTGAATGTGTGTTTGTCACCACACTGTGTGTGCACCACCCTCTCCATGCAGGGGCCCTGTACATCCGCAGTAACCCAGCAGTTCACCTACATGTTGATGAAAACGGGCACAGTGGTGATGAAGGCTCAGACGGACATGAAGGGTTATACCCCAGGCCAGGTCATCCAGGTGACTGCGAACATTCACAACCAGTCTGGAAAAACTACGGGCAACATGGCAGCCAGTCTGATGCAGGTAAACTCTTTTTACAGCTCTGATCATATTTTTTGGGAGCAGATCATTAAGGCTTAGGATCTATGGATTTCTTCATTGTAGGTTATTACATTCTAACAGTTACACTTGTAATCAGGAGTGGGCAAGTTAAGACATTACTTACCACCAATAATTATTACATTAATGCATGTTTATTATTGTGATGAAAATCTGTTGCTCACTGAGTCTGAATCCACATACAGACAAAAGATGGTTCACCGTAGGGGTGAGACATTGATTAGTACTGGCTTTGGATTTCTCCAGATTATTGCGGGTACTACTTCAGCTACTGTTCAATCAATTATTTAATTTTGCCATTAACAGTGTGATTAATTATGATTTTTTTTTTCACCGCCCAGCACTACTTGTAATATTTGACAGTAATGAGCAACATAAAGATATATGATCTGACTATTGTCAAATGAAATCCCATGAACTATATCCTGCAGTGACCATGCACTGAAATGACTTTATGGATCCTCATGTCCACATGTGTTTTCAGAGAGTGACCTACGAGACAAAAAGGCCCACGCATGATCTGAGGATGATAGCAGATGTGGAGGGGGGTGTGGTGAAGCCTGGCAAGGAGGTGGAGTGGAAGGAGCAGATCATCGTTCCTGCACTTCCTCAGTCGTCTCTCGCTGGCTGTGATCTTATAAAGATTGAATATTATGTAAAAGTAAGATTGATAACATCCAGTTGACTATTAGACAATTGTTTAATTGACACTATGTCTGAATGTGGGATGGGATGTTTGCCTTTACACACAAACAAACTGGGGAGGATGTCCATGAGGTTTAGAAGTGAGTTTATGGAAACATTAGACCTTTTTCCAGGAGAGCATTTGAGGTCAGGCACTAATGTTGATTGGGGTGTGGCTCTGTCCAGTCCAGTCAAGTTTCTCCACACCAACCTTCTTCATCCATGTCCTTGCTTTATTCACTGGATTCATTGATTTGGAGGGTTGTCCAAATAGTTTCAGCAATAAAATCTAGATCCCTCGAATAGTCATAGTTTTAAAGTTAGTGACCCAGCCTGGATTTTTGTTGAATTATCTAATGCTGTTCACATTGACTATACTACAACATTATATATATATATATATACATATATATACATATATATTGCGCACACATACACACACTAAGATTTGTGGATCCTGCTCTACATTATTTTCTGCTTAGCAATTCCTAAAGAATCAACCACAAGATCAGGCTGTGAGACAGAAATGCCCACACGTGATTTAACATTCTCTTTTTGTCTGATTCAATAGGTCAGCCTAAAATCTCCAGACGTTATGTTGACTCTACCCATCCACATTGGGAATGTCTCACTCGACAAAAAACGGCATCCTTCTAAAAAAGCAGCTCCTGCTTCCTCCAATGAAGCTAAAACTACAGCAGCCTCTGCTTCTACTACTGCCAGGTCCGATGCCACCACCCCCACAATGCCTCCTCACACTGCCCCAAAACCCACTCCTCGCTCCAGGATGTCCTCCCATAGTTCCCCCAGTGCTCCTCCAGCTGACTACCGGGAAGGAGCAGAGGGTGGGAGTCTTGTAAATGATAACTTTCCAAACAAGCGCCAGTCTCAGATGGTGTCACCCAACGCTTTCAGCTACGCTCCTGGCCTCTTTTTCTCCCAGAGCACGCAGCACAGTGGGTCAGATACAGGAGCCATGACACCATACCCCTCTGAGAACAGTGCTAGTTCAATACCAGCTCCCCAAGTTCTTCCTCCAGACTACATCTCAGCTTATCCACAAGGTCAGCTGGCCCACCCTCATCCTACAACATCCAGGCACTTGCCATAGCTGTAGATGGAAACAGAGTGCCAGAGAAGAAAGGCGTTCTAATTTAGAACAGAATTGACATAACACTGTTTAGCTGAAATAATGCCACCTGCTATTTTTATGTATTCATCTCAATGTATTTAAGCATTAGATAAAATATGATCAGTGTTAGGCCGATAAGCTGTACATATTTCATGCATTAGAACCTTTGTGTATTGTATGCAGGGTTACATGTGGAATATGTCATATGTAACACTGTTTGTTACTAACCAGCTGGTCTTTGTTTTTTGCTTTGATGGTGTGTGTCTGTTACAGAGGCCCCTCCTTCTTATGACGAGAGTTGCAACACTTGAATTGGATCAGTAGCCAAGAACCTGAACACCAGGATGTCTGTCATATGGCTCTTTTAAAAACCATTATGGACAAACCGAATGAGCAAGGAGAACTGTGGCTGGTTAATTTAGGTTTTAACCCCCCTCATTTTTTTCTTAAGTTACAATCACCATTCTGAGTTAAAATGAATGTGTAGATAAGCAGTAGCCTCAAAAGAAATGTCTTGGTTTTTAGCACTTTGAATAAAAGAACATACAGAATCATATTTTTTTGTTTTTTAGTACAGGTTTTTAGTTGTTTGGCTTCTTTGAACTCACTTTGTCTAGTCCAGAGGTAGGCAACCCTAGTCCTAGAGACCCACAGCCCTGCTTGTTTTCCAACTATCTCTGCACTTACAGCTTCTAATTGGCTGAACACACCTGATCCAGGTAATCAACAGTTTCTGCTGTTGTTCAACAGCTGTAGGTGCAGGGATGTTTGGAAAACAAGCAGGGTTGCGGCTCCCTAGGACCAAGGTTGCCTACCCCTGGTCTAGTCTAATACCTTTGTTTTTTCATAAGCCAAACAATCAGTAAGCCCGTCAGACTTTATTGGAAACAGGTGAAATCATCCTTATCTGTTAAAGATGCCCGACTGGTGAAAGATGTTTAGAAAGATCATGAGTTTTGGTAAGAGATTGCTGTTATTGTCTTTACATACATAAATCGTAGCTTTGAAAGGATACGATGCATGATTCCGTTTTAATTGTTTTGCAATGACTGTAGACTTGTAGAAATGATGTAGTAACGTCAATATAAGATGCAAAAGACAAAGTTATGATAATACAACATAACTACATATACATGTACTATATTCTTCATCTGATGGTTGTGCTCATGTCACACATTCCCTTTATCTATTTTAATAATTGTACAATAACTTAACATCACTTAACCTTCCTGGTGTTTTCCACATTTATATACTTTAATGTTTCCCAAAACACAATATTTATTTATAGTTTATGTGTTTTCCAGCTGCTGCATGAATTCTTATAAATGTATTAAACCTTTTTATCAAACAGTTTTATTTTTCTGAGATTTATTTCAGTTTTCAGCCATTCCTTTTGTGTGTTTTGGATTTTAATTACTTTGGTGTGTTTCACTGTTCATTTCTTTTCTACCTCTGAATTAATTCTGCCACTGCCACCTGGAGGTACATCTTAAAGACTCAGACCCACCTTCACCATACTTTATGGAAGAGCTTGTTTGGTTAGGATCATAAGCAGATCCTTTCACACTTTAACCAAAACTCTTTGTAGAAGGTCTTTTGGCCTCATTCCATAAAACCTGGTAAATCTGTTCAGGTTTTGTGGGTCATGAGAGGACCGCTGTGAACATAAGTTTTTAGCTTTGTGTTTTGATCCTTGAGTGGTTTTGTCATTGAGTGGTGGACTCCTTAAAAAAAAAACTGGGGTTATTATATTTGACCCAATTATTTCTGAGCCTTGGTATCTAGTCAGATTGCTACACTAGTTGACTTTACACTAGCCTCCAGTACTACAGTGAGGAATTTTGGACTCATATTTGATCAAGATTTATCATTTACTTCCTACATGAAAGAATTCTCCAGAACTGCATTTTTCCACCTCAGGAATATTTCTAAGATTAGGAGCATCCTGTCTCAGAGTGATGCTAAGAAACTAGTCCATGCATTTGTTACCTCTAGGCTGGACTACTGTAATTCATTACTGATGGGATGTCCCAATAACTCACTCAAAAGCCTCCAGTTAATCCAGAATACTGCAGCCAAAGTTCTGACTGGACTTTACATGAAAGATCACATTTCTCCTACATTGGCTTCTCTCCATTGGCTCCCTGTTAAATGTAGAATAGAGTTTAAAATTCTTCTCCTCACATATAAAACACTAAATGAACAGGCCCCAACATATCTTAAAGACCTGATAGAACCTTATTATCCCAGCAGAGCACTTTGCTCTCAGAGGTCTGCTGGTCTACTTGTGGTTCCTAGAGTTTCTAAATGTAGAATGAGAGGCAGAGCCTTCAGCTATCAAGCTCCTCTCATGTCGAACCAACTCCCAGTTAAAGTATGGGAGGCAGACACCCTCCTGGACCTTTCTGATACACTGAGCTCCTCTCCCACTTTTCCCTCTTTGTCCACTTTATGACATCATTGCATGTTAATAACTTTGTTTCTTCTCTAGTTGTGCTTCGCCCTTTCTCTCTCTCTCTGTCTTTCTGGTATCTCTCTTCAGGTATCCTTGACCTTGGAGCTGTAGTTGCTGGTTGAACTAAATGTTATACCTCTGCCCTTGTGCAGTATCTTGCCTTAATTTTCTTGCCAAAATGTCTTGCCTCTCTCCCTCAGATCATGTTGATTTGTCATTAACATCTAACAACAAATAATAAATTTGTTCTTTATTCTTGGAACTATGATTACTTATTTTATGATAAGTAATAGTCTTTATTGATCCCTATGAGGACAATACTAACATCTTAGAGCTATTTGTTCAATATAAATCTTTTGGGTTAATTTGTTTCAGATGAGCCAAATATGTATGTGTTGCTCAACACATCTGTATGTATATATCTGCTGTTGACTGTGGATCAGTATATCTCAATTCTTTCCACAAAGAGATCAATAAAGTAATAAATCAATTCATATTTTGATCCTAAACCAAAACTCCTGCAGTGTACATGGACTGTATAACAAGAAATACAACTTACACAGAATCCACATTTTGGGGGCAATAACTAAACAGCAAATATAAAAACGCTTTTAACAATTTAATGTTCATTTATTTCACTTAATGTTGCTGTGTGTTTATTTGTGGTTAACGAGTGTCATCAGTTTGGTTAAAAACACTTCAACACACTGTCAACAGGATTCCCTGTTACTCACTTTCGTTTCTTTTTTATTTTCACAACTTAATCAACGAAAATACATCTGTGGTCTGGGAAACGAAGAGTTCCAGCACGGTATCACTGTAGCAAGCTAAATGTTACAGGGCACAGCATCAACAATCATAAAAAAACTGCTGAAGTCAAGTCTCTCTGCATCGACTGTTAAAGCGCGCGCGTCACGTGCTCACGGGTGCGGGCGGAAGTGGAAACTATCCACTTCCTGTTCAGCCTTCCACACTCGGCCGTCTACACATACAACAACTGCTGCTGGTAGGAAGAAAGTCTGCCTTTCTCTACCTTTTCAGCACTTTTAACTTGAGTTGCTGTTTGTAACTTTCTGACCCCGCTGCTCAGACTATCGCTCATGCAAGACAGCTTTGCTTCGCGTTATTCTCTCTTTACAGCCAAGTCTGAAAACTTTTTGGTCTGTCGTCTGGTATGTAACGTTACAACTGTGCAGCCATAAACAGCCGGTGCTGCGGTATTGTCAGGGGATATCTTATTGTCTTTATGAGGTTATTCAGTGCTTGTATATTCTGCCTTATATGTTGTTTAAACTCAGATGCATCTGAGGCTCCGTAGTCTGATTCAGGACCTCGAGACAACAATGGATCACAGTGGAGCGAGTGAGGGACCTGAACAAGGCAGGACATCAGCTGGGACATCCATGTTTACCAAGGGGCAAAGATCCAAATTGAAGATAACTCCTTTCCATAGCTCACCCATAGTCCGCAGTGAAGGAGCTTTCCACAGCAAACGACCAGGAGCAGCCTCTGGGAGACTGCTGGCATCTTCTGGAAGTCTGTTTGTGGACACACCTGGACACCTGACTGCTCTACCTGTCAAAGAGACACTTGCTCCTGCTGATGCTGCTCAGAGCTCACCGCACCAAATACCCAGTTCAGACTCTGATCCAGCTTCAACTGGACAAAAAGTACTACAAGGTCCTCATGTTGTTAAGGTAACCAGTTGATTATGATGAGCCTTTAAATGAATAATTGACATTGAATAGATGAATAGATATTTAATTAGTTAATTAGACTTTATGTCTAAGACCTGGAGAAGAGGTTACTAGGCTGAGCTTGAGAGCATCTGCTAGGAAGAACAGGCTGAACTATTCCAACAATCAAAGTCTCTAAAACATTAAATAGACCTAGGTTTAGCAGTCCAGACATAGACCTAGCTTCTGACTTAATAGCCAATATTATCCTTTTCCAATTGAATATACAAGACAAGACTGTAAAGGGTCAAATGAACTGAATTTTGTCCTATGTAATTTACCAGTATACGATCAGAAGACAGTTAAATAAACTAAGCTTAGTTCATCACCTGCTAAAGATAGTTAGTGTTAATGTGGTGGTCTGGTGGCTCAATGGGTTAGACTGGGATGCACAAGGTCAAATCCCAGTCTGACTCCTAGTCCATCCCCCACCAGGTGTGTCCCTGAGCCAGACACCCAGCACTAACTCCTGGATAAAAGCATCTGCCAAGTAAAGTAATGTGTAATCACATTGCTCTCCACATTTGTTTCTGTGAATGAATTTAATTTAGTAGCTGCCTTCTTGGCTTCTTTATTTCTGTTTATATTATCTAGTTATTAAGTATTTCCCCCTTTTGTCTTTAAAGCCTGTGAGCAGGAAATCAGCAAAGTCTAGTCTGATGGACTCAGTGAAGTCTGAACCAGCTGAGCTTTGTCAAAGACAGAAAGGCAACGGGAAAGAGAGGAGAGTTGCCTCAGCCTCTGTTAAATCTCGGTCAGGTAAGTGGATCCTTTCTTCATTAAGCTATATGAGCGTGAAACAAACGTTTGTTGCTTGCTGGTGGACAACACAATGTTGCAACAGTTCCTTTTAATGTGGAGTGTTTACTGGAGACAGTAAGCAGTGATTGCATATATCCCATTACATGTAACTTCTGTGAAAACTCCAGTGCCTGTGTTGTGTATTGTGATTGGTGTTAGTGTGCTAGTAGTAGTATTTTTCAGATTAACAGTGTTTATGAAATGCACACAAGGCTGAGCTGAAGAAGCTTTTTAATGTTCTAACAGTTGTTTTAATGATAATACCAGCACTGTGGAGAGTTATACAAATGTGAAAGCACAGTTAAATAGATTTATTAAGGTATTGTTTTTAGGTGATGAACTCTGGCTTCTGTTCTTTCTAGCTGGGAAGAGAAAGAAGAGGAAGATGGGAATATACAATTTGGTTCCCAAAAAGAAGGCTAAGGCCTTGAAACAGCAGGACAAGGCATGTCTTTTCATCTGTATATGTATCTCAGAGAGGTTCACTTTTATACACATTTTCCCAACTAATGCTTGTAGCTCTGTACAGAGTCACTGGAGAAAGCAATTTGTTATTTGCAGCAGTGCAGATGTTCACGAGTCTAAAAGCTTAACACCTTTACCATTATTTCTGTTCATGAGTGAAGGAATAGTCCAGGACAACCTTCTAATTATAGTTAACATTAGTCATGTTTACCATCAAGCGTTGGATACTTGAAAGGCTCTGAAGAAATCTGCAGTGATAAATGTTTCCTCTCTTCTTTGTTAATGCTGTACCTCTGCCCTCTCTCTCTTTCTGTCCCATGCTTGTCTTTTGTCTTTCTTGTTTTTCCATTATGGCTCATCTTCCTGTCTGTCCATTAAATCTATTTCAAAGCTACCATATGCAACTCAGACTGAAGATGATTTAACTCTGCTCTGCTCAAATAGCAGTGCCTTAAAGACATTAAGAGAATTATCCTGAAGTCACTCTGCTCACTTTCTGTCACTTTAAGCAAGGCTCGCTACATATTGACTTCCTTTCCAAACAGCCACACATTGACACATACTGAGAGTTACTCTTCTCTAGGTCCTGTTTGTAACATAAAAAAAAGAAAAAAAAACCTGGCCCGTGAATCCTCTACTAACCTGAACTCCCCCTCACTGTGAGCATGTCTTAGAGACATCTGAAAGTTTAAATGTAACTTGACCAACAGCATTCTACATTTACCTCAAGAAGATCGATAAAGTCAGAATCCAAAGAATCTGTTATTATTGTTATATTATCATAATTATTGAATGTTTTTTATTGATAAGCATAATAAAAATTGTCTGATCACAGTAGGTTTATTATTCAACTAATACAACCTCACACAACAACAAAATATTATGTCTTTCACGGTGTCATTATTTAATTAACAATAACCACGAGTGTACAGATCAGTATATAGGAGACATCACTCAGCAGTTCACCTACACCTGAAAGACAAAGACCACTCGTTTAGAAAATGAAGTCAGACTTTTGGACCGGGAAGGTGATTGATTCAAACGAGGTGTGAGAGAAGCAGTTTACTGCAAGATTGAACGACTGCGTTAAACAGCAGAGGTCTTAGACATAATCTAGCTGGGTCAGGTCCACATGCTTTTTCTTCATTTTGGGTACATTCTTTAAAAATATATGATAATATGAATGAATATATGAAAATGTTGTTGCTCTTAGGTTGTATTTGCCTAATAATAAGACCCGTGATGATCAGATAATTTTTTATGTTTTCACACAAAGAAGACATACGTCATCTGAATTTCGGACTAAAAGAGGTGGTGCTAACCTTGACACATGAATATATTTGTCTGTGAAAACTCACATGTTCATGCTCCAAAAGCTGCTCTGCAAATGTGTTAGTATTGTGTTGTAAAATCATCTCCTTTCCATCAGAAGGTGGAGCCAGGAGCTAGAGTGGAGAAGGGCCAAGCTGCAGAAGCTGACACTTTGAAAACTGGAGAGGAGACAACTGTCAGAAATAAATGTCTAATGGAAACAACGCCAGACGAAGATGGCCATGTTGAATACACTGAGCTGGCTTTAGAGTGTCTGGACCTGAAGGCTCAGCAAGAGTTGCTCTCACCCCCAGTATCTGGTGATCACAACATCTCATTGTCTGCTCGGGTTTTGTAGGATTTATCTAAATGTATGATGTTCCATTTGTCCTGCACACTGCATTTCTACAGTTCCTACAGGTCAGTTTCCTCGTGTGGTGTGTAGTGAAATAATGTGACCTTTGTGTGTAGGTGTAGCAGCGGACACTCGGGTGACAGAAATTGACCTGGCTGAAGAGTTACCTCTGTGCTGCTGTCGTATGGAGACTCCTTACAGTGGAAGCAGTTTATCCACAGTAGATCAGACTTGCATGGCCATGGAGAGTGTGGATGGAGTGGTAAAGATTATTTAATATACTTCTTATTATTATCTTGAATTATTATGTTGCATTAATTAAACTTGTCTGCATATATGTCACACTGTGCACACACAGTTTAGTTACTAATAAATAGAAAATGTATTGTTTTTTTAAAAGTTTTTAAAAGATGAGAAAGCGAGGAGGGGGTAGTGATTATATCCGGCTGTGCCACCTGCCACATTTCTGCCGTTTAGACGATGGATGTCCCTATAGGAAAGACATTACCAAATCATGTTGTGCATGTGTAAATGAGCCTAAATGTTAAATTGACCTAGCTGCAACCCATCTTAACTTGTTGAAAACATTGTGAAGCAAAGACAAACTGTGGGGCAGTTAAGTTTTAGCAAAAATATTAACTTTCCACTTTTGTTACATATTTGCGCTATTTTTAATCCACTAAATGTTTAAAGTTTTTGCAAATTATTGCATTCTATTTTCATTTAGATTTTAGATTTTGTGCTAGGTTATTTTTGTGAAATCCTACTTGACTTTCTCTCCGCAGCTGATTCGTTGCAAGATGCAAGTGATAAAGACGGAAATGATGCGGCCCTCCAACACGGTTCATCTACTGGTTCTGTGTGAGGACCACCGAGCCGGCATGGTCAAGCACCAGTGCTGTCCTGGCTGTGGGCTCTTCTGCAGAGTGGTGAGGGGAACACTTGAGACCTTCTGTTGTTAGATACTGTATCATATACATTAATCAATTCAGAACTAATCAGTGTTCATTTTTTTTTATTTCAAGACTTCAATAAGAAACACTTTAGCCAGATTTCACACAGTCATAGGTGAATAATATAGAGGGTGGAGAGTGCCACAATTCAATGAATTTAATACACAATATTTAATTATTATTAAATACACAAGGAACTTATTTAATTCACAATAATTTATTGACTATATCAGTAACGAATATACTCATTTCATTATAAAAAGTATATATATATTTTTCATTGTCTATTTATTTTTATTTCATGGTCTGTACTGCACACAGACTTTATTAAATAAGTAACCACATATTTTAAGTTATATATTTAATAAATTATATGTAATTCATTAAATATATAAGTAAGTAATAATTTTTGCATTTCATATTTAAACAAATTTTGATCGGTAAAAGTGATAAAATTATTAAATGATGTGCAGAAACACAGATCATTTAAAAAAATGAATAGTAAAATAAGTCTAGATCTTTTTTTTAAATGTATGTATTTGGTTACTTATATACAGTGTGGTGCGAAAGTTTGGGCAACCATATAAATGTTTATGATTTTCCTGTATAAATCAGTTGGTTGTTACGATAAGAAAATTCAATAAAATATGTCATATAGGAGACACACACAGTGATATTTGACAAGTGAAACGTTTCTAGGATTTACAGAAAGTGTGCAGTAATTGTTTAAACTAATTTAGGCAGGTGCCTAAATTTAGATACTGTTGTCATTTTATTGATTCCAAAGTCTTTAGAACCATTATTATTATTGAAACTCAAATTGGCTTGGTAAGCTCAGGGACCCCTGACCTCCATACACAGGTAAATCCAAATATAAGAAAAAGTATTTAGGGGGGGCAATTGTGAGTTTCCCTCCTCTTTGAATATTCTCCAAAAAGTAGCAACATGGGGGTCTCAAAACAACTTGTAAAAAACTTGAAATCAAAGATTGTTCACCATCATGGTTTAGGGGAAGGATACAGAAAGCTGTCTCGGAGATTTCAGCTCTCGGTTTTCACAGTTAGGAACATATTGAGGAAATGGAAGACCACAGGCATCGTTCACGGCTCGAAGTGGCAGACCAAGTAAAATCTCGGATAAACAGAAGCGACAACTGGTGAGAACAGTCCGTCAACCCACAGAGCAGCACCAAAGACCTACAACATCATCTTGCTGCAGATGGAGTCACTGTGCATTGTTCAACTATTTTGCGAGAGTGATGCAGAGGAAGCCTTTTCTCTGCCCACAGCACAAACAGAGCAGTTTGAGGATTGTAAAGCACATTTTGGACAAGCCAGCTTCATTTTGGAATAAAGTGCTGTGGACTGATGAAACTAAAATTTAGTTATTTGGGCATAACAAGGGGCGTGGTGTGCGTTAAAGAGAGCTTTCTATGCTCGCAAGCCATCAAACCTGAATGAACTAGAGATGTTTTGTAAAGAATGGAATGGTCCAAAATACCTTCAACCAGAATCCATTGGAAGCTATAGGAAGCGTTTAGAGCGTCATTTCTGCAAAAGGAGGATCTAAAAAATAATGAGTTCATTTCGTTTTTGTGGTGCCCAAATTTATGCATTTGCCTAATGTTTAAACAATTGCACACTTTCTTTAAACCCTATAAACTTGTCAAACATCACTGTGTGTCTTCTATATGATATGTTTCATTTAAATTTTTTATCGTAACAAACAATGATTTATACAGGAAAATCATGAACATTGACAATGATACTTATTTACTTACGCACCCCACTGTATTTAATACATTATGTGAAAACACTCTTATTTCCCTAATCTTTCAGTTTACCTTCTCATTTGTTTCCATCTGTCCCACAGGGCACCTTTATGGAATGCAGACCATATGGCAACATATCCCACCGTTTTCACCGTGATTGTGCCTCCATCTTGAAGCATCGCAGGTTTTGTCCCCATTGTGGAGAGGATACCAATGGCGCAAAAGAGGTTACAATGCTGAAAGCAGAACAGCTACCCTCTGTACCTAGATCAAACCCTGTGGTGTCACTTCCATCTTTGCTTACTGCAGCCACTCAGTTATCAGTACCAAACATGCCTGGTGTTCCTAAGATACTGAGAGCTAAGAAGACCAGCAAGCCCCAGAGTAGCCAAGATGAGAGCCCAAGCAGGTTATTATGATAAATTATGATCCTGATTACGTCCTCTCATCTTTTCATACAGCAAACATGGAAATACCACTTGTTCTTCTTCTGAAGTTAAATAAAAATGTTACGACTTTGTTTCTCTCTTCAGGGGAAAGGGTGGGAGTTTCTGTGCTGCAGATCAACTACCTAAAGAGTCACTAGAAAACATCCTTATGGCACTGGATGATGAGAAGTAAGGTTAAACACCAAACAGTTTGATATTAATTGGCAAAATTGTGCAGTGTTTAACCACAGTTTATGGTGACAATTATCATGTTTTTTTCAGCCTGAAACCAAAGAAAGTAAAGTACCCCCCCAGGCAGCTGTACATCTCTGCAAAACAAGGAGAGCTGCAGAAGGTCATTCATCTCCTAGGTAAATATTATTTCACATCAAGTGGGTTGAACTACAGTGACTCAATATATGTATTGTGTATGTATATTATCACACTGATTGACCAAATTCTGCACGTTGCAGTTGATGGGAAGGACCCCAACCTTTTAATGGAGGGCCAGAGTAAGCGGACCCCTCTTCATGCAGCAGCTGCTGGGGGTCATCAGGAGATCTGCCACATGCTGGTTCAGGTAAGGAGATTTGCTGCTTCCAGTCAGAACTCTGGCTGCAGGATTAACTGAAGGCTTTTTAAAAAGTCAATGTAATACCAGTGAATTACAGAAGTTCAATCTAGAAGTAACACTTAGGATGCTCCTTATTTTAGCAATATTCCTAAGGTGGAGAATGTCCTAGAGATTTATTTTATGAGGTTTTGAGGCCAAAGATTAAAACTAGCTGAGGGCTAGATTTGAGTGATTATGAAGTGGATTATGTTACCTTCAACCCAGCTCTCTGACACATCCTGTTTACACTGCTTGTTGAGAAGACACAAGCAGTTACTATTTGGGTTGAGTAAATTAAGAGTAAGAGTCATTATAACACTCACTGTTATAACACATGCTAGGAATTGTCAAGTGCGAGACAATTTGCACGTGTGTGTATGTAAATACGATAAAATGCACACAGGCTGGGGCTAACCTGGACATGTTTGATGAGGAGCAGAGAACACCTCTGATGGAAGCATGTGAAAAAAACCATTTGGACACGGTGAAGTACCTGCTGAGGGCCGGAGCATCTGTCAGCCACAAGGTAGGTCAGTGTGATGTGTTCTCAGATTCTGTGTCTTCAACCATCACTGTCAAATCTCACTCTTTAAACTACTGTCATTGGTATTATTTGTTCAGTCATTATAACTTTAATATTTATACTGGTTAAAAACACAGTTCAGTGGGTTTAGAGGCAACACAACAGTTACACAACATTAGTGCCATTGGATATATTGTGATATATTTTGGATTTCAACACTTGTGGCGGGAGTGCACTTATACTCAATGTGAATCCTGTTGTCATCTCAGGATATTATGGGTTTTACCTGTCTGCATCTGGCAGCTAAACTGGGACATTATGATATAGTCAATCATCTCATCTCCAAGACATCGAAATACATCAACTGTCAGGTAAAACTCATGCTGACTCATTCACTAACTGCTGCTCTGCTTGAGTCCTTGTGAGTTTTACAACTTCCGTTTGTTCAGGATGATGGTGGTTGGACTCCTATCACTTGGGCCATTGAGCATAAGCACAAGGAACTGGTTTACCTGCTGCTGGCCAGAGGGGCTGATGTCAACATCAGAGATAAGGTCAGAGCACATAATACACTGTCTTACTGCTGTGCCACATGCTCCTTTACACTGTGTGAAGGAGTCTGAAGTGTGATCACATGTGATCAGTTTTATTATCAGTTTTACTACTAAATCGAACACAATCAACATACAGAACACTAGTGATCCACAATGGCAGTGGCTGCTTGTCACCTAGGCAGACAGGAAGCATATCTCAGGAAACATATCTCATAACTTTCATACCTGAAACATTATGCTGTGGCAAGAACTGTAAACGAACCTTATGGAATTTTTCAGATTTTTTTTTAGTTCTCATGTGATTGATTATACATGATCATTCATCTGTAGTGAAATGGAAATAATTCTTTATGTGATCATTATTTATTTATGTTTATGGCTGCTCACTCTGGAACTCTAAGAATACTAAGATGATGCACAACGCAGGATGCTCAGCACGGTGCCCAGAAGCTCGGAGTCACAACTTAACTTGTAAAGAAAACATTGGAGCCTGTTAACAGTTCTGCTCTTGAGTTATATGCAAATTATGTTCAGTTCAAATTATTTAAATAATTCTGAATGTTCTCAAGACACTTGCATGGTAAGGTTAGGACCTCACAGCATTATGGAAACAGCCCCTGACCTGTACGAGGTGACAGTGGAGCAGAAAAACTCCCTTTAATGATGAAACTTCCAGCAGAAGCAGGAGGGACGGCCACCTATCTCAACTAGTTTGAGTTAGTGAAATGTGAAGAGAGAAAATAAGAACAATAACGAGCAGCACTGATCAGGTTGGCAGGACCAACTACTGAACACCTACTCTCATCTCTACCAAGACTATTTGAAATTTACTCAAATTCAAACAGGAATTGTGAGTTTAAACCATCCCTTCTTGGTTAATAGTGTTATTATTTGTTGCCTCGATCATTTGAACCACTGGGTATTTACCAACATGATATGTCTGACCACAAGTTACATAACAACTTCAGTGGGTCCTCGTGTAAATCAAGTTGTAGGAACATGGTCTTTGTAAAAGCCTGTAATGTTAGTGTCCTTCTGTATTTATCAGAACACCATGTTAACGCTGACCTCTAATCTGCTGCTTGTTCAGGAAGAGAATGTCTGCCTGCACTGGGCAGCTCTGTCGGGTTGTGATGATGTTGCCCAGGCTTTGCTGGAGACTCGATGTGACCTCAACGCTGTGAATGTTCATGGTGACTCGCCGCTTCATGTTGCTGCCAGAGAGAATCATCTGGAGTGTGTGATGTAAGTGTGTAGTCTGGAACCAGAGCTTTTATTGAGTTGCTATGTAAAACCTGCAAATCATTTAAAAATATAAAAAATAGAAGTGGTGCAAGATTCAGTTCTTACTGGATCTGTTTGCAGCTGAGTGTGAAACTGCTGGGAAGAGAATCAGCACCTGCAAAATATGAGACCATGCTCCTCAAAAATGGTGGAGTGCCCTCTCGGGGTTGGGAGTGAGATCCTGCCCAGTTTCACTGGTGTGTTGTTTACGAGTAAGGGTAGAATGTTGTGTAAGAGCACCAGGTGGATTGGGGCACGTCTGTAGTGAAGGTCCATCTACATTCTCACCCTAGTCTATGGTGATGAGCTTTGTGTAGTGACCAAAAGGGGCTCAAAATAGCACTGCTGCCCCTCTGCATTGAGAGGATCAGATGAGTTGGCTTGGGCATCTAAATATGATGCCTCTCTACAAACCCACACCACAAGGAGAAGACCTTCGGGAAGACCCAGGACAGTCAAGAGACATGGTACCTCCAGCGTGTCCTGGGAAGTCTGGTAGCCCTGCTAAAGCCCTTTTAAAAAATATTTGTTTGTGACCACAGTTCACCATGCCATCCAAAAAGTTGCATCGTAAAAAATAAGAAACATGTGACATGATCCAGAAACACTGGATCACTGCATTAATTTCACACAGCATTACTGTAAAGCTAATTTCTCTCTCTGCAGCAAAGTGAAAAACTGTTCTGTGGTCAGATGACAACAGGATAATGTTAAACCACATACATGGCTTCATAGTAGAAGGGTCCAGGTGCTGACATGGTCTATCTGGAGACCAAAACTGACCTTTCACTAGTTTAAGAATATTTGGTGCTTTTTAAAGCTTTTTAAAAGCACCATATTTGGTGCTTTTTAAAGCACCAAATATGACCCAGAAAGAAGACTTAGGGCTATTGAGATGTTAGAGTCCTGTTTCAGCCAAGAATGATGCAACACTTACTTCCAGAAATCCAGTAACTCAGACTTTTGTTTGCGTGCTACACTGTTGTAGAGATGACACTGTTCCAACTTTCTTCATATGTTTTGCTGCCATCAATTTTAAAATTACATTATCTTTTACTTAAAACATTTACTGTTTTTCATCTTCTACTGTGATTTACAAATCATTGCATTCGTTTTTTATGCATATTTTATATAGCATCCGAAAGTTTGTTTGTCAGAAACGTTGTCCACGTCTAACCTTTTCCTGGACAGACTTGTAATTTAAACATTTCCCATTCTCAGGTTGTTTCTGTCTCGTGGAGCCGATGTGACTCAGAGGAACAGAGATGGGGAGACTGCATTGGACTGCTGCGTCTGTACCTCCAAAGTGTGGACAGCCCTCAACACCAACAAGAAGCTGACTGAGGCCAGGAGAGGCAGAGACTGTCATGGAGAGCGACTCCTCAGCAGGTACACAGCAGTTGCTACAAATAAATATATTGTTTAGTTTCTAATTTTACATGTACACTCTTTCTCCTTTTTTGGTGATTTTATATTTGCACTGTTTGGAAAAACTAAATATGGATAAAGATTAGGTTAAGAAACAAAACTGTTTTAGGTCTATATTGTATGACTTAATCAAGTATGAATCTATACAAGCTGTATTCTGTACAGGGACTATGAGATTTCAATGATTGGTGGGCTGACCTGACAGATTTTATTTAAGCATATTTTTTCTTCCAGGGACATTTCTCGGGGGTATGAGGCTGTTCCTATCACCTGTGTTAATGGTTTTGACAGTGAACCTTGCCCTGAAAACTATAAATACATACCAGACAACTGTGTCACCTCTCCGCTAAACATAGACAAGGACATCACTCACTTACAGGTGAGATAAGAAGAATGTGGAACTTTAAACTTGACAACTAAACATCTAAGGCAGAGTAAAAATAAGTGTGCATCCAAAGCCAGCTTCTTCCTCTGTGTCATATTGCTGTTAACGTAACAAAAATATAAAAAATGATAAAAATGTTATGGGACTGTTAATTTGGAAGTACTGTGCACTTAACATTACCTGAATATGAACTTTTAGGCTGGTCCACTATGTTTGTCAACAGAAGCGCTGCTGACTTGTCACATGCTTGTTGCTTATCATTTTTGTCATCACCATCTTCTTTGTTGATGTCCTTAGTGCAGATTAAGGTCATAGAGGGTAATTCCAGCATGCAATGTGAATGAGATATTGGGTCAGGAATGAACAAATCCAGGTGTTTTACCTACCTGGATGCGGATCTAAAGCATGCACTGAGAGTGGCTGATATTAAATAAATCCCCACTTGATAAACGTGAAAAGCACTGCAATGTTAATGAAAATCTGATGCTGTTTTAATGCCTCTGCCCTGCGGCAGCTGTGACCAGGGTCATTCTGTTTTAAGATTGTCATCCATCCTATTTGTCCACTTGGACTTAGGGATTAACAGATTAGATTTTGATAGGTTTAAGGTTATTTTGCCCTTATATATGTCAAATACTTGCCAACAAGGAGGGAATTAAAGACAGACATGTATGTAAAGAGCAACTTGGCCAGTGCAGATTCTTAGTGACTTTTTTTCTTTGTGACTGAGATACATATGGTCCTGCAGGCTATGGAATTATATTTGTGCCACAATTCGTACGAGCGTAACTTGATATTTTGAACACAGAAAACGTAAACCGAGCAAGCAAAAGTTTATTTTGTGCTAAAAAGTGACTAAGTGTCTGCTATCCACCACAAAAACACGCATTTTATTAACTTGTTCGCTCGCAAATTTCATTTCTTTGCACTCAACATTCTCTCTTCCATATAACGTAGCAGCGGGAGTACTATCTTGAGCGAGACCTACGATCTTGGTGATCAGCTGACGCTGTTCTGGTCTGTGATTGGTTGGAATAGTGGCACATTTATTATGCTGTGACAGGCGTTGGGCAAGCGTAATGTTCGTGTTGAGCGAGCGTAGAAGTGAGACACTGAGCGAGCGTAAGAGAAAATGTTGAGCGCAAAGAAATTAAATTTGCGAGTGAACAAGTTAATAAAATGCGTGTCTTTGTGGTGGATAGCAGACACTTAGTCACTTTTTAGCACGAAATAAACTTTTGCTTGCTCGGTTTACGTTTTTTGTGTTCATAATATCAAGTTACGCTCGTACGAATTGTGGCACAAATATAATTCCATAGCAGGCAAAGAGTATTGTAATTACTATCCATTACATCCGATGTCCAAATGAAAAGAAGCAAACAATGAGCAATGTGAGTGAAGGGCTGCTACATAGACTTGTCACTTTACTTTAACATGAAAATGAATAATGCAGTGAAACATCATGATGCCTGACCTGTAATCACTTACTCATTGTGTCGTTCAGCACTGCGGCTGTACAGATGACTGCTCATCCAGCACCTGCATGTGTGGTCAACTCAGCCTGCAGTGTTGGTATGACAGTGTAAGTCCACACACACACAGACAGACCAGGTTCAGCTGCCTAATTGCTCAGTAGTACATATCTATCTCAGAACATAGAAACAAACATCTTTCTGTCTGAGGAAGAGATGGCAAGTCTGAACAGAACATCTGTGTGTACAGGATGGTCGACTACCACTGGACTTTTGTCAGCGGGAGCCCCCTGTGCTGTTTGAATGTAACCACGCCTGCTCGTGCTGGAGGACTTGCAGGAACCGTGTGGTCCAAAACAGACTGAGGTGACACAGTTTGCTTTTTAAAATGTAATCTGCAGCTCTTTCTCTTTCTACAATACATTTTACAGTATCAGGGTTTAAGACCTTATACAATATAGGTAAATATGGAAATTTGGAGAAAACCCAACAGTCCCACTTGAGCAAGAACTGAGGGAACCTTTTAATGAAAAATCTTTGAGCAGTCACAGACTCAGGAGGTGCGGCCATCTGCCTCGACCGGAGTGGTAACATAGAGCGGCTGGCAGCCCTCTGCCTGGCATGCAGGAATCAATTCCCAGCTGAGGCACCCAGCCCATTCCCCATACCAGGTGTGTCCCTGAGCGAGACACCCAGGGCTAGCTCCCCGAGCGCCGCCTGTGGCAGCTCACCGCTTCCCCCAGGGGGGGATGGGTCATATGCAGAAATGTATCAATGACAATAAAGTGGATTCTTCTTCTTCTTCTTCTTTTTCTTCTTCTTTTTCTATAAGTAGCCCTCTTGATATTCCGTGGAAATGTGCTGCTGCTGGATTAGATAAATGCGTTTGATGCTGTTGTTTTCAGAGTTCGGCTGCAGCTTTTCAGGACACAGAAGATGGGCTGGGGAGTGAGGGCTATGCAGGATATCCCTCAAGGAACATTTGTTTGCGAGTGAGGACAGAAGCAGAATTTCACGTTTTCACTATGATCAGCAGCTGTGCTCTTAACCCCCCCTCAATGCTTCTACAGGTATGTTGGAGAGATCATCACTGATGCAGAAGCCGACAAACGGGAGAATGACTCCTTCCTGTTTACTCTCGACAATAAGGTGAATAAATTGCTAGACATGAAGTTTGGAGCTGTACAAGAAACGCTGCCTGTTAGTGAACACAGAAATCTACAGCACTTTTAACTCTCTCTCTCTCTCTCTCTCTCTCTCTCTCTCTCTCTCTCTCTCTCTCTCTCTCTCTCTCTCTCTCTCTCTCTC
>JAUMTR010000027.1:214591-225159 GCA_032270685.1 Microctenopoma stevenorrisi | reverse complement strand
GCTTCTTCTCTACGTTTAGGTCTATCCTACATGCGACAAGGGCGTTTCATCACACTGTATCATACACACCTGACAGGAAAAACTAGTGTAGGAATGGGATGGCACTTATTTGTGCTGGTGAGTTATTTTCCTCTGGATCCACTGCCAACTTGGAGAAATAAAAAAAAACATGTTAGTACTGACAGCATATCAATAACAAAGACAATGAGATATAGGTGATTAGAAAATTACTTAGCTTTTGGCTTTTCCACATGGGACCAACAATGTTCATCCACGAGCCAGCATGTTATCGTTTTTATTCACTATGTTTAAACGTTGGTTACAAACTGAGGTTACAAACTGACATTTAGAAGTGAATATCTCTGCCCTGCTGTTCCATGACAATGGATCACAGACAGCACAAAAGCTCCCAAATGAAATAGCTTCATGTTTCTTTAAATATTGAAGCAACCTGTAGGATTTCTGAAGTAATTGAGTACAGGAATTAAACTGGATTCAGTTATGTGTATGAAGGTTGAATCTGTCTATCAGAAAACTACAGCTAATTTTACAATACAGTGTCACAATATGAATTTTTTTTCTTTTGGAAATCTTCTATATTGCAAGCGCTTTAATACTAGACACACAGGCTGATGTCCACATAAATATAATCACAGCAATATAATACACTAATACTTCATTTACAATGCAATTCGAAGCAAAATCACAACAATACACAGTTACCACTAGAACACAGGAACTACTTAAGGTAGTTGTACAAAATAAATGCTCATAATCTTATAGTGAAGGCCAAGCGAAAACACTTCCGGTTGAAGTTGAGTTTAACACTTCCGGTTGAATTTGAGCGATCGGTTTTTGCAAATTGTCCGTTAAAGTCATTGTTTTATAATAAATAATCCTGCTGCTGGCTGCTCTGTCTGTTTGACTCTCTTGCACGTGTCCGTGTTGAGACGTGCATGCAGCAAACATACGAGGCAAAAATATGCGCACAAGCACGCAAAGTTTAGCCGAATTTAGCTCCACCAAAACCCTCAATAACACAACCACCATTGGTCATATTGGAAATTTTGCCGCATCAGAGCACCCACATGCTTCTAACAAACGATCTCATACCTTTCTAAGTGTTGAAAGTCCAAGCAATGAGCTCCTGGCAGCGATTTTTCCAACTGCTCGTCTCTCATCTTGAGCAGGGCTCACGGAGAAAAATTAACATTGCAGTCAATGAAGGAGAAAATGGAGTTCGCTCTGCATTTGGACTCAGTGTTCCAAAACCGTACCTCCTATTGCTACGAGAAGCATATGTGTCAACACAGGACACATTTTCCTCCTGTTTTAGGTATAATTTTTTTATGAAAGATGGAAATTGACTGAAAGAGAGAAGAAGAGAGAGAAGAAGAAAGAGAAATAATATCTGTACGCCAGAGAACGTGTGACCTCACACGCTGTACAGGAGTGAAACTTTGCCAATACACACTAATGGAGAAAATGCGAATATTTTCACAGCTTTTTAAAACTTAAATTATAGTAACTAAAAAACTAGACTAGATATCAACATACTGGTTTACAGGTACAAGGCTGAAAGTGTCGAAACTTTCAATCACGTTTCTAGGACAAAGTATGAAAACACCTAAAACTCCTATTTATCAGATAGATCCCAGTTTGTTCATGTTAATGAACAAAAATGTTAATTGTTCATGTTAATGAAAAAACTGGAACTTTTTTCACTTGTTCATGTTAATGAACAAACTGGGATCTATCTGTTCATGTTAATGAACAAACTGGGTAGAGTTGTTCATTAACATGAGACTCTTGTTGTAGAGTCTGGCAGCGATTGGAAAGAAAGATCTTCTAAATCTTTCCTGGATGGGGGTTGGGGAGCAGTGAGCAGAGAGTGTGGAAGCAGTGTGAAGTGTAGAGGTGTCTGAGGTGAAACAGAGGTGGGGTAGGGGTGCCTGTAGCAGATATTGGGGGCTGCATGAGTGAGGGCAGTATGGGTGGAATGGCTGGGGCAGATGAATCAAAGCTGTTGGACAAGTGATTTAGTTCATTTGCCCACCTCACAGCCCCCACAACCAGAGAGTTCTGTTCTTTGTGTGCCAGCTGCCCTCTGATTGTGCTTCTAACCAAGGAACTATGTTGCCAATTCGTGCAGCAAATTGCTCAGTGTGCCATTGACATGACAAATGATGACAGACTGATACTGTAATCAAGGGGCTTTTATTGGTGTTTCAATGGCACGGACAGCTCAAAAGCCGGCAAAGTAGCACACCCATTTCAATAGGAGGGCAATTGGCACTTTGGCAGCATTCCATTGCCATGGCATTGATGGCAGTATGGCAGATACTGTAATGCAATCAGGCTGGCTTTCGCATTTCTAAGAACACACATCAGGATGGCCTCTGTATCACTGCCGCGCAGGAAGAACCTCTCTGCGCAACAGGCTTTGGCCTGGCTTCAGGAAATGGACAAAGCAGACTCTGATGGAGGAGGGATTTCATTTGTCCAGCAGGCCACTGATACCTCCTCAGAAGAATCTGAAAAGGAGACGGAAGAAAAACCCAACATGCCTCCACGGAAGATGCAGCGTGGTACTTAGAAGCCCTGTTTGAGCCAGACAGGAAAAGACGGCACTGTGTGGGTAGAGGAGGACATTGGAGCGCCCAGTACAGTGGCAAATCACTCGTGCTTTACTGCTCAAGCTGGACCTACAAAGTCTGCTAAGGTTTGTCATTGCCATAGTACATATGATATTTATGTAAACCCATTTAGAGTGAGGTTCATGTAAATTGTGAGAGCAATTATGGGTCCTGTTGGTGCCATTGTGGATTGCTGGTCAGAAAACTTTCTGGTGCCAGTAATCAAACAGACAATGCCCCGAAATAGATTCATTTCAGTTATGCAACACCTTCAATTTGATGACAAGGACACGCGGAAAGAAAGGGTGAAAACAGACAAATTTGCTGCAATCTCTGACATCTGGACACGCTTCAAGAAGAACTGTGCTTAGAGTTTCACTCCAGGAGAACACATGACCATAGATGAACAACTGTTCCCTACCAAGGTTCGTTGTCCATTCACACAGTATATCGCCACCAAGCCAGACAAACCCTAACCCTAACCCTAACCCTCCGCGACCGCGGAGGGGGCGGAGCCAAGCCAGTCCAGTCCAGCACGAGGGCCAGCCGCCGATGAGCAGAGCCACGCCCACAGGTGCACCGAGACAGGAGAGAGAGAGCACAAACACACAGACAGAACGGCTAGGGCCGTAACAACCAGACTGAGAGCTGCGTCTGTCTGCACCACGTAGTCCTGAGCCTGTGCCCAGGCCAAATGCAGCTCGTTCAGTTTGGTCCTCAGGTTCTGCTGCTCCTGGGTCATCTTCTGGACTACAGGACCCTGGACCTGCAGCTGTGATAGCTTGTGTTGCAGTTCCTGGTTACGGACTTCCGGTGTGTGGGTGCCGTCCTGTAAGGTGATAGAGGTCCACTCCTCCTACTCCTTCAGTGCCTGATGTAGCTCCTCTTTTTCAGACACCAATTTTCTGATGCCGACGACGAGTGGCTTTCGCTGCAGGTCGCTTGTGGCTTCATCGTGGTCAAGCTTCTCTTGATTGACAGTGCTGAGCTGAGAGCGAAGCAGCTTCACTTCTGACTCTAGAGAAACAACGGAGCGCTGCAGCTTCTCTAACTTAAGCTTTCTATTGAAAGCTTCTTTCAGTAGCTTGGGTTTGTCGTCCTCCAGCTGCTGCTGCCTCAGAATCGTATTGCTGAGCCCCAGATGCCTCAGCTTGTCCTTGTTGGAGCTGAGTTCTCTCTCTAGCAGCTGTCGCTCTGCCTGATGCTGCAGCTTGTCTCTCTCCTTCTGCGCCGCCGCATTCTGCAGCCACCGCAATGTGGCTCTTTCCTTCTCTTTTACCTTGGAGAACTTTGCCAGGTGTTCCTGACGTTTCCAGACTGACTCCTGGTCTCCATGGAGAAGGGCGCTGAGCTCAGCGTTTTTGCTGCTGAGCTGCAGGTTCCTGTTGCTCAGATCCAGAACCTCCCCGCGATATTTTGACTTCCCTCTATAGGTCGTTCCACAGTCAGACACAACACGTTGCATTTTCTTCCTGGAATGATAAACTCTGTAGTGAGGTATGTACCACACCTGTCCATCGTCTTGATGTGGCTGCTCGTCAGGTATCTTCTCAGCATATCCTTGAGCAATCATGTCATTCAAAAATGTCACCTATTCTTCCTTAAAGCTGATGGATTTGTTGAATTTCCTTTTCCTTCTCAAGCTTTAAAGACGCTGTTCTGCTACACAGCGGTTGTTTGGTAGAGAGGGATGTTGCTTTCTGAAAGGTAGATCCATGCAATAATGTCCTTCGGTCACCGTAGTTGTGCTTCCAACAATGTTCATAAACTGCCCGTCTTCTCTTGACATTTCAGGCTGTTCATCTGATAATTTCTCATCAAAGTCATGATTGTACTGTTTGACCAGCATTTCTTGCAAATGTTCCACGGAAGTCCGATTTGATGTGATGGTACAGTAGCCGCTCTTGGTAATGATCCTTGCCCTGCTGCGAAGTGGACCATTAATAGCCCACCTAACTCTTGTTTTCACAGCATAGGGACGGTCTCCTTGACTGTTGATTACTTACCAGGGCTCGATCACTGTGGAGGCGTCATTTCCAATGAGCAAGCCGACTGCTGCGTCAATATCATGCTGCTTAACCTCCTTCAAATACGACCAATTGTCGACGTCTGCTTGTCTTGGGATGTTTAATGAGGCTACAGGCATTGTTTTCTGGGTAAGAACCTTAGGTAAGTTGATAAAGTCATCCTTATCCATACCAGATACCTGCAGTCCAAACAATACGCGGGCAGTTACCTCTTTCTTCTGGCCCATTGTTCTCAATATGATGCTCGTCCTGTGACCTGTCAGGTTGAGCTTCGTTGCCAGTTTCTCCGTACAAAATGTGCCAGAGCTTCCTGGATCTAAAAAGGCGTATGTATTGACGACTTTGTTGCTCCTTTGACTCTTTACTTGTACAGCGATGATGGAAAAGATAGAACCTTCATCATAACCGGCCCCGATATGGCCGCAAGTTTGAGTTGTGGTAGATGTTCTTGAAGGACGCTGCTCCAAGTGTTGGGTTTGTTTTGAGGATGGTTCTTTATCCTGATACCATATCTAAAGAATGCCCGGGTGTTTCTGCTGACACGTGTTGCAATCCAAACGATTCCTGCAGTCTTTGCTCATGTGACCCATCTTAAGACATCCGAAACAAATTCCATTTTCCTTTATGAAATTAATTTTATCCCGCTGTAGTATTCCTTTAAACTGTAGGCAGTCCTCCAGTGAATAATTTCTTTGTCCATAAAATGAACATCCAATGATGAAAGAAGACATTAGTTTACTTTTCGTTTGTTGCCATTTCATGGCTCCATCCTGCGCTGCTGCGACATTGGTGGCAAAGCTGCTTCCCTTTCTTCTTTGTGTTGCAGGGTTAAAGGCTTTAGTTGAGTTGGTGGGTTGTGAGTCCTGAATGTTGCCAAAAACTGGATCAGAAGCAATTTTCGCTTGTCTTTCTATGAAGGCCACAAGAACTGTGAAGAGCGCTCTGTGACCTTTCAGCTCCTGTACATCACAGGCGACACTCCTCCACTTTTCCCGTAGTTTGTAGGGAAGCTTCATAACAATACTTCTCATATTGGAGGGTAAGTTCAGCTCCTTCATGTAAATGATTTGACTTGTCAGGTTGGCACATCCGGTAAGAAATAGGGAGAAAGCTTGAAGGGCTTTCACATCCTCGACTTTACCAGGTGACCAATTATGAATCTGGCTCATATAAGCAGAAGCAATCCTGTGTTCATCCCCAAAATGTTCTGCCAGCAGCTCTTTGGCTCTAAGGTAACCTTGTTCAGCAGGTGAGTGTTGACAGCTATGTACTAGGTCTCCTGGCTGCCCCCTGGTGTATTGTTCAAGGTAGTACAGACGATCGGTCCAGCTGGTGGTCTTCTGCTCCACGCCACATTCAAAGGCCTTAATGAAGGATTTGTACTGTAGTGGGTCTGCGTCAAATACAGGGATGGTTCTTGGTGGAAGACCAGAGCTGATAGTTTGTTGGATCAGCATGGCAGTGATGTCACTTTGTCTCTGTAGAATGTTTATGACGTCGTATTGTTTACTTGAAGCTGGAACTTAGATTTGCACATGTGGTGCAAGAAGATGTCCCACAGCTTGTTGCTCGCAGTCTTTATGTTTCCCTTTTGGACTTGTGGCGGCTCGGGAACCCTGCTGTGATGATGCCGCACCATGTACAACTGGGACGTTGTCCGTTTTATTTCTCACAGGGGAAAAAACTTTGGCGTCGGGGTTTAACTCAGGCGCTCGTTTCGAGCTATGCCTTTCAATGTAAGAGTTCATGCCGTCTGAATGTTTAGAGCCACACCGTGATGCGTTTGTTTGCAGAACAGTTAATTTAGCATTTGTGGCTGCCAACTCTGTTTCTAAATCTAATTGTTCTTTCTCTCTCCATAGCCGTTCCTCCTCTCCCCGCAGCCGTTCCTTCTCTTTCCGCAGTTGTTCCTCCTGCGCTTCCAGCTGATGCTTCCTCAGCGTTCCATCAGCGCCGCTTTGTCGGCCTCAGCTTTGATCCGTGCTGATGATGTTGAGTAAATCCTTGACAGCTGCGAGTAGTTCTTGTGACGTTCCACGTTGGACACGCTGTCTTCGGGGTGTATACTGCCAGAATCCGCGTTACTGTGATTGTCGGGGAGAATTTTGTTCTTGCTTGCATATGAGGATGACTCGCTTCATACAGCCAGCATTTCACATTCTCTGTGAAATCACGGTATCTTGCCATTTGTGCATGGAAATGCTCGGTTTGCCTCGCAACTTCCTCATGAGACAATGGTAATAACAGGAAGGATTTGTGCATTTCACTAGCTTCTTCTTAACACTTGATGCAGTTTGTAAGTTCATCATGTACGGCTTGAAATCCAGGCCCTTTGGTGTATGCTTGACCTTCCTCCTAACATTTCGTGCATTCAGTTCACTTTGTTGGCGTAATGTCCGACATAATAAACCTCTCAGCACAGATATAAGCAGATGTCAAACAGCCCAACAAGCAGTGGTCAGGGAAGCTAATTGCAGCGCAGAATACGATCAACAAGGCCAATTTTTGTGACAGTCTCTAAGTCGAGAGGGTCGGCAGGTTTATGAGTGAAATAGACACGTGTGGCGCCCTATTGCGCAATCACACCTCCTGGCTTGTTTGGTAGCTTGCGATGGAATAATGACTTCACAAACTCCTTTCGTTTGACTGTTTTCCAATACAGCATTAAAGTCAGTATTCACATACCAAGCAGGTGATCCTGTTGAAGCCGTTGTCTGTGCCGGTGTTCAGGTCGTAGGCCGCCGCCGCTTGGGATCAGCGTCCAGTGGCTCTTCCCCCTCTCAGCGGTTATGAGCCAGTCCTTTATTTGTTCACGAAATTCCTCGTTCCTCAGACCAATTTCCGTTGTCCGAGAACCACGATTCAAAACCTCTTCTTCGAAGAGCTAGGCTTTTTGCTTTGTAGTGGCCGCTCACCTTTACCATTAGGTGACGCCGCCACTGATGCGCCCAGGCTAGGTAATGTGACACATGCTAACGTGACACCTTAAGACACATGCATGAGAGAATCCAATATCCAGTCGTTGAGTTGTTGCTTGTACTATTTATTGCTCTCAAATCCAAAACAGCTGTAATCCAAACAATGTTTCACTCCTTACTTAAACAAACAAATCAAACGTTTCCTCTTGTCTTTCTCTCACAATGCGAGTGTGTGTGTGTGTGGCTTGTGTGTGTGGCAAAAAAACGTCTGCTCGCCCAGGTGCATGCCGGTCCTAAGCCTGCCTGTCTGCTTAAAAGCACCGGCTACGGTGGGGCTGGGGCATGCCCACTAGTCGCCATAATTAGTACACCAATTAAACTAAATTAAAGCAGTATACAACATATGTAAATTAAAAAATAAAATGGCTCCTACAGAGACAATAGAGTTTACTCACTAGATCACATATGGGACTGAGTCATTAAAAAGGAGGGTGCAGACAGCAGGGAACAATGTCGCCCCCTGCTGCCAGTTGCTGAATGGAAGAGGAAGTGACTTCAATCACCGCTCTGATGAAGGCTACAGCATTAGCCGAAATGTTAGCAAGCAGGTAAAAACGAATCTATTTACTGTGTTTAAAAAAGAATCAGGAAATAACAAGACGTATAACATGCACGTGTAATAATCGCTGGATTTGGTCTGCTCCAGGTCGTTACACTCTTCAACCTCAATTAAACTCATAAAACTCAAACAGTGTTTGTGAGGAGTCTAAGTCATCTGGAAGTGGAGTCATTTTATCTGAACTTCTTTCTTGTTAAGTTGAAACCTTTCACTACTCAGCCAAGTGAACCATCAGACTGACAAGTTCTTTTGAGTATTGTCAAATATTAATGGTTACCCTTGGTTGTTAATTGCAGCAACTCAACAATATTAACAGTACTTTATTTCTGCTTTTTTTCCAGGCTAATGATGCTTCAGGGAACACATGGAACTGGTTGTACTTTATCCCCCTCATTATCATTGGTTCCTTCTTCATGCTCAACCTGGTTCTAGGTGTGCTGTCAGGGTAAGTACAAATGTGACCTGAGCAGGACTTTTCAAATGTTCATTACATTTTATCAAGCTTTGCACTGCTGTTAACCAGAAATATTTGGTTATTTGATTTGCTCTTGCTAAAAATATAACATGGAACATCTGCTTTAGTATTTTACCCTAACTAAACTCCACCATTCTATAAATGAGGCAGTATGCAGTGTCAGCTTGTGAAATTATTTTTTTTGGGGGGGGCGCACCTTTGCAAGTCAGTTTTTAGATGCACTCTAAGCACCATTACCATGCATCGCACTGCATTAAAATATTAAATTAACATGTAAATTCACCGTTTGTGTTAGATTTAGCTCTGTCTCTTCTTCAGCTGAGAATATGCAGTCAAGCAGCTCATTCTGCACTGTCTCAGATGTCCTTTAACCACTGTAACAAGTCTGAAAGTACTCCATCAAGAGATCCAACAAACTCCACACGCCTTATAAAAGACCAGTGGTTACTTAAACATTCACAACACAAACATGACTTAAATAAACTGCTTGGTAAAAGTACCAGATGCTAATTGGACAATGTTACGGCCCCCGGCCTTATTGTGATTTAAGAATGGTTCAGTGTGTTTTCTACACAGCAGCCCACACGAATTGCAGCTGTGTTGGTGTGTGCTACCAGTTAGTGGATCACCTCAGCCTCTGGTTTGGGTCCATGCCCTTTGTTTAGGAGTTTTTTTGTAACATTCACTTATATGTTGATGCATAATTCATTTACAAGTCTGCTAATATTCAGCAGCATTAAACGTAATGCAATGACAACATAATGTAGTTCACTGGACGCTTAAACTTGCGGGAAGGGTAATAAACTTTGAGTCCTCACTCCAAAAACTCTCCATTCATCACAACACAGCAATGTAACTTTAAGTAAAATAATCCTTTTACATCACAAGTCACACGTGGCAGGGTCTCAGTCTAAAAGGCAACAAGTCTACAGGTGACAGTGGTGTCTATCTAGACAGCTGAATGGCTTCCTACCAGGCACAATTAATGTGAGGCAGGGGTGGATCTTCAGGGGGGCAAGTCCCCCCAGCTGTCCCCCAATGCATTCAGTAAACATAGTATCGTTTTCCCTTTCTTTAATGGTGCCTATCATTTAAAATTGATAGGAGGGACTTAATTAAATCTTTATTTTTTTTGTCAAAAAATGGCAGTTGAAGGAGTAATTTGTTCCTCCATCCTCATAGTGTGTCGCCATAGTTTTACAGTGCATTTTAGGGGAATTATTTTTCTAGTTTATACATGTCTTTCAGAAATGTCTTGCAGTCTACAGTTCCCTATGAATCCCAGGACCCAATTATTTTTGGGTGACTTAATTCACATTTTAAAATTCAAATTGTCCCAATCATATCAACTTTGTTTTAAAACTGCATTAAGTCAGCTTTGCTGCCAACCTTTCCTACAGGTATCTTCACATCATCAAATTTATAAATTTTTGTTAAAAGTTTGGGCACTTCTGCTCTTTACATAATTACGTTCATTATATAATAAACCAAATTGTTGAATCTCATAAAACGAAAAAATAGAAACAGTGGATCTTCTTTAAATCTTGAATAATGTTTTAAAACTGGGGCCCCCAAAATAATCTTGCATAGGACCCCCACAGCCTCAGAAATGGCTCTGTGTCTGAGTATAAATACTCGGGAGTCTACTTGGACAATAACTTGACTGTCTCCAAAAAGGTTTATCCAATAGCAACTCGACTTGTTTGGTTTCTTGACAACATTTCACCCTTCCATTCCAGAGGGCTTTCTCAAGTTTGACTGACTGGTGTGAGTAGCAGGTTTATAAACCCTGTGGAACCCTCAGGTTGGTGATTGGTGTTCAATTCAATTCAATTCAATTCATCTTTATTTGTATAGCGCCAAATCACAACGAAAGTCATTTCAGGGCACTTT
>JAUMTR010000027.1:165225-204931 GCA_032270685.1 Microctenopoma stevenorrisi | reverse complement strand
AGGTCTTAAACCTTACACTGTAAAGTGCCTTGAGATAACTTTTGTTGTGAACTGGCGCTATATAAATAAATTTGAATTGAATTGGAACAAGGACAATGAGTAAGTTTTTCCCCCTTTGACTGTCAGCCCTGCTGTTAGGGTTTGGCAGGATTTTCACTGGACTGTTTCTGTCCCTGAAAACATCTGAGTACCTTCATCACATGTGGGAAAATGCTGCTTTACCACACCTGTTTAAGAGTTTTAAAATTTTGCTCTCTGGCTGTTGTCAGGGATTCAAGGTGGACTGAGGCAGATCCTGTAAAAGCCTCCTGTTGAGAAACGGACGGCTAACCTCCAGTGGAGGATGATACATGGAGCAGTAGCTACAAACATAATTCACAAAATTCACATTGTTTTGTGCAAATTTGTTGGATGTTATTTTTTAATGCTCTTCCTTAGTATGTCAGTAAATGCAGTTTTTTTTTGTTTGCATGTGTTTTTGTAAAGGTTCTGGTAATTTCAGCACTGTGTGTGCATGCGTGTTAATTCGCACATCTACAGTATACAAAGTTCAGGGTAAAGTATAAACCATGGAATAGCTTTAAAACAACTGTAGGCACAGAGACTTAGTAGATATTTACCATGAATAAAAGAGAAATTGTGAGAGTTAATTGTCAAAGATAAATCAGATAATCTGTTTTAAGACTGTGTTTTTTTTCTTATCTTACTTGCAGTGCTTAAAAGGACAAAGAAGAGTAAGAATGACCTCATCAGTGCAGAGGAAGGCAACGACCATTTTACTGACATCTCATCTGTTGGTGAGGATGATATCTGAGACACAGTGTCTGTGACATGACAGCAAAACTTCATATTGCATTTTCACACTGGAAGTAGCATGATATAGCACTAGTCATCTTAAAAGAAGTAGAAGTTAAATAGATGTGCAAAAAGGCAACATTAAAATATTTAGGGTACATTATCAACTATAATCCTTAGTAGATACAGCATATCTCCAAATAAACTTTTTCAGGTGTTCACCAGCATGGTCGCCGCTAGGTTTTCTGGGCGGCATTTTCATGCTCTCTCAATGCCTCTGTGGGTCTTCCCTGCTTTCTGCAACTTCCTCCCACAATACAAAGACAAAGTTAAGTTAACTGGTGAGTGGGGACTAGCAACCTGTCAGGCAGTACTTTGCATTTTTCCTAATTACAGCTGGTATTGGCTGCAGCTTTCCTGCAACCCATATCAGCTTTTTTGTTTTCCCTTGCTGATTTCATCTGTTGATACCTCAGCTTTATATGGTGATGCAATTAGTGGTCCTGACCCCCAAGATGGAGATCACTGCACCAATGTCCTGTGATCTCAATCCTGTCCTTTGAATAGATACATAGTAATAACTTTGCTATGATTATAGCAATACCACTGTTAGACTAATACAATTACCAACCAACTAATTACCAGTAATTACCAACATTAATGCACAGTTTGTTGTGAAGTTTAAGACCTAAAAAGCAAATGTATTCTGATAGATACAATGAAACATAGGGTCAGGTCATACAATATGAGTCAGATGTATGAGTTAAAATAGACCAGGATATAATTAGCCAACTAATGTACTGGTCGTGAAATTCTGATTTTCTAACTTTTTTGCAGTCCCCTCTTGCTTTTTTGGCTTCATTTAAATTATGTCAGTGGGAGGAGCTGGACACATGACAGTTTTAACTAATAACTGTCTGTTATCCGGAAGTCTATCCATCTATCCATTCATTTAATGGTGATACTGTCATTTAATAAGAGGATGGCTACAAATAAACATGGCTAGGCTACCACATATCACACACATACAAATAAATCAGATTCCTGATTCTGATACTCAAACCCCGTCCTGATTTGACTTTGATAAGCCAATCGCAGTTTTAGACTTGGTAACTTTATTGCGGTGTTGTATATTTTGTTCCAACTGTCCCCCCAGGGTCACCGTTTGCCCGTGCCAGTGTGAAGAGCAAGAATGAAAGCTCATCTTACTTTAGGAGAAAAGAAAAGCGAATTCGTTTCACCATCCGCCGTTTGGTCAAGTCTCAGAGCTTCTACTGGACTGTGTTGTGTCTGGTTGGCCTCAACACATTGTGTGTAGCTATAGTACACTATGACCAGCCTGAGTGGCTCACCTTTGCACTATGTAGGTACCAGCATACATTAATAATTGTCATGCAAACAATATGCTAATACTCTATCACAATAATGGTAATTTACTCTCAGCTATGTTTTCAGTTTTAATAATTACCAACTTACAACTTTTCTTTATTTAACATTCAACTTCTCATTCAACTTGCTTTAAGCTGTAACTGGCATTGATCTTTATGTTTTCTTATTTTGCCTTGACAGACCTGGCTGAGTTTGTATTCCTGGGCCTGTTTCTTGCAGAGATGTCCATGAAAATGTATGGCCTTGGACCTCAGACCTACTTTCACTCCTCATTCAATTGTTTTGACTTTGGGGTGAGAAGTCCTGTTCCTCTAAGTCTTCAGTCAATTGACAGAGGGGTTTAGAATGTGTATAGTAATTCTTCAGAAGAATAGTGATAGACTTTGGAAATTAAAGCCGAGGGGGTCTGCTGTATTTTTTGTTTTCACAGGTGATTATTGGCAGTATCTTTGAAGTGATCTGGGCTGCCATCAAACCCGGGGCCTCTTTTGGGATCAGTGTCTTGCGAGCTCTAAGACTGCTCAGGATCTTCAAAGTCACCAAGTAAGTCATCAGACATTATTCTGTGCTGGAGAAACTGTGTTGTAGTGTTTGTGAAGGTTCTGTTCTGTATTGCCTTGTAATTGTATGTCTCTGCGTATAGGTACTGGAATTCCTTGAGGAACCTTGTCGTATCCCTGCTCAACTCCATGAAGTCCATTATCAGCCTGCTTTTCCTCCTTTTCCTCTTCATTGTGGTCTTCGCTCTGCTGGGCATGCAGCTATTTGGTGGCCAGTGAGTAATTTGGATTTGTGCTGTGCTGCTGCTTGTAGAAGCCCCCACCCCTCACCCTGTTAGTAGGTGGAGGAGGGCATCTGACTGTGAATGTCTTTTGGCTTTGGAGCATGGAGCTTACATTCAAAAATCTTTATTTCATTCATGAAGGTTTAATTTTGAAGATGAGACGCCAACAACCAACTTTGACACATTCCCAGCAGCAATTCTCACTGTTTTCCAGGTAATGGTCAACTCTATCATGATTTCTGTCCTGTTCTAGTTGTATTTCTGAACTGTCAGAAACAAACCTGTTTCTCCCCTGCAGATTCTAACTGGGGAGGACTGGAATGCTGTCATGTATCATGGGATTGAGTCACAGGGAGGTGTTCATGGGGGAATGTTCTCCTCCATTTATTTCATTGTTCTCACTCTCTTTGGAAACTGTATCCTGCCAAACCGATTCAACTGCAATTTCACATACCGATTCTGTGTTTATTGACCATTTGATCTTTTCCTGACACTAAGATTAACTAGACACACTACTCAATGTGTTCTTGGCCATTGCTGTTGATAACCTTGCAAATGCACAGGAGCTCACAAAGGTACAGTATTTTATTATAGCCTCACATATCCTGTCTTTACAGGTGTTTTGAAAGGAATATACAGAATCTATAAAAAAGTATCCATCCCCCTTCATATCTCTTTGTTTTTTTTTTGTTTTTTTTTTACATTGAATCATAATTGATTAAATTTGGCCCTTTTAACAGAATTTTACCTACTGCCTTGTAATATCAAAGTGAAAAGTGTTAATGTAACATAAATAAATTACACCTGTATTTGGAAGATACTGAAGTTACTGGTAAGTCAGTGTAATAGTGTAATTGGCAAAATCTACACCATGGAGACAAATGAACACTCGACAGGACTCCGTAGAAAGGTACTGAAAAGCACAAATCAGGGGATGGATACAAGAACATTTCCAAGTCCCGAATATTTGGTGGAAGTGGAAGTAAAGATGAAACATCTGTAATCTGCTTTTATACTGGTAATCTAGGTGCATGAGAACCATCTTTTTAAGTAATTTACATTAAATAAAACCTTTAAAGAAATATGGCTTTGTCCTCTTTACTAATAAGGCAGTTTTAAGTCATAGCACATGAATATACCTTGACTTATTGGTTTTCAATTTGGAAAAGTGGCCTTTTCGACCTAAAAAAATAAATAAATTCACAGCACTGTATCAAACTATGTCTTGCGTCAACATACTCAGACATTAAAAAAATACATATATACATATATATATATATGTACTGTATGGGTGTGTTTTTGTTTTTGTATATATTTGCCAGGATGAAGAGGAACAAGAAGAGGCCATCAATAAGAAACTTGCCCTTCAGAAGGCTAAGGAGGTAAAGGAGGTCAGCCCCATGTCAGCTGCGAACATTTCGATCACAGCGTAAGTCAACCAATTCAATTATTTTTCAATTCAACTTTATTTATTCACAGCTAATTCACAATATAACAGAAAGTGTAGAAAACCGAACAGTCCCACTTGAAGAAGCACTAGGCAACAGTGGAGAGGGAAAATCCCTTTAAGGAGGAGGAGGGAAAAAATTCTGGTCATTTTTTATAAATTATTAATAATTAAAAGACAAACATTTAACGTTGAGTAAACATTACCAAGGGGTGAGAGAAGAGCTAGAAAAGATGTGATCTCAGATCTCAGATGTTGTTCCCGGGACCTGTTTCATTCTACTAGTTTGAGCGTCACTGCCCCGAGTGTTCCAGTTACCACTGGGACCACTCTTAACTTCACTTTCCACATCTTTTCTAGCTCTTCTCTCAGCCCTTGGTATTTCCCTTGGTATGTTATCATCGCTTGGGATAGCTACATCTATCACTACAGCCTCTGCTTGTCCACCATCACTATGTCCGGTTGGTTAGCCATTACCAGTTTGTCAGTCTGTATCTGGAAGTCCCACAGGATCTTAGCCTTATCATTCTCAGCCACCTTTGGTGTCTCCCATCTTGACCTTGGGACTTCCAGCCCATACTCGGCGCAGATGTTCCTGTACACTATGCAAGCTAGATGGTTATAGCGTTCCATGTATGCAATGCCTGCTAGTATTTTGCACCCTGCTGTTATGTGCTGGATTGTTTCAGGGGCATCTTTGCACAGCCTGCACATGGGGTCCTGCCTGCTGTGGTAAACCCCAGTCTCTATTGATCTTGTACTTGCTCCTGTGCTGCCATGATTAATGCATCATCCAGCTTTGTCCAGCCACTGGTAGGATTTTTCAATGTCAGCCACTCCCTCTATTTGCCGGTGGTACATGCCGTTTGTCTTTCAATGATGGTTAATGTTTTTGCTCCTCTTCCTTTCTTGGGTTTCTGTTGCCTGTGGTATTCACTAAGCACGTCATCGGTCGGGGCCATCTCCCTGATGTAATCATGGATCTTTGATGTTGCTGCAGTACTTGCAACATCTCAGTCTGGGGATTTTTGAGCATTCAGCTATGCTTGTGTGGCACACTTCTGTAGACTTTCTCTATACTGTTTGTCAAGATTCTTACATAAATGGCAGAGGAGGTTAGTGGTGTCAGTATGTATTTCTGGTCCATGTCACCTTTTAATGCCCTCTTGTAGGTATGTACTCGCCATTTTTTTATCTTGGCTGCTTGAAATCCTTCTCTTGTTCTGTGGCAAGTTCAATATACCCCATACTTGTTTGTTATAGATTAGTATCTTCTACTAGAAGATCCTCTAGAAATCAGCTTGGGTGCTGACCAGGATATAGAAATCAGAAAGTGAGACACACATTTGTGCTTGATTGCCTAGGTGTTTTTATTGTGTTTCCACAAGTGCAACAGGGATACACTTCCTTTCCTCTCACAATAGTGAGATATAGGAGGATTCTATGGAATACAACTTGTGCTGTAGTATAGGATAGGTCACTATGCAAGGAAGGATATCCTGTAGAGAAACAATATTTGATTAGATTAGATTCAATTTAACTTTCAATTCAACTTTATTTATTTGGCGTCAACTTACAGTGTAAGGTTAAGGCCTCACACATTATATCAATATATACAGAGGCATTGAGAAAACCCAACAGTCCCATTCGATCAAGCATTGAGGCGACAGCGGAGAGGAAAAACTCGCTTTAAGAGGAAGAAACCTCCAGCAGAACCAGGCTGAGAGTGGGCGGCCATCTGCCTCGACCGGTTGGAGTTAGTGGACAGAGGAGAGAGAAAAGAACAGCAGGTACCATAGATCATAACAACAACAAGGAGCAGCAGACAAAGCACCAGACAGGGTTGGGTGGACCAGCAACCACAGCTCCAAGGTCGGGGATACCTGAGAGAGAGAGAGAGAGAGAGAGAAAGAGAGAGAGGACGAAGCACAACTAGGGGAGAGAAAAGAAACAAAGTTATTAACATGCAATGATATTGGTGAAGTGGAAAGAGAAGGAAAAGGAGAGGAGCTCAGTGAGATATAGAGTCCCCCAGCAGACTAAACTTATAGCAGCATATCTAAGGGATGGTTCAGTCACCTGATCCATCTCTAACTATAAGCTTTATCAAAAAGGAAGTCTAATCTTAAAGGTAGCGAGGGTGTCTGCCTCCCGAACTTTAACTGGGAGCTGGTTCCACAGGAGAGGAGCTTGCTAGCTGAAGGCTCTGCCTCCCATTCTACATTTAGAAACTCTAGGAACCACTAGTAGACCAGCACTCTGAGAGAGAAGTGCTCTGCTGGGATAATAAGGTTCTATCAGGTCTTTAAGATATGTTGGGGCCTGGTCATTTAGTGTTTTATATGTGAGGAGAAGGATTTTAAATTCTAGATTTAACAGGGAGCCAATGGAGATAACCTAATGTAGGAGAAATATGATCTATCTTGTTAATTCCTGTCAGAACTCTGGCTGCAGCATTTTGGATTAACTGGAGGCTTTCGAGTGAGTTATTTGGACATCCTATCAGTAATGAGTTACAGCAGTCAAGTCTAAAGGTACCAAATTCATGGACTAGTTTCTCGGCATCACATTGAGATAGGATGCTCATATTAGATGGAACATTGTTAAGCCCTTGGCAAGGTCCCTATAGGAAATTCAGTGAGGCAAGTATTTCTGTACTGATCTTATTATCCCCGTTCCCTTTTAGCAAAAGAGTTATTCTTTTGGGTTTGTGTATAATTTAGCATCTCTACTGCATACTTTCTTGATGTTTCTGTTTTTGAAGTTGATTTATCCCCTTTGTACATTTGTCTTATTTCACTCAAAGTCCCTTCTCTCTCTTTGTTTGTTTCAATGTTGCTCCCTTTATGTGTTTGTAGGGCTTATGTCTACACCCCAGTACACCACTTTCTGAGGTAAACTCAACTGCCTGGTAGCAAGGTGGTCAATAATATATGATTCCATTTGTTAAAAACGTGCATATTTGTGTTGTCATTTTGATATCCTTGAAAACATCACCCTGCCTTCTTGTCAAGCATGTCATGTTAGGGGCTTCTCTGTTCATTTAGTAAATCCATGGCCATGGTTTTTACTTGTAACATTGTATCATTATTGACAGATTACAGGGAACTGAGAACATGTATTGTAAATACAAGAGTGTTTTCCTTTCTACAGTATCAAGAGTGCATGCATTCAGCCACATTGAGGTACTGTATTTCCCACTGACAAAAAAATGTAGCATGTCACAGCATGGTAATGTGGCCATGCTTGGCCTTTCAGGCCTTTCATCCATAATATCCATGGGTTAATAGTATCGGCAGTGGATTGTAATAATGAACCCAGTGGTTTGTTGTGCTGAAAGCTCCATGGTCATACCGTAAATCACTCAGCATGTAGGGACTATGTGTGCCATCATGAGAGGTAACATGAAATACAGTATCTTCTTATTAGACTACCATTGGATTTGATGTTTTGGCAAAGTATATATTTATCAGTCTCTTTATTACTATGTACATATGTATGTTGTTTTTTTGCCCTTCTCTTAGTAAGGAGCAGCAGAAGTCATTAAAAACAATGTCAGTTTGGGAGCAGAGAGCCAACCAACTCAGGAGGCAGAACCGGGCGAGTTGTGAGGCCCTCTACAGTGAGCTGGATTCTGAGGAGCGTCTTCGCCTTTCCACAGCACTTCACATCCGGCCTGATATGAAAACCCACCACGATCGGCCTCTGCTTGTTGAGCCCCTTGATGGACCTTTGCTGGCTAGCCACCATCACCATTATCACAAGCCTAGCATACCACAGGAGGCTGAGACTGTCACTGATCCTTCTCCTGTTCCTCACCAACCCCGTTACCACCACCGCCATAGAGACAAGGACCGGCTCAAAAGGAAAGAGGAGATAAATGATAATGGTGGTAGTGCTAAGGAAGGAAGGGAACATGTACATCACACCCGCTTCAAAGACCTCAACAGCCAGGGCAAAGAGGTTAAGAGTGAGAGATCCCGCAGCCGAGAGGGAGGAAGGAAGCATTACCATCAAAGCGAAGTGGATGATGCTGGAGGTGGAGGACGCATGAATGAGAAAGAGCATCGTCATCATCACTCACATCGGCAGTCCAGGGGGGGCAATGGGACAATTAACAGTGAAGGCAGTCGAGAGCGAAGAGCTCGGCACAAAGATGGACATTCTTCTAACAGAGAAAGTGGTGCCAATGGAGAGAGGAGAAGACATCGCACACGTGGTTCAAAAGGACAATCTGCATTTCAAAGAGAAGATTTGAATGAGAGAGGGACTATCCATAGTCACAGGTAAACTCAATTCCACTGCTTGGTTCACCAGACTTAGTGACTTTGCAAGACTTCAAGATAGTATTGCTGTTTTAAGAGTGTCTTATTTCTAAGTTGGCTAAACTAAGTACTTTGTACAAATACTTAAGCTTTACCTTGCCCTAATGAATGTATCAGCAGAGTTAAAGAATATAAAAATAGAGCAAACTTTGAGGTTGGTGAGGCCATTCATATTATTTTCCATCTATCTTGTTGAGCTGAAACATAACCCAACTAACACTGCGCAATCTATCTGCAAGTATCTAACTAACCTTACCTGCATATTTTTGGGTGCATTTTCATAAAGATACTATAGCACTCACTTCTATTTACCTATCTAGTTCACTACTATAAATAGGACATAGCCATACAACCTGACCCACCTAGACTAATACACCAAACTAGCTATCATGTGAGAGTAGCCAGCAGTCTGCATGAGCTACCATGAAAAATACTATATACTTTGCCTCTTACAAAGCTCTACCATGAATTATCCTCTTACTTTTCTGCCATTGCTGTATATTTGTTTCCATTTCACCAACTCACAGTATACAAAACCAATGGTTCTTCTTCAAATAAAAGATCTGGTCTTACATTAGCAGTAGCTAGATCTGAACAAAGAATAATTTTTTAGCCCATGTCTCTTTATTCTTAATGACATTAACTACTATACGAGGTTTTCTAACACAGTTGGAATATATTTGTAGTACATTGTGTTGTTGTTGTAGTGATGATTGATCTATGTTCTAAGGAAAATAAAAATGTACAGATGGAGACTATAAAAGGTTTAGTTTAGTAATATACGGTTTTGAGTTATTTAACAATTACATATTAAATAGCATTTCTGCAAGTCTATGTTTAAATCTTACAGACAGTGGTGCCAACTAGCGCAATCACAATTATATTTGACTTTACACTATTATATATTGACCCTGAGTTGTCTGCGTCTTCTTCATGCCCCATAGACGACTACTGCTCCTCCAGTCAGGGCCTCAAAGTATTTCCCAAGATAAATGAAAAGTGGTAGAAAATGCCCGAGGGAGAATGTTCATAACTAAGCAGCACTGTTCTGCTGAATGTAATAGTGTTGGAGTAGAGTGGTCCCTTATTACTCGCGGAAGTTACGATTTAAAAATATATGTTAAAGCAAGGGTCCACTGTATACAAAAACACAAAATACAAAAAACAAGACATAATGGGAAAAGTCCTAGAGAGTGATGGACTGATGCCACCTTAAGGACAATTTTGTTAGAGGCATACATATTTTACAGGGAGATAACATAGGAGAAATATGACATGTCTTGCTAAATCATATCAGAACTCTGGCTGCAGCCTTTTGGATTAACTTGAGGTTTTTAATTAGTTAATCTATCTTGCAAGATGGAAGATGGAAGCATTTTTTGAGGGGATATATATCTTTGTTGCAGGTATGGTGACTCTGAAGGGGAATCTCTAGCTGTCTTCCCCCAGCAGGGCTCAGGGATGGGTAACTGGCCTACTGACCGACCGGAGGACTCAGACAGACAGAGGAATGTTAGACGAACATCTATTACAGTTCCCCCTGTTACTGTGACCTCTCCACCTGGGGAGACCATGCTCATACAAAGTGAGTACCATTTTGTCTATACATGTGTTCCCATGCAGTCTTTTTTACAGATGCCCCATGTATTGTGAAATTCACCAATAACATCATTACATCAATCCTTGAGGACAAGGCTAAAATGTCAAACCAAATATTAGATTTATTATTTATTATTATTTGGAACCAACTACAGAATTGTAAGAATACTTCCTTTCATAATTTGTTATTGTTTTTTAAATTACAATTGTGCTGAGATTTACTTCACTGACCAACTTAATTGTATCATGTAAATATTAGCGAGTTTGCTCCCTGCAACAAACTTGCAGTGGACTATGTACCATTGTACACAAGACTTCAGTTGTTCATTAATAATTGTCATATTCTTTATGAATTCATTACATTTTGAATAGGATATGATAGATCTGGATTGTAGGCAGTTAAATCATATACTTTAGGGAAGAATTCCTGTGGCCCACCTCTGTGCGACCGCTGCTACACAGCTTGCAGGGAACCTGCCTTAAAACAGAAGCACAGAATTTAAAAAACTTTTAAACGAGACAATCAGTTCTAATTGAAGCAAACATTGGCATTGGCATAAAATGACTAATAACAAGATAACAATTAAGAGTAAAAAGGCTGGTATTGATATGGAAGTACCATCTTTCAACACCAGCGTCTGACTCCATGGGGGGCCACACGCTGGTTTCAAATTTATCTCTTCTGGCTGGGCTGATTTAGATTTACCAGGGCTGTGCAAATTTGTGTAAATTTCCTGGACCTCACACCTACTAGCACCCTGCTGAGTTTTTTAACATGCCATCGGCTCCATTGTTCTCTTTCTTTTGTTCTGAAAACACACCCATTACCTGTGAGGACTGGTACATTTGCATTTGTTAGCTTAATGAGCAACACATCAGCCTCACGTTTGAACCACAGTTCAGCAGGCACAATAAACAACATCTTCTGTTCCAAGTTTAAGTGCTGAACACCCTGCTCAGCTTGACAGGGAAGCCGACTTACCTGTGGCTGTGCCAATGCTGATGCATTAATTGACATTTTCGCTGACTTAAACTTACTAATCCAAATACTCACCGTTGACACATACTTAGCCTGTCAAAATATGCCTTTCCCTGCTGGATGAATATGTAATTTAATGCAAACCTGCCAAAATAGTTGTTGAGGTTGTTTAGAGTAGTTGAGTCTTCTGCTAAGGGTGGGTTAGCAGCTTTCCAATATGGAATGGCTTGGATTCCCTGCCACATATGCCTAGGGTTTGCTGGGTCTTTCTGGATTTGCACACTTTGTGCATGCTTTGCCAGTCTTATGGTCAAGTTCAGGTTGGCTCTAGTAGTTTCACACTACATAGTGTCCCCAGATTTAAAAGCTGCTTTTTGTGCCCCGATCTTCTCTCACACTGTGGCCCTGGTTTTAATAATCCTGTAGACACAGACATCCTCCATGCATTTATGAATGTGTGCAGACACAGACTCAGCACACTCATCTACATTTGTGTATTGATTGTCTATTGCAGCTGTCCTGAATGTCCCAGTCTGTGCATTCTGAGCAGTCCTGGAATGTCTCTATTGCTCCTGCTGGCCAGACCAACAGCCGCTTCCTGTTCATTTTTCTCTGATCAAGAAGGGCAAACATGGGGTTGGGTGTGTGAGAAACACGACAAAGACAGGGGTCAGAGAGACCAGAAAACCAAATCAGGGTCACATAAAAAAAACGAAAATAAACATTCTAAACAAGGGTCCATAAAACCAAAGTTCAACAAACCAGAGTCCAATCAAAACCCAGGTGTGAGGCCTCCTCTGGAGGTCAAACATGGGGCCAGCGATGAACAGTAAACATGGGGGGGTCTGGATAGGAGGCCGGCGAAGGAGGCTGGGCCACATGTGGAGGCTGATCCGAAAGACGGCGCTGAAGTGAGGGCAGGGACAGGAGCACAAGAGGCAGCGCTGGCCACATTCTTAATATGGCCCAGTCTAAACATGGAAGTAAACTTGATGCAGCCATAGTCAGAAACAGGAAGGAACAGCTGTATCTCTGTGGCCCTGCCCAGAATCAGGAATGGGAACCATGCAGACCTTTCATCCATGACTTGACCCTGCGCTGGAACAGGAACCAGAGAGATGGTGGCTGCGACATCCTAAATGTAGCTGGAACGGAGTCAGAAGGGCAGAAGGGGCTTTTCTCAGGAGTGCCTCTAGGTCGCGTCTTAATGAACAGATCTCTGTCATCAACTGGGGCACACCAGGGAGGTCAAACAGCCAGGCCTTAAATACAAAATCTTCTCCATGTGGGCCAGGGTCTTTCCCAAAACTGAAAAGAAATGAGAGAAAAAAAGGGCGAAAGAGTGCTGGGCCCTATTTGGCCAGATAACACTGTGAGGGTTTTGAGTTAGTCGTAAATGTGATGGGTTGTTATAATAATAATGAATACTTTATTGATCCCCTTGGGGAAATTCAAGTAATATTCAAGTAATTCAAGAAATTCAAGTAATATTCAAGTAATTCAAGAAATTCAAGTAATAGTCAAGTAATATTCAAGTAATTCTGGCATATCTGTGATCATTTCTGCAATTTCTGCCTTCCCAGTTAACAGTATTGACTGTGAGACAATGCCGATGAATAAGAAGAACCTGGAGGATCTGGTTCAAACAGGACCTAAACCCATCCTGCCCTACAGTTCCATGTTCATCTTCGGGCAGACCAATCCGTGAGTCATCTCAACATCCACATTCAGTCACAAAAGCGTCTACCAAGCAAAGTAAAGTAATGTTTTTTGCTGGGATAATAATAAATATGGATATTAAGTGCTTAATTATAATTGCTCTCTTGCCAGTTCCAGTACGAACTGCATTATTTTGGATTAATTAGAGATTTTTTAATGCATTACTGGGATAGTCTATGAGCGGTGAAGCACAGTAAACCAGGACTACTTTTTCTGCTTTGCTTTTTTATGAAGGGCTTAATCAAAACATATTCATTTTGTGTTTTTATTAGGGCTTTTTTTTTTTACAAAAATGTGACTTTTTCAGAGACAGGTTTAACACATGCATGCACCTGAGCGCTCAATATAAAACAGTAGGAGTGTAGTGTAAAAATCAAATAAAAATTAATTAAGTTGAGTTTTATGTCACAGTCCATGGTTGTTTGTATCTGTGTGTTGGCTCTGCAATGGTTTGCCGACCTGTCCAGAGTGTACCCCGCCTCTTGCTTGATGTCGACTGGGATAGGGTCCAAGTAAATTAACTTGCAATTACAATGAATGACCACTGAATAAACCTCAATGAAGAGGGGCAGTGGAGAGCCTTTTAGTGTCTGATATAAAGTTCCACAAGGGAAACCATTTGGGAAAAAATTACTTTTGATTAGCTGTCACTACAGTGACCACTATCCGCCAGAGGGTTCAGACAGGATGCATCTAATTTAATGCAGTATTCCTAAACTAGAATATTAAGGCAGTTCTAGAGATTCCTTTTATGTATATAGAAAATGACACATCATTGTCAAAATTAATTCCAAGATTCCTCACAGTTGTGCTTGAATCTAATTCAGTATCATCTAGGGTAGCAATATGATTAGATAACATGTCATTTAGGTTTTTAGGCCCAAATAGAATAAACTCGTCTGAATTAAGGAGTAGAAAATTACAGGTCATCTTTATGTCTTTTAAACATGCTTGAAGCCTAACCAAGTTATTTGTTTAATACAGCCACATAGATACATATAGCTGGGTATTTCCTCATAATATTGCCTATATATATAACTTTTGTGTATGTGGAAAACATATTAACATGACTAAGTATAAAAATATCTGATAGATAAGACCTCCTACAACAAAGCTCTACAAAGCAGCATAATCAGATGTTTTAGCTATTGATGAAGAGAAAAGTAGCTGTACAGATGATGTAGGATAAAGTAAGACATTCTAGTCCATTCTAGTTATGTACTAACCTTTGTGGGGTTTTCTTACATAGTAAATAGTTTAAAAATACCACCTGCTGCCATAACCCAAACTTTGTGTGTATACACGTAACTGTTTCTCTTTTTCTTTGTCTTTGTCTATACCTGCCTGTCTTCCATCAGGGTGAGGCAGTTATGTCACTATATTGTGACTCTACGGTATTTTGAGATGTCCATCCTTGTTGTCATTGCTATGAGCAGTATCGCCTTGGCTGCAGAAGACCCTGTCTGGACAAATGCCCCGCGAAATGATGTGAGGCTGTGCACATGAATTTACATGTATATGCAGACTATTCGAACTATATTCAGACTATTTTTGTCTGTGTGAAGTTGGGTGTGCTAATAAACTGTGTCTTCATCTAGTAAACCACGTAATCTGGTGTTCAATGCAAAATCATGTGTTATACACAGTTAAACCCTAACTTTGTACACCAGTTTTACATACACATATACAGCCCATTAATCACTTTTTTGCATATTAATCTCTTTTTGCAGGTGCTTAAATATCTGGACTATGCCTTCACTGGTGTTTTCACTTTTGAAATGGTGATCAAGGTAAGTAAGTTTAATATGTAAATGAATAAATAAAAATGAGAGAAAAAAAGTGCGAATCGAAATATTGGATCTGACCTTAAAGATGTTCTGCAGATTTTTCAAATGTAAAACATGATGTCATTATGCAGATAATACAACAGATGAACAGACCTGATAATTAGTTATTCAAAGTTTCTTTACTTTATTTGACTCTTTTATCCAAAGCGACACACAAGGAGCTAGTGCTCAGTGTATCCTACCAGGCCAAGCTTCTATGCCTATTGTGAAATTTGGAAACATTGATCACAACTATATAATTTTGTCATGTCAAATGCATAAATTCTCTGCTGCAGCCACATATTTTACTTTTTTTTACATATATCTACTTAGCATCTCTTTTGGACTCATGCTCTGAAAATATTTTTTTTATGTTTGATTTTGGCTTGGATTTACATATATGCTTAGAAATGAATTTATGCTCACAGGGAGGGGGGGTGGGGGGAAGCTTTGTAGGCATGTGTGGAGACCTGAACCGGGCATATAGGAAAGCTGTGAGCCTAATATTAAAGAGCTTGTCTTGGGATCAGGGCCAAAATATTGATTCCTTAGGGAGGAATATTAATTCCTCCCTAATGATGATTATAATTATAATTCCTGTATATACTGTTGCAGCCTGCATGTACATGTCAAGACATGTAATTTTAAATAAGATATAATCAAATAAAACACCATAAAATAAGATTACAAAAATAAAAAGACCATGGACAAGACACTGATATCAATAAAGTATTCATTATTATTATTAGTATTATAACACTGGTTTCTTTGGTTTAGATGGTGGACCTGGGCCTGCTGTTGCATCCTGGATCCTACTTTAGAGACTTGTGGAACATTCTGGACTTTATAGTTGTCAGTGGGGCACTGGTGGCTTTTGCATTTTCGTAAGTTTTGCATTTTCGTAAGTTCAAGTTGTATATTGCTTATCCTGATAATGACATTTGATGGTTCTGGTTTGTCAGATATAATGTACACTGATCAGGCATAACAATGTGATCACTGACAAGGTAATACCACATTTTATTCAATTCAATTCATCTTTATATGTATAGCACTAAATCATAACAAAGGTAATTTCAGGGCACTTTACATGGCAAGGTTTAGGACTTTCCAAAAATATAGGTGTAAGGGTTTTGCGTAGTGGACCCAAGAGCGCCAACAAAAAAACTGAACTCAAAGATTTTAAACACAAAACACAAGCACTGAAAACAAGGAATCTCAAAATCACTCCAGAGGGAGGACAGAAACACACTGAGAAATAAACGAAGGCCAAACGCAAAAAACTACGAAATAACACAGACTGAGGCACATGTAAAGATAAACAGAAAAAGAATCAAGAGGTTTATTTGTCACGTACACAGTTATACTCATACAACTTGCAGTGAAATGTGTCCCATGTGTCAGCAATAGGAAGGGCATAACAATAGTGCAAACAAGAAAGATATATATACATATATAACTGACCCATGAGCACTCAGACACAGAGGGATCAAAAGAAAGGGGTTTATTAATAACAGTGTTGCTAAATAAAAATGTAATAACCACAACAATGAAGGAGAACCGATAACCATGTACATAAGTAATTCTAAACTAAAAATCACTCCACATGGGAGGCACAGAGAGACCCCCAGGGATGAAGAAAAAAAAAAAACTGGAAAGAGGCTGAGCTGAAAAACTGAACTAAAAATCACTCCAAACAGGAGGATAACCACATGTACAGGAACTAAGCAAACAGAACAGGTGACTGAAACTACAAACCAAAACACAGTGAAGGAAACAGACAGGATTACCGGGAGCAGAAAACACAGGGACAAACCAGGTAGGGAAACGAGACAAAGAACACTTGACCATAAACCACACGCACACAAGAGATGTACCAGGGATCAAAACCACACACAAAACCAACCAGGCGGACGCAGAGTGGAGACATGACAGAACATCCGATTAACCAGACAAGGTGGAGACAGCGGCTAGGATGGGGAGCGGCAGGCTGGCATGAAAAACAGAGCCATAAACAGACTTTCAGAACATGGAGCAATCATAACAAATAATCCGGCAACTACACATTTAACAGGTGCTACATCAGAGACTGAAACATAATTGAACCTAAGTAATTATTCACAAAAACAAGAACGGAAAACTGAGGGAAAACGAGAGCAAGATAGGAAACACTCAGGTAATGACCAGAACAGGAGATAAGAACCAGAGAGCAAGACAGTGAATCACACATACACAGAGAGAGACACACCAGGGATCAGACAAGACTGTGAAAACTAATCCGACAGGCGCAGGGTGAGGAGCAGGAGCACGGCAGGAACACACAAGAGACAAGGAACGGAGTTGCAGAACGGCATGAGAACAACAGGCAACTAACGTGAGCACAGCAAATAATCCAGCAGTGAGTGAGAGTGAGGGGGAGGAATATAAAGGGACATAACTAATTGTGAATGAAAGACATGTGTGGGTAGAGCAAGAGAAGTGGGTACGTGATTGAAAACAGCTGCAGGTAATGACGTGAGTGACCGGCGGTTTGGCGTGAGCGGTGAGTATGTGATGGAGAGCGGGGCGTGACAGGTAAGCCGGCAGCACTGAGAGCACGAATGAACGGGGGTGCACGATCGGGAGAAGTGGAAGCAAAGAGAACACAGAAAGGAAAACAAAAACACTCGGAGATGGGTCAGACCGGGGCGAACCGTGACAGAAGGAAATAATTATTTGACCCCTCGCTGATTTTGTAAGTTTGAATGAAAAGTCTTAAAACAATATCATTTTAATAATGAGTTTATTTTACGGGGACAGAAATGTAACTTTAAATAAAAGATATTGCCACTTGAGCAAGCACTAGGCGGCAGTGGAGAGGAAGAACTCCCTTTAACAGAAGAAACCTCCAGTAGAACCAGGCTCAGGGTGGGCGGTCATCTGCCTCGACCGGTTGGGGTTAGTGGACAGAGGAGGGAGAAAAGAACAGCAGGTAACGGAGATCAATACAATAAGGAGCAGCAGACGAGCAGTGGGCAGGTTGGTAACGAACATTCTGGATTATCTGGAGGCTTTTAAGTGAATTATTGTGACATTATATCAGTAATCAATTATAGTAGTCCAGTCTAGAGGTAACAAATGCATGGACTAGTTTCTCAGCATCTTTGAGGCAGGATGCTCCTAAACTTAGAAATATTACTATGGTGGCAATAGGATGTTCTAGATATTTCTTTTATGGGAAAAAGGCGAGCCCACAGACGATAGTGTGATGCTTTGTGCAATGTTTTGCTGGGCTTTGGTTCTGCCATCTATATGGATTAGAGGTGTCAAGTATTGAAGTACATTTACCTCAATACTGTACTTAAGTAGATTGTAAAGGTATCTGTACTTTACTTGAGTATTTATTTTTCTGATGACTTTTTTTTACTCCCTACGTATTAGTCCAAGAAGCAGTTTCCTGCTCCTAATGCTTGAGCTCTTATCACTGTAATCTAGTTATGCTCCAATCTATCATCCACAACCAGTATCTGACGAATTCCATGAAAAATCTCAGATCGCTGCATTTCTTTGCTGATCATGAAAGCTGCATGATTTGCAGCATAAAACCTGATCGGAACATCTATAGTTCAATCTATATTGTCCTGTTTGAAATGGTTTTAAGAAAAACTAGACAATATCAGAATTTCTGAATAACGTCTCTATACCAACACAGTGCAGGTTGTGAACAAAGGAAGAAAAAACATGTATTTTGTATATCTAGAACTTTTTCTTATCATCAAATGGCATTTTGTATCATTAAAGGTAAGAAATTGTTTTTTACTTTTTCTACTTAAGTACATTTCAAAACCTGTACTTTTTTACTTTTACTTAAGTAAAGGATTTCAACCTGCACTTACTTTTACCAGAGTATTTTTTTACACAAGTATCTGTACTTCTATTTAAGTAGAGAATGTGACACTTTTGACACCTCTGATATGGATGTTATTTTGAAGTAACACCTACGTTAACACTGTTGAAAAAATATTCTCTCATTGGGGTCCAATACAATATTATGCAGGTGGTCATAATGTTATGCCTGATCTATGTATGTTCCAAACTTCAACTAGGAATGACGTAAAATTTATTTACTGTGGAGGATAGAAACCTAGATATTAGCAGTATGTAAACCATTAGGTAATCTACCAGAAAGATGAGTTCATCTATGTGTGTAAAGTACAACAATAGTAATGCCCTATAATAACTACCCAGTAGTTGGTCACCTTTTTTATGGCACTCACTAATGAACTCATGCCATGTTGGATGGGTGAAAATGACTTATGCAAAAAAGATGACTTTAGCTGACATTATTTTATGTGACAGATCCATTGTAATTTTGTACAGTGAGTTTATTGACATGACCCTCTTCCTGTTTCTGTATTGGAATCGTTTTAAAGGAGCTTCATGGGGTAACTTCTCTTCTACTTTTTTCATCTTGCTTGCCTGTGTCATTATCCATGTATATTTATGTGAGTGGCAAAACATACATGGCTATCACTGCAAAAGCAAGTAATTTCCTGACATATTCAGTTTTACTTCTTCTTGTTAAAGGCCTTTAATATTATAAGACTATTCCTATTTTATACAAAGTTATGTGTTAAGTTGTTGACAAAATACTTCCTTTTAAAAGTAAAGTAAAGTAATTATGGAAAAAAATATTACATTGAAAAAGAACAGTCTTTAGCCTTATTTGCTTACAGAATTCTATTAATTGTTGTATATAGTGTGTAGCAGTATATTATTAAATTATTCATTCGGTGAATTTTATCTAGTCTAAGGAATTGAATTAGTGCCTAAATTGTCACAAATCAATGTGATATTCATGAGTGCCTTAATTAAAAATGTGTACAGAAATTACATTTTGTAGAGCAATTAAAGATTTTAAAGATGCATGTCTTTTTATGTTATGTTATGCTATGTTCAAGTCCAATCATATAGAACTGAGATATATGCTTTCCCATTTACATAACATTATCTTAATTCATTGTTTTTGTCAATACATACGTACATAGCAGCTGCATAAAATTAAAATATTTGCTGGATTTTATTCTGACTAATAGTGTTGTATAGTATTAGTGCAAAATGGCGATTGTAGTGCTAGCTCAGAATTACTAAATTACAATGAGCTGTTATGATGTATGTTTATTTTAAGGGACTGTAAAACATGCGTATGTAATGAAATTGCTTGTGCGAATTAGTGCTGAGACACTGTCACCTCATTGTAAACATAAGTCCTTCCTCTACTTGATTGTCATGTGAGGCACCATACACATGAGGCATCATACTTCCTACTACAGTGACACATTCATTATCCTTAGCTTTCTAGAGCTTGCAATTGGAGATGTTTTCATCAGCCTTTTGTCTCTGTTCAGGTCTGCTTGGACTGGAATGTCAATTTCACATGCAATAGGCTCACTTAATGAAACAAGCATGCTGCTGCTGAAGGGCATGAGTGTGTCTCAGAGAATACTGATATTTCTATGATCTTCGCATTCATATTAGATAGAATGAAATGTATGGTGTTATGTATGGGGTTTTTAAAACTGCATATGCCAATACTGTCACATCATTTATATTTACATGCAGTTTGCTTTGCACTGCTTAAGGTGTATTTGTTCACCCCAGAAGCATCCTACAGATGGGGATACCAGTGCTGCTTGAAAGTTTGTGAACCCTCCAGACATGGTAACTGTTTTTTGAAAAACATTAAAATAACCTTATTAAACATACATCCAAATCCTAACGTGTTAAGCGCACCGTCCAAATACTAGACACACACACACAAAAAAAAAACATTTTAATTTATATATTTTTATTATTTAATTCAACAAAGGCAGTTTATTTCACAAAATCTGAAAATTGTACATGTGCAAAAGTATGTAAGCCCTTGTATCGAAGCTCGTGGCTCTTCCTTTTGCAGCCATTACTTAAACTAAACGTCTTCCATATATAGGCAATACCGTTTCTTGTGCTATGCAGACTATACAGAGGCACAAGGCCCCTTGGCCACTAGGGAGCCCCTAAGCTACCGCTCATATTATTAGTTTACATGTAATTCAAATATTTCTCAGAATATGTTTGCTCTGTAATGTTGACAGAAACTTTTGTAAACTGTTGAAAAATGTTTCATGTATCGCAGAAAAAGCTGCACCTTTGGTTTGTTTCTTGTGTGTCTTTGTTAGCTCAGTTGGTAAGTTGTTGCATTAGCTTTTAGCAGATCTGGGTTCACGACCAGGCTGTTAAAATTAGGTTTACATTTTTTTTTATTTAATTATTATTATATGTAAAAAAAAACAAATTGTTGAACAAAAAAATTTGTTTGAATCTTAAATTATTTTAGGTTTGAGACCATACTATGATGCATTGCAACATATAATTGAAAGGTTGCTATACAATTTTGGTCTGATTGTAGACGCATGCACATTTGTACCAAATTTTCTAGGCAAAGTTGCTGTCATGTTGAAGGCCCTCCATTTGTTAATTGTTTGTCGTATAGTAAATGGATATAAATGGAATCTTTTAAAGATGGTCTTATAGCCCTTCCCTGACTGATGAACTGTCACTATCCTCTTTTTCGTGTCCTCAGATATCTCCTTTGCTCTTGGCATTGTAATGGGACCACGGTAGTCCAGTTGGTTTTCCTTCTCTTTTACTTTCCCAAGCATGTCTCATTTCATAAGTCTGCTTAAATGATTAATTAGGCACCCAAATGTGTTTCACCTGAGTCTGTTACCTGCTTGACTTAATTGCAGCTTGGGGTTCACTTACTTTTGCACATACACTAAATCTATGTTTCATGTAATTTTTGGGCCACTTAAACAAAGACATGCAATTGAGAAAACATATATCTGACATTTTATACATAAAAACTGGTGATGATAAAATAAGAAAATTGCAGTAAAACAACAATAAATATCTAAACTGCTTGAAGGGTTCACATACTTTAAATACTTTTTCAATTAGATTTCTATACATTACTTTTTAGAGAATAAGTGTTCATTATTAACTAAATAATAGTTTATGAAATTATTTTAACTTCCGTACTTTATAAAGTAGAAATCTAATGCCTCTTTAAAAAGTTGCCATATTGTTTACTAATTATTGAATTACTTGAAAACTGGGGGATTACCAATCAGTTAAATTCAGACTATGTATATAGTGCTAAATCACAACAAAAAATCTCAATAATGGGCAGGACAGTAGGGCCAGTGACGTTTAGAATAATATTTTGTTCTGCTTTATGGATGGAGTAGGGCATAGCATGTTCAGTTTCTTGGCAATTTGTTTTGAGAAAAGGCCTGGTAGCTCAGTGGGTTAGGCGTCAGACTGGGAAGCAGGAGGTTGTGGGTTCGAATCCCGTCTGACTCCTAATCCATTACTACCAGGTGTGTCCCTGAGCCAGACACCCAGCGCTAGCTCCTTGTAAGTCGCTTTGGATAAAAGCGTCTGCCAAGCAAAGTAAAGATGAATGAAGAGAAATACCCTTAATATATCAGAACAAGAACAGACTTCAGTTTCAAGAGATCTTGATTTCTGATCACTTCAATCTTTAAAACTTCCAATATCCCAGATAGTTCTAAAGATGACTTGATATGTGCCCTAAGATAGGTGGATGCCTTAGACACAATCTCTCTCCATTGCTGCCCCTTTATCCATCCCCTAAAAAGACCACTTCACAAATCCAGGAGGTTCACACTCAACAGCAAATGGCCTGTATATAACTTTGCTTACAGCCTGTGCTTGCTTTGAGGGGGTAAGATGGAACTTACTATTTACCACAATACTGTAACTTACCAGAGTAGCAATATATTCCAAAAACTAACTTGATCACAAAAACATTCACAGTTTGGTATAAGGAAACTGAATTTGAACATTGCTGAAAACACGTTGTCTTTTTATGTCACATTGTGTATTAGCATTTCCACAATTAGTGAACTAGACCTTTCAGGGAGCCCACCCATACTGGCCAGTACCTGTCGACTCCCACCATATTTTACAACCCATTTTTATAGATCTAAGAAGGGTCTAAGGAATTACACTCTCTCTCACTTCTCTCTTCTGTTCTCCACCCAGTTAACCTTCTCACTCCCCTACTCACTAAAGTAGAGAGGTTAAAGCTACCTGAGCAATAAATTTGAGGTCTCCTACTAGTTTCCTCAGACCAAAGAGGCTACTTGGCTGAGTAATGAACATCTAACTGCCATGACTCATGTTTCAGACAACCCCACCTGTATGACAGAATACATTTACAGACAAGTAAAGCCAGACAGTAGTGTATATGATATATTCTTTAGCATTTACAAATTTCCAAAAAATATATTTATTCATGTATTATTTAACCAACATATCCCATTAAGGGTTGTGGTGAAATGTGTCATCATCTATAGCATTTTTTAAAATAATTTTCTAATTCTTATTTATTTAACATTGAACACTTCAGATGAACACTTCACAACAGATGTCCTTGGCTGTGATTCTGTCTTGTGTTTATGCATTAGCAGTAGTCAACTGATGCAACAGGTTTTATTTTGAGTAGCCATAAATGTGCTGTATCTTGTTTTACCACTGTTTTTCCCCAAGTAGATCGCAACAAGGTGTGACCAGGTGGGGAACCCCGCTATACCACCCTGACCTCCATCCTCACTCCTTATCCAATCCCCATACCTTACCCAAACCCTTTTCCTCCAAACCCCACACTTCCTAGTACATTTTTTGTATTCTTAGACCAACTTCATGTTCAAAATATAAAAAATCATTCTATAGTAAATCAGATGTCTTTTGTTTATGAAAAGGGACTTTTGTCTGACAGCTTTCAACTGAAACCTGCCTTTGCCTACACAAACACCAGTGGTTTAGCCTTTTTATCCCACAATGATTGATATCAACGTTGTAACTCAGATTTTGAACTTTCTAAATGTACACTAACCAGCCACTTTATTAGGCACACCTGTCCAACTGCTCGTTGACGCAAATTACTCATCAGCCAATGACAAGGTAGCAACTCAATGCATTTAGGCATGTTGACATGGTCAAGACCAACCTCTGCAGATCAAATTGAGCTTCAGAATGGGGAAGAAAGGTGATTTAAGTGATTTTGAACATTGCATGGTTGTTGGTGCTAGACGGGCTGGTCTGAGCATTTCAGAAACTGCTGATCTTCTGGGATTGTCATGTATAACCGTCTCTAGGGTTTACAGAGATTGGTAAGAAAAAGGGAAAACATCCAGTGAGTGTCAGTTTTTTTGGGCAAAAATGCCATGGTAATGCCAGAGGTAAGAAGAGAATGGCCAGAGTGGTTCGAGAGGATAGAAAGGCAACAGTAACTCAGATAACTCGTTACAACTAAGGTATGCAAAAGAGCATCTCTGAACATGTCGAACCCTGAGGCAGATGGGCTACAGCAACAGAATTCCACACTGTGCCACTCCTGTCAGCTAAGAATAGAAAACTGAGGCTACATTTCGCACAAGCTCATCAAATTTTGCCTGTCAACATCAAAGATGTTGCCTGGTCTGATGGGTCTCGATTTCTGCTGTGACATTTGGATTGTAGGGTTAGAATTTAGCATCAACAACATGAAAGCATGGATCCATCCTGCCATGTCTCAAAGGTTCAGGGTAGTGGTGGTGGTAATGGTGTGGGGGACATTTTCTTGGCACACTTTGGGCCCCTTACTACTAATTGATCATCATTGCAACGCCACAGCATACCTGAGTATTGTTGCTGACCATGTTCTTCCCTTTATAACCAGACTGTACCCATCTTCTGATGGGTACAGTCTGGTTACTTTGGTGCTTCTGATGGGTTCTACTTCCAGCAGGATAATGCACCATGTATTAAAACTCCAATCATCTCAGACTGGTTTCTTGAACATGACAATAAGTTCACTGTACTCTGTACCAAGATGTGCCTAATAAAGTGGCCGGTGAGTGTATTTTGTCAATAATAAACAAATAATTATTTATAAATTGTTTCACTAGTAACCTGTGATAATTTAACCTAAAAATCTGTTTTGTTTTATTATTTAAAATAATTCAAACAAATCCTTTATATAGTGATGCATGTTGGAATAGACCTGCCACCCTATTTTCCTGTTTTGTTGGCCTGTCTAATCCTACCCTACATCACATGATTTAATATACAAATGTATTTGAAAAATGTATGATACTGTAGTTTCACTATAAAATAGTAAATATAGAGTTATTTTGATAGGGATAAGCAGCTGTATAGCTCAATTGGTAGGTTTGGTGCAAAAATGCATTTTGAGAATTCTACAGCTAGGTGCAAGGTTACAGTGTAAACGGTGCTTCTCATTTTGTTTTTTGCTAACAGAGCAGATAGTCACTGGTACATGGCTTCGGACATAGCACTGCCAATGTTGCATTTAATCTTTAACCCAAATATTTAACAATGAAATCTGCATTTTACAGGAAAGGTACAGGCAACAAATATCTAAGCGCAGAAATCTTATACTGTGTTTAATTCTTTATGTTCTAAAATATGCTTGATGTAGAAATTATGTTATTGAGGGCTCCAAAACCACATTTGTGCACTTAAAGCAAGTGTACTTACTGTACACCAGTGACTCAGATTACAAATTTTAAAGCACTTCTACACAGAGTGAGGTCTTTGGATGTCCTGCATGGGCAAAGCCAAGTGGTTTGGGCAACCTTGTCAATTTTCATGATTTTCCTGTATAAATCGTTGGTTGTAGCATAAATATTTTTTATTAAATATATCATATAGGAGACGCACACAGTGATATTTGAAAAGTGAAACAAAGTTTAGAGGATTTACATAAAGTGTGCAATAATAATAAAAAATTAGGCAGGTGCATACAATTGGGCACCACAAAAAAGAAATGAACTCAATATTTAGTAGGTCCTCCTTGTGCAGAAATGACAGCCTCTAAACACTTTCTATAGCTTCCAGTGAGAGTCTGGATTCAGGTTGAAGGTATTTTGGACCATTCCTCTTTACAAAACATCTGTAGTTCATTCGGATTTGATTGCATCCAAGCATGGACAGTTCTCTTAAACTCACACCACAGATTTTCAATGATAGTCAGGTCTGGGGACTGAGATGGCCATTCCAGAACCATGGACTTGTTCCTCTGCATGAAGGCCTTAGTAGACTTTGAGCAGTGTTTAGGGTCGTTGTCGAAGGATACAGCCCCAGTGCAGCTTTGTCATTGAATCTTGGACATTGGTCTTCAGAATCTGCTGATATTGAGTGGAATCCATGCGTCCCAGATTCCCAGTCCCTCAACTTTGAAAAGATTCCTAGACCATGCACTGGCCACACAGCCCCACAACATAAATAAACCACCACCATATTTTACTGTAGGTAGAAGGTGTTTTTCTTGGAATGCTGTGTTATTTTTCCTCCATGCATAACGCCCCTTCTAATGCAAATAACAAAATTTTTGTTTTCAGTCCACAGCACTTTATTCCAAAATGAAGCTGACTTGTCCAAATGTGCTTTAGCATACCTCCAGCAGCTCTGTTTGTGCTGTGGGCAGAAAAAAGGCTTCCTCTGCATCACTCTCACATACAGCATCTCCCTGTGTAAAGTGCGCCGAATAGTTGAACGATGCACAGTGACTCCATCTGCAGCAAGATGATGTTGTAGGTCTTTGGTGCTGCTCTGTGGGTTGACTCTGACTGTTCTCATCAGTTGGCGCTTCTGTTAATCTGAGGTTTTTCTTGGTCTACCCCCTGAGCCTTAATGTGAACTGTGCCTGTGGTCTTCCATTTCCTCAGTATATTCCTAACTGTGGAAACAGACAACTGAAATCTCTGAGACAGCTTTCTTTATCCTTCCCCTAAACCATGATGGTGAACAGTCTTTGTTTTCAAGTCATTTGAGAGTTTTTTTGAGACCCCCATGTTGCTACTCTTCAGAGAATATTCAAAGAGGAGGGAAACTTACAATTGCCCCCCCTAAATACATTTTCTCATATTTGGATTTACCTCTGTATGGAGGTCAGGAGGTCACTGAGCTTACCAAGCCAATTTGAGTTTTATTAATTAGTTCTAAAAGTTTTGGGATCAATAAAATGACAACGGTGCCCAAATTTATGCAAATTTGTTTAAACAATTATTGCACACTTTCTGTAAATCCTATAAACTTTGTTTCACTTGTCAAACATCACTGTGTGTGTCTCCTATATGATATATTTAATTAAATTTTTTTATTGTAACAGCCAACTATTTATACAGGAAAATCATTAACATTGACAGGGTTTCCCAAACTTACACGGTAGGTACCCTCTATGTATATCTATATCGGTAGACAGATAATACCGGACATCCCTACTATATACCCAATGTGTGTTTGTACACTGGACTTAGTAGACAGTATGCTGAATTTAGTATTTATATTTATTTCTTCTATATATTATAGAAGAAATACTATATTTATTTTTCTAGCTGCCCTGAGCAGATATATACCCACTTATGTCTATGCTCTGACATGAAATGAATTTGCTCAAACTCTAAAGCACACACATTTAGTTTTACCACATTAACAGTGTAGTTGCTCTATGATGTTAATGCCTTATAGGAGGTGTGGAATGAAAAATGTATTCTCTAGTGTTCTGTAGTTATGGAACTGGAAGAGTAGTTTGTTTTCAGGGCCAAATTATTTCCGTAAAATCATAAAAAGCTAGAAGACTCTTGACACATTAGCTCCCTAATTTGTGTCTCTTTTTTTGTTTCCTTACTATATCTGGTTGTTGACAGGCATTATTTGAAAGCTATCAGAAAATCTTCTGTGGTTCCTTTAGACGTATTTGTAAATGTGTGGGTGTTTGGACCTGTGTCACTCTAAAAGCTTGCTAAACCAATGTGCTTGTGAGCATGGAAGTTGTTGCATGTAGATGTGACTGGAGTTTATGGACCTCATAAATCTAAAAAGTGAAATAGACTATTTCATCATATTACATGGATGGTCTGGGGTTCAAAATGGAGCCTGTGGTAACCTTTGAAACGGTTGTAACTGTTAATTAAACTGTTAATTTACTTTAACATTTATTAAACAGAAGATCCAATTCAATATTACACCCAATCTATAATCAAATAATAATTCTTCTCCTAGATCCATTTGGAGCCTGTATATTTATATGGTCCTAATTGTTGGAAGCATTGTCTGCCCTGATGCTGTCCATTCTTGAAATTTCCTTAGACCACAACAATTGAAATAGAGCACAACTTCCTTGTATTTGGTGAACTGTTCAATTCATCCATCTATTATCTTCTGCTAAATGATTTGAAAATGTGAAGAGCCTTGGCCGTCGGTGTCTTCAGACATTTTTACAGTAGAATTTACATATACAGTATATGCACTTTTTGTACTTATTCAAAAAGAGCTTGTGTGTATGTAGAATAGATTCATGTTCATACACACCAGTGCTTTACTTTACCACAGTGTACAATGTGAAAGTTACAGTTACACGGCTCCAATGTTTGACTAGCAGGCTGTGAAGAGGATGAGAGTTGTTCGCCATGATGTTCAGTAGCTCGAAACGCAACCTCCTATCAGGCACCTGCTCCAAAGTTTACAGTGTATGGTTTGAGAGCTGGAAAACAAAACGCATTAATTTAAATATTACCCCCATATATAGGTTTGACATGGTATTGATTTTGACTTAACCCATATCAGAATCAGCAATATTCGCCAAGTATGATGCACATACAAGGAATTTGCTTCTGGTTGTTTGTGGCCCTTCTAGGAAAGTAAAGACATTGGCAATAAGGTATAGGTTACAGAAGACAGCTACAGGATTGGTTGTAAAAAAGTAAGTAAGTTAGGGACAATAAATTATACACAGTGTGGCACATAGAAAGGCAACACAGTAAGCCTGTGCGTGCGTGTATATATGTGTGGATGTGGGCCATATACAAAAATGGTTAACAGTGATCTTCATGTGCACTAGATAGTAGTGGATTGTAGTATGTAGTTGATGTTCATATAGCAGCAATAATTAGTCAACATACTTCTTACTCTTCTTTTAATTATGGGGTATTGACCTGTCGCTGTAGTTAAACTAACTTACTATAACTTTGTTAAGTTAGTAAGGAAATTAAAAAGTGGGCAAAGAGAATAGGTGCACCAAGAAAGGGGAAAAAAGACAGAAGATCCAGTTGTGGAGTGATATGATTAATATAATTGAAGTTCATTACTAAAAATATTAAGTTTATATTTCTCTTGTATGTATGTTGTATTGAAATAATCATTGAGATATTAGTAGAATTCTTTTTTGTTTTACAGTTAGAATTTTTAATTTTTGGATTACAATGTATGACTTTATTTTGATTGTCTAGTAGAGTAGAGCCACAGGTTTTTTTGTCCTCTTTCTCAATCCCTTTGCATCCCTTTTGTTTTTTGTGGAAAGTTTAATAATTTTAAATGCAAATTATCTGTACCTATTTTAGTGCCAATTTAAGTTAATATTTTTAAACTTCAACAGGTGGTCCATTGGGTTTTTGGAATAAGAGAAAAAGAGGGATACAATGGAGCATCAAGCCAAGGCTTCATTTGTTGGACACCTACACTTTCCTTTCTTTTCTGGGTCTTCTTTCATTTCATCCTTAATAAGAAGAGATACGTTTGGTTTCCTATGCAAATATCCTATTGGTCTAATAAATATTCATGTTAGGAAAAGTCCTACTATTGTCCAAATCTCACCTCAGATTGAAACTCACAAAGTAATGAGTCACATGGTGAAATTTTTTTGTTATGATACATGAAGCACAGTTACATTGTACACTATTTATTATTGACAGCATCCACTTAGGTGGATGCTGTGATGAGTTGAGTCTGTGGTGACTAGTGTCAGTTTCTGTGATTTGCTGGGGTAGCAACATGAAGGTGGCATACACTAACAAATTGGAGAAATAATCAGGAGGGTTTGTTCTGTTTTGTTGTGGAGCTGGACCCTCTACAAATTATAGCTGAGAGGACAATGCCTGCCAATTGTGGACACTCTCTCCCACCATGCAGTGTTGTGGCTGTCTGATCAATAGAGAGCACAGCAGTACTTCTTTATTGCAGTTGGCCATTAAACTTTACTGTACCTCCACATTTTTATTCACTGTGTATTCTATAAATTGAGTATTTAGTATTTGTATGGGTGTTAACCTTTTCTGGTTATGACTCTTTCTTTCTTTCCTATTGACGGAGATCTGCTGTGACATGGCTAAATAACTTCCCCCTGTAATTAATTAAGTTTTTTGAATCTCAAACCTTGAGATCAACTTTTTAGCCATGTTTCAGTATAACACATCACAGTACAAGTAAGAGTAAGTAACCACAGAAATAGTCTGTGGTGACAAGACACATGTTTATTATTTAGCCAAAACTACATCTGTCCCTGACTGTTTTTTTAGCTAAACCTAACCACAGAGAGGAACCACAGCTTCAGGGGTTTATAGAGCATTTACATGATTTGTGCTTTCTTCACCAAAGCATTGTTCGGACTCCAGCTTTTTACTGACACTTTGTAATATGCCAGGACATAATCTAGTGTATATCTTGGCACATTAGTGTACATAGTACATACATTCAATACAATATCACATTGTGAAAATCATTGTTAACAAGGAAGTGATTAATTAGATTGCCTGTTGCATTCTTTATCGTTAATCCTGTTTAGGTAAAAACAGAAAGAAGTTTGACTCGTCCACTCAGTCACAGAGACTGGTGGATGAGCATACATACTGTTTACCTTGACAAGGCTCTTAGACCTCTCTGAATTAGAAGCATTTTTCCAACACAATTCCAATTATTTTAATGAATGTTTGTTAATATTAAAGTCTGTTCTTGTGTTTTTCATCCAGCTGATCAAAACGCATCTAATTAGTACATTGCCACATTTCATGTAGTGGAAGTAGTTATAATAATAATAATAATAATAATGAATACTTTATTGATCCCCTTGGGGGATTATAATGTTAAAGTTAAGTATGAAAGCCAATTTCAATGTGTGTTTTTGAATCACAATTCAATAAATGTCATACAATTGTGGTTGCTTTTCACAGGGGGACCAAAGGCAAAGACATCAGCACAATCAAGTCACTGAGGGTTCTTCGAGTACTCAGGCCTCTCAAGACCATCAAACGTCTGCCTAAACTCAAGGTTCTAGTCTGATGATAGTATTGAACAGCTTTAGGCAGGTGCATGAGTTTGGGCACCACAAAAAAGAAATTAACTTAATATTTACTAGGTCCTCCTTGTGCAGAAATGACAGCCTCTAAACGCTTCCTATAGCTTCCAGTGAGAGTCTGGATTCTGGTTGAAGGCATTTTGAACCATTCCTTTTTACAAAACATCTGTAGTTCATTCAGGTTTGATGGCTTCCAAGCAGCTTCAGCTTTGTCACTGAATGCTGGACATTGGTCTCCAGAATCTGCTGATATTGAGTGGAATCCATGCGTCCCCTCAACTTTGACAAGATTCCTAGTCTGTGCACTGGCCACACAGCCCCACAGCATGATGGTACCACCACATTTATTTCACTGTAGATAGCAGGTGTTTTTCTTTGAATGCTGTTTTCTTCTTTCCTCCTGAAATCTCTGAGACAGCTTTCTGTATCTTTCTCCTGAACCATGATGGTGAACAGTCTTTGTTTTCAAGTCATTTGAGAGTTTTTTTGAGACTCCCATGTTGCTACTCTACAGAGAATATTCAAAGAGGAGGGGAACTTACAATTTGCCCCCTTAAATACTTTTTAGAAAAAGTGGATTCACCTCTGTATGGAGGTCAGGGGTCACTGAGCTTACCAAGCCAATTTGAGTTTCAATAATTACTTTTAAAGGTTTTGGAATCAATAAAATGACAACGGTGCGAAACTTATGCACCTGCCTAATTTTGTTTAAACAATTATTGCACACTTTTTGTAAATCCTATAAACTTTGTTTCGGTTGTTAAATATCACTGCGTCTGTTTTATTGAAATTTTTTATGGTAACAACCAACGATTTATACAGGAAAATCATGAACATTAACAAGGTTGCCCAAACCTATATGACTTTTTTCTTTTTTTTTCCTGATGGCCAAAAAGTTCAATTTCAGTTGCATAGCATTTAATCTTCTTCCAGCTGACCTTTGAATCTCCCACTTGCCTTCGGACAAACTCCTAATGAGATTTTTTAACTTTACTTAACTTTTTCGTACTTGATTTGGTATAGAACCTTGTTTTATGTAACAGGGACTACATACAGTAGAAACCTCAGTCGAGATCAGTTTTATGGCTACCTGAAAGATAGCTAATTTTGGTTTTTAACCTTTTACTTTAATCTTTATCCAACTTAGATTAATTTAAATTTAGGTTTAGTTGAATCCGCAGACTGTTCTGGTTGGAAAAGTAGCATCCTTACAAACAAAATTCTGAATTATTTTTTAACTTATTCACCTACTTAAATATGTGTTTTTTGTGTGTGTCACAGGCAGTGTTTGACTGCGTGGTCAACTCTTTGAAGAATGTGCTGAACATCCTCATCGTTTATATCCTCTTCATGTTCATATTTGCAGTAATAGCAGTTCAGCTCTTTAAAGGAAAATTCTTCTACTGCACAGATGAGTCCAAGGGCCTTGAAAAGGACTGCAAGTTGGTCCCAGATTTCTATTTTCCTTATGTATTATCTTAAAGGCTTTATTACTTGAAGTGTAGAATGTTAAGAAACAGACCATGTGTAACCCCACTCAACATTATTTATGCCTTCATGTCTTGCAGAGGACAGTTCCTGGACTATGACAAAGATGAGGTAGCTGCCATGCCCAGAGAGTGGAAAAAATATGAGTTCCATTATGACAATGTGCTGTGGGCCTTTCTGACATTGTTCACTGTGTCCACAGGAGAGGGCTGGCCAATGTAAGTGCAGCTCAAGATTCCTCTCTTATTTTTTTGTTGTGTGATCCGTCTGTGTGAGTTAAGTCATAACAATTTAAAAAAATATGTTTTTATTGCAGTACAGTGGTACACGTTTTCACCTCAGTTTCACCGATTTTTTTTTTTTTTTTTTTTACATTTTACAGCTAAACATTGTGTTCTGCGCCCTCACTGGCTGTAGACCATTGTCAGTCAATCTTTTCCGTGTCTCCTGTTCGGTACAGAATATGTTCAAGTTGCCAAATTTGTGTGTAGTGAAGAGTTTTACAGTGTGGTCTCTTTTCCCATAACTACTCAGAGACCTCCCGGGTTCGTAATTTAGGAGTCAGAAGCAATTGAATTAAAATTAAAATCAGTTTTAATATCAGAAGAGTAAAAGTTACAGCGCTGGGTCAGACTGCTATCTACCAACAGACAAAAAGTCAGTCAGCTGGGCAGTCACTGCCATCTTACAGGCCCAGAATATAAGTGCAATGGTACAAAGAAGCCTCCTCTTCTTCCTGTTGTCTTCTGATTGGCTCGTCACCATTGCTACCAGGAAGCTTGCAGACCTTCCTGTCCACACGGCAGTTGCTTCCTGCATGTTGCTCATTGTATCCTGCACAGACAAATACTTGAACCGCTTGTGCACAGAGATTATTTCACACTTCTATAACCCTAAGTGGAACATATGCTGAACCCAAACCTTCTTCTTCTTCAAACGTTAGTGGCCCCTTTTGATTCCCGTTTTGAAATGTCAACCCATTAGTCCTTGAGCACAGTTCCCCCAAAACTAACTCACTTATAATATACTCAGGACATCTGTGTCCTGCTCTATTTCCTGTCTTGAACTGTCACCCTTTGTCTGGTCTTATCTATCATCTTCTGAATTTTCTTCAGCATAGGCAAGCACAAAACATCTGCGTTGTCTGGTGTCACTCAAAGTTCAAGTAGCTGTTTTATAGAAGATAGTTAAGATTATATTTTATTTGCAAAGTATTCAATATTAACAGAAAAGTATTAAGACAAATGTTTTACACATATAATATTGATCAAAATATACAACAACAACCTTAAACATATATAATAATTGTAAGAAATGAAGCTGACTACTTTACGGATTTTGCCTATTGTGGTTTATTTTTAGAATGTAACTCCTGCGACTAATGAGGGACCACTGTAGTATGTTTTACAGATTTTCAGGATCATTTAAACATGTTATTGTATCTCATTTCTGTTGTGTTTTACTATCTTTGCAGTGTCTTGAAGCACTCTGTGGATGCGACCTTTGAAGACCAGGGTCCCAGTCCAGGCTACCGGATTGAAATGTCTATCTTCTATGTGGTCTATTTTGTGGTCTTCCCTTTTTTTTTTGTCAACATCTTTGTTGCTCTGATCATCATCACCTTTCAGGAGCAGGGAGACAAAGCCTTGTCTAAGTGCAGCTTGGAGAAGAATGAGGTAAAGCATTATGATACAAAGATATCTGTCCTATATACTACTTGAACTACTTGAGCTACTTGAACCGCCAGTATCTTATCTCTATTAAATACTTACATTTCTCCTTTTTTAATTCAATTCTGTTGGGTTGCTGTGGCCATTGCCCCAAATGTTTACCTGCAGCTATGTATAGTCTGCAACTACGTCTTTTTAACTAAGCCACTGAATGCACCTTTTTTGTCGTATCTACTGTCCTGGTCTGCAGTTGTAAAGCTGGTGGATGTGCTGCCAAATTCTCTGAAACACCTTTAGAGACGGCTTATGGTAGAGATATGAACATTCATTTTACTGGCAACAGCTCTAGGTAGACATTCCTGCAGTCAGCATGCCAATTGCACGCTCCCTCAAAGTTTGCGACATCTGTGGCATTGTGCTGTTTGATCAAACTGCACATTCAAACTGTGCAATATTCATACTGTCTAATCAGCACCTTGACATGCCACACCTGTGAGGTGGGATGGATTATCTCATGCTCACTAACACACATGTAGACAGATTTGAGGACAATATTTGAGAGTCATTGGTCTTTTGTGTATGTAGTAAAATTTTCAGATGTTTGAGTTCGGCTCATGAAAAATGGGAGCAAAAACAAAATTGTTGCGTTTATATTTTTGTTCAGTGTATTACCTCCTGTATTTTAGAGAATAAGTGCATATATTTTGTGAAAAATGGGATTTCTTACCATGCAATACTTCTTACCCATGAATGAGTTTGGTATGATAAAAGAAACTGCTTTCAGCAACACTTTACAATAAGGGTACAGTAATTAACATGGCATTACAATGCATTAATGAGCATGAACAGGTAAGTAAGGTTGACAAATGCATCTACCAATCATTTACTAATCATATTTCTGGTAACTAAGGCCTTAATTTATACATAAATTAATACGGCTAATAAGGGTTTATAAGAACTAATTATTTTTGATCAGTTTTCATTAAATATCATATTATCATAAAATATTTATGTGAAAAATCAATAAAACAGGTGAATATCTGGATATTTACAGAAATGGCATTAGTGAGAAAAAATGTCCGCTATTTGTCATTCATTGTATTTGGTCTGTTTTTATTGTCTTTGTGAACTTTTACTTTTGTCAGTATTTAGTTTAGTTTAGTTTCGTGAATTTTTATTTCAAACGTGTGCATTCACCATTATTCCATATTATAATTTCACTCTTATATTCTAAAAGGAGTAGGCAGAAGTATACACTTATGGCCCTAAGTGTATAAATCCCCCCTTAAATTTTACATCTCATTAATTTAGGTTCTTTTAGTCTTAGGTAAACAAAACAAAAACAAGCCAAAAGGTCACTTCAGTGACCGTCCTGGGTTAACTCCTGTGTTTTTTTCATATTATATTTGTTTCAAATGTGTTTTTTATATGTTATTTTAAACTGGTTTATATTGTTACTTCCTTTTATTTCTTCTGTTAGACTGCTCTATAATTCAACTCCTGCTATTGAGATAGACATAGTTTTTTAATTTTTTCTAGCACATTGAATTTTTAAATTCCATTTCCCTCTTAAGTTATATCCCCCTTCTCTTTTTACAAACAATTTACAGATTTCTTTTGGAAGTATTTTATTTCTTGCTTTATATATGCGCTGTTTTAAATTTTACCAAGTCTTGAAAACATATTGCTTGCGTTATGATAAAAAAGTACATTTGTATGGTTATATAGTAGTGGTAAAGCACATTATAATGTGTATAGTGCTTTCTGATACAATATTTTCTTTGGCTTCATGGTCTATATCAACTTTTTCACTTTGGTACCTTTGTGTCACCTTCAACATCTTTGTCAACCTTTAATTTTTATAACCTTTTTGTCTTTGTAAAAAGTTAAACCTTTTCTTTGTCAACTTTCTGTCAGCTTTTTGGCTTGTGCAACTTTTTTCATCATTGCCAACTTGAAGTAACTTGCCAGAAAGACACCAACTGGCTCCTTGTCAACAACAAACATGCACCCCCACTTGATTTCTCCAGAAATTTTTATTTCTAGGTTTTCTAATCCTTCCGTGAACGAGAATGCAGCCTGAGAAGTGAACATACACAAAATATACATTAAGTTGACCGGCTTGGCCCAGCGTTTTTTTACTATTATTTTTAGTGTAAAAATATTAAAGACATTTTACTTAATTTAGGTTTTTAAATTTTTTGGTAAAAAACTGAAGTTGGAGGAATCCTTTCATTAACTTTTCTCCCTTCATCATCATGGTTTGTCACTATACTTTGTCGTAGAAATGTAATTTGAACAAGTTCAGACACCTTCAGTTCTTTTCCTGTAAAAAAGCTTATTTTATACTCAATGTGTGTGTGTGTGATTATACCCTGGAATGTTGGTTCTTCTAGAGTGGTGATGTCACTCCCAATCAATTTTTTCATCAACTTTTCTTCTCTTTTCTGTCCGTCAATTTTCATCTTTCATTGACACTTGTCCTGTATTGAAACATATGATTTTTAGAGTGATAGGATGTATGTTTTTTTAACAATGTGGACAAGTGTCAACAGCTCACTTCCCAAGCATCCTATTAAATGCTTGGGAAATTAAATCATTTTTTGTAATTTCATGATGTAACTTTCATTGTGAAAGGATTTATAGTTATATAGTTACAGTGAGGACCAACTGTTATTACTTCTTCTGTGTAAAAACAGTACTTTGGTCCTTGGTTGGCTGACACTATATTAAAATGGCTTTGCAATTTAGCAGCTGTTTTTTACTGTGTGTGTGTGTGTGTGAGTGTGTGTGTGTGTGTGTGTGTGTGTGTGTGTGTACCCCCTTCAGTGGTTGACTACCTTTGCTCTTTTTAATTTATTATAATCTTCCACAGACACACCTCACTCTAGCTTGAGAGATTTTATTTTAAATTATTTTATTGTTGTGTGATTTTGTCCAAACTGCCTGAAGCTTAATCAAGATGGCTCCCATGTCCAGATGCCTTTCTGGACAAAACATAAAGTATGAGCCCAGGACAGACTGTAAATTCATAACACACATTACACATCAAAACATCTGTCTCAGTTACTAGAGGTCTCCTATTATGAAAAGTTCTGAGTTACTATGGCAATGTAAATCGCCAAAACAAATAGTTTTTGAAAACACGGTTGCTCCTCAGGACAGACAGTGAACTCCTATCAGACATGCTATATATCTAAACGATGATCATGACATGTACACTATTGTGGTTAGATGGCATGTTGAGTTACAATGGTAAATCGCCATTAACCACTCATGAGATGCTCCAGAGAACAGACTGTGGAGCCCAACACCTTTCTCCACCTTTCTAATAAATGGGAAAATGTTTTTTCAATATAGTCTTATATATAGTATTACCTTTGATTCCATCTACATCATACATCTTGCAAGGGTTTCAGTTTGTCATAGCCAATTACATGCCATACGTAATTGGGCCCCATGGATGATACGTGCGACTTGAGAACCTCCTTTGAGTTCTCAAACCGATTCCTTGAGGATGTAGTTGCCTCAACAGCATTATAACTACATCACGCTTGACACGCAGCTTGTGTTTTTGTTTGATAATTTGCGACATGGTCCGGTATCCAAGCAATTGCCCTGGTCTTCAAAGCTCAGTCAAAATGGCACGCCTTACCTCAGGAAGTGGAGAGTAGTTGCCTTGTCTGTACATTCCAGATTATTTTAGATGCGTTTTCAGTGTATGCATACTAATTCAAATGTCATGATTAGACTTGAGCAGTATCATCTCGTATGTATGTGCTGAATGACAATATTTTTCGAATAGCGATTTGGGTCAAATAAATGAGGTACAGGCAGAATAATGTCCGGTGCGGTTGTCCAATCAGTGATGTCTCCTGCTGCTGACTGGTACCTACCCTATCTGGTTTTTAAATTTTTAATAATTCTCAACTTTTGTTTTAGTGATTCTTAATTTGTTTTTGTGATTCTTCTTTGGTTTTTGTGCTTCTTAATTAGATTTTTGTGTTTCTCAATTTGTTGTTGTGATTAGTAATTTGTTGGTGTGGTTTGCACTTCAGGGCCACCGTAAATATGTAATAAACCAAACCAGTGAATGTCATAACACAGAAATTTAGGAACAGTGCTTCTGATTTCAATCGTTGCTAATAATTTTGTATTTTATATTATTTTATATTTGCAGGTGCCAGGATTTCTAGCGATCCTTCAGCCAAGAGGAAGCTAACTGGCTAGTCTTTTGGCTAACATTAGCATCAAGTCATGTGTAAATGTGGTCATTACAGAGCAATCTGCAGGGGAGTGGGGGGAAGGAGGTGTGAATGGTTGCTGCTTGCTTGCTTGAACTCCCAGGATTTTCTGACTAGAGAAGGCTACAGAGGAGAATTTCTGTTTCCATTGTTCTCCTCTGAACCCTGTGTGCCATGTGCTTTGACTTATTATATTACCAACATATTCTGTGATGCAACCGTGTCCCCCTCCCCTCTATCCAACATAGTAGTCTACATGGAAATAACATGCTATATTATAGTTTACACAATAAACTTGGGCCAAGTTTTCAATACCCTGTGAACAATTTGGGCTGACCTTTCTAACATTTTGCCATGCAACATGGCTCACACATCTGAAGGTGCAGGGCTCAAGGCCTCAATCGGCTTTCACTTGTAAATGGGTGGCCCATTGGAATTTTTTTACTCCCCTTCCCCCAAGAGGTGTACTCTACTCAACTCACTCAGCAGACATTGGAAAGGATCCTGAGTGAAGTAAACCCTTGTGACTCAGAAGGAGAAGACATAGAACTTCAGCCGAATATGGACTCGGATATGTTTGATCAGTCTTCAGGTGAAGTTTCATTTGATATTATTTCCTAATTCATTTCATACAAGTCAGTGGAAAATACCAAAAAGCAGAGTGGAGTGACAGAAATATCTATATATCGGACATTATTCTGATACGAAGGAGGAGATACTGGAATTATTATTTGACTTTCTCATTGCTCACAATTTGAATTAGTCACACTGCAGATGAGGACGCTGCTTCTCAACCTGAAAAGAGAGCTCCCTTGGGGACTGAGCTGACAGAGACAGCAAAAGATAAGCTAAGGCCAGGAAAAGTATCTCGAGTCGTCCTTAGAGCTTCCTGTGTTTCATTACTCTTGACATGCTTCATAGCATTCAAGAATGGACTATTCAACATGCACAGCAAACGGAGCATGTCAATTGGTTCATGGACTTCCCTGAACTAATGGCGTTTATTGCAATTGTAATCTTGCGGGGGCTTACCAAGGTTCCATCACTACGTGACTGCTGGTCAGCAAACCTTGGAAACCTACAGATCATTGAAACTATGCCGCGAAACTGCTTCCAAGACATCATTCAACACCTACGCTTTGATGATAAGTCCACCCGAAGTGATCGAGCAAAGACTGACAAGTTCGCTGCTGTTTCCTGCAGTATATTGCAAGTAAACCTGACAAGTTTGGGATCAAGTTTTGGGTGGCTTGACCTAAAA
>JAUMTR010000027.1:128944-140125 GCA_032270685.1 Microctenopoma stevenorrisi | reverse complement strand
ATATTTTTAACCAGTTTATGAAAGAGTTTCCAAAACCAAATTTTTGTAGAGTTGCAAATAAAAATTTCCAGTTTACTGTATCAAATGCTTTTTCTGCATCTAGAGACATTATAGTAATTTGAAGATTTTTATTGCATGAATAGTCGATCAGATCGAGTAAGTCTATGTGTATTTGATGAGGAGTGCCTCCCTTTTATAAAGACAGTTTGATCAGGATGAATTATGAAAGGCGTTACCTTCTCTATTCTTTGTTGATTTGCTTTCACTCTTCTGTCCAGTTCATCCCAAACCAAATCAATGGGTGTTAAGTCTGTAAACTGTGCTAGCCACTCCATGTTTTCAAGCTTACCATCTTGTTCTTTTTTACTGAGGTAGTTATGGCATAACTTGAACTTGTGTTTTAGGTCAATATCTTGCTGTAGGAAGAACCCCTTACCAACTAGGCATATACCAAAGGATATTGGGTGCTGTGTCTCAGGAGGTAGAGCAGTCATCTGACAATCGTGAGATCTGTGTTAAAATACATGCTGGAATTACGGTTCCCACAATGAACTGTAGCTCCCCAGTGGTGGCAGCACACATGTAACCCAAAACCGTGACGCTCAAATCACCATGCTTGACTTTATGGTCTTTGTACTCCTCACCTAGTTGCTGCCACACACACTTGACAACATCTGAACCAAATAACTTAATGTTGGTGTCATCAGACCACAGGATCAATTTGATGCAGTGTATTGTCTGAGCACTGACAGTGTGACCCCACACCCCTTAAATGTCTGCAGTAATGCTGGCAGCAATCTTCAGCACATGTGGCAGCACATACATTTGGTCCACCAGCGTGGAGACACACACACACACTGATATTTAAGAAGTAAAATCAAGTTTATATGATTTACAGAAAGTGTGCATTAATTGTGTAAACAAAATTAGGCATGTACATAAGTTTGGTTACCGTTGGCATTTTATTTATTCCAAAACCTTTAGAACTAATTATTGAAACTCAAATTGGCTTGGTAAGCTCAGGGACCCCTCACCTCCATACACAGGTTAATCCAATTATTAGAAAAAGTATTCAAGTGGGGGGCAAATGTAAGTTGCCCTCCTCTTTAAATATTCTCTGAAGAGTAGCAACATGGGGGTCTCAAAACAATGACTTAAAATTAAAGATTGTTCATCATCATGGTTTAGGGGAAGGATACAGAAAGCTGTCTCAGAGATTTTAGCTGTCTGTTTCCACAGTTAGGAACATATTGAGGAAATGGAAGAGCACAGGCACCGTTCACTTTAAGGCTCAAAGTGAAAAACCAAGAGAAATCTTAGATAAACAGAAGCGACTACTGGTGAGAACAATCAGAGTCAACCCACAGACCAGCACCAAAGACCTACAACATCATCTTGCTGCAGACGGAGTCACTGTGCATCGTTCAACTATTCGGCGCACTTTCCACAAAGAGATGCTGTATGTGAGAGTGATGCAGAGGAAGCCTTTTCACCGCCCACAGCACAAACTGAGCTGCTTGAGGTATGCTAAAGCACATTTGAAGTAGCCTGCTTCATTTTGGAATAAAAAAATCTACTAAGGCATTTGTGCAGAGGAACAAGTACAATGTTCTGGAATGGCTATCTCAGTCCCTAGACCGAAATATTATTGAAAATCTTTGGTGTAAGTTAAAGAGAGCTTTCTATGCTCAGAAGCCATAAAATCTGAATGAACTAGAGATGTTTTGTAAAGAGGAATGGTCCAAAATATCCTCAACCAGAATCCAGACTCTCATAGGAAGCAATTGGAAGTGTTTAGAGGCTGACATTTGTGCAAAAGGAGGGAGGATCTACTAATCTAATAAAGTTAATTTCTTTTTTGTGGTGCCCAAATTTATTCACCTGCCTAATTTTTAAACAGTTATTGCACACTTTCTGTAAATCTTATAAACTTTGTTTCACTTCTCAAATATCACTGTGTGTGTCTCTATATAATACATTTAATTGAAATTTTTTATCTTAACAACCAATGATTTATACAGGAAAATCATAAAGATTGACAAGGTTGCCCAAACTTATGCACCCCCACCGTATGTGATAAGATTTTTTTTCTCTTTTTTTGGCCTGTCAGTAACACAGATGACACGAGTATGTCATGTATGTATAGCTGTGTAGACATCATTCACAGCCCTTTTATTTATTGTTTTATGTTTATTTTTTTATTTTTTAATATATTATATGGATTTATAATTTAATAATTCCCTTAACTCTGGGGTGTGGACCGTGAGGAGCCGGGAGGCCCACCAGCACAGACACAGTGCGGCCAGCTCATCCTCTGATGATGAATAGGATTCTAAACTCTGTTCTAGATTTACCAGGGAGCCAATGGAGAGATTTTTGGCTCCAAATATAATCAAAGTCTTCAATTCCTCCCCTGCCTGCCGAGTCACATGACACCAGGAGTGGAAATGGCTAATTGGGCACAATGTGGACATTTTTCACTGGGGTGTACTCACTTTTGTTGCCAGCAGTTTAGACAGTAATGGCTGTGTTTTAAGTCATTTTGAGGGGACATCAAATCTGCACTGGGACAGCTGTAGACTGACTACTTTACATTGTATCAAGGTGTCATATTTTCAGTCTTGTCCCATGTAAAGATATAATAAAATCCATCCAGTATCCATTATCTTCCGCTTATCCGCAGTCATGTCACAGCGGATGCTGGAGCCTATCCCAGCTGACTTCGAGCGAGAAGCGGGATACATCATGGATGGTTTGCCAGTCCATCACAGGGCCAATATAATAAAATATTTACAAAAAATATGAGGGGTGTCCTTGCTTTTTTGACATAATATAAGTGCAGACCATTTACCATTTATTACATGTAACTGCATAATGCTGTGCTTGTGGTTCAGGGTGCCTCTTACAGCACAAGTCACAACCCTAGATGCTTCAAAACAGCCCCAGACCATCACACTTCCTCCTCCATATTCAATGCCACACTCTCTGGAACCCATCCTTTCACTTCCTCAGTGACATACAAAGATCCTGCGTGATGAACCGAAGATTCATTAGGCCATAATCCCTTCTTATAGTTATAACCCTAACCCTACCCCTAACCCTAGTTCAGTAGTCCTGCAGAACAGCATTAAAATGTTAACCCATTTTGTGTTCCCTGAAAAAAGCCTTTTTGTATAATTCTGAATTGTACATTATTTGTATACCTTTTTTTAAACATCTGACAGTTCACCACTTATTCTTGTACTATTTCAAGTTATTCATTGAAGTTAAACGACTTGAATTGAATAATAAATACCTGGAAGGTTCGGGTGTTAATTTGTGTTAATTTTTCTACCAGTAGTGTATATTTTAGGGCTGGGCATTTATTAATACTGATTATTATGTTTTATCATTATTATTGTAAAACATGCTTTTCAGGTAGTGGACATTTTTATAATGTGTGATGTCTGTGTGTTCACATCCGAGCAGAGCTCCACCACGTATGACACAGAGATTAGAGTATCTCTGTGTCATACCGAGATTCTAAATGCAACCATGTAGATACAGAAATTACATAAGATGAGGCTATTTAGTTTAATAAGGGCAAAAAGGCAAAAACCTTGGTTACATGTCTATTGTTATTTAGTGTTTTAATAATAAAGTTAATGTCCTGGCAAATAGCTTTCTGGTTTTCTATTTGATACGAATGTTTAGCCTCAATTACACAAAGTGAAAACATCAAAAGGCATAAAGCTCTAAGCTGAAATATTTATCACTTTTACAGGTGTAGAGGGACAGCAAACATCAGATCAAACGGTATCCGGTGAGCGAGTCCATGACCACGGACGCTGCAGTGACAGGAAACACCACCACTCCCCAGTGGACAAGCAGCGTTACTACTTCTGTGACCGCTACTGTAGCCGGGAACACTGCCACACCAGATCTGCCACTGCCAGCTGTGCCACCTCCCCCAGTGAGGGGCAGGAAGTCAGCAAAAAGCAGGTGGGATGGCATAGCCATGTAAAGTAGGACTACATTAAGTGTTTATTGTAGGGCGTGCTGAAGTCACGTCCCGTTCAAACTTCATAATGTAGGACTACATTAGGAATCGTGTGTTTGGCAGTGATACTTTTTTGTCACGTGGTTTGTCTGTAATCGAGTACGTAACTCTGCATCCAATGCCTTTAAAAGTTTGCCGCTCAACTAGTCCCACACGCTTTGTCCAAAAAATCTCGCTCAAACTTCATAATGTAGGTCTACACTTATTATTAAATTATTATCATGTGGTTCGTCTGGGAGAAAGGGGCTTTCAGAAAAAAGATATAGGCTTTAATGAGTATTTGGCAATGAGAAAACTGTATTATACTGGATGTACTGGTCTTGTGGAGGGGTTGAAGTGGTATAAATGGACTGGGTGGTTTATACTGTAGCACTGAGCAGGAAAAATCCACTGACTCATGAAAATGACTGTTGTTGTCATTGTTCATGTAGTGAAACACAGGTAGATGTGTGAACCTTTACAAACGCTAATATATATCAGTAATTTGGATTTGAACCGAGTCCTCCTTCTTAACAACACCTTATTGTTAAACAGCACCGACACGACCGAGGACCGATTTAAACGGCTTTGTCTAAGTTTTGTTACAATTATCAAGTTAGAAACTCCCCAAGACACATTTCACACAGACATACCTTCATACTAACTCGGGGATACGTGCAGTGGTTAGTTTTTCTGCTTTAAGACGATCTGAGACCGAGAAGCAGCTGTAGTTTTAGGTAAACTGTGCAATGCGTCTTTAACGCTGTGCGCGCTCCGGCGGACGAGGCCAGGTGGTAGGAGAGCATGTCAGAGCAGGGACAGTTGAATCTCATGGCATGTCTACCAAAGTAATGATTGTTGTTCTCCCCCTCCTCCCTACTGAGGAGGACGGGGGGGGGTTGTAGCGAGGAAGAAGATTCAACATAAATACACACACATATTTGTACTCCACTACTTTAGTACTGCACTCTGCGCCCCTCTTGCAGAATGAATACCCTTATGCTGCATACATTGATATTATAATTATCCCATTACACTTGCAGTGAGTGAACCGTTCATGTGGTGCATGTGACCGGCTGGTTTCCCCTGTATATTGTGTACTCCCCTCCACAGCCCTGCCTATTTTAGTTCAGTGTGGCATGGCACCTGACGCAAACACCTTACGTGACATGCCCCATCATGACACGAACACCCTGGTGCCGATTAGATCAGCACACCCCATGCAATTTCTGCAGGAATCGCTAAATCTAGACTTGTCTTAACTTGTTTGAAGACCTTTAATACTCTGAATTACATTACAAATTCCTAGTTTTGAAATTGTTGAGGTTAAGTCTGTAGCTTCATGGTGATTGTCGCTAAATAAAATAAATAATAAATCGATTGTGTATCTAATAATAATAAATATTGTCAGTTTAAGAACAGATTATTTAGGATAATCTGTGGCAGCACACAGTTCTTTCATCATCTCTCAGGCCAGATGTCTTGTATTCAGCTTACAAGGTCTTTTTAGAGCTTGGTACCTAATTTCGGAAGTGTGGGGATGGCTACCTTTTGTTGTAGCTTTTGCGTTTCATTTTTTGAATGTCTAGTTGTGATACCAATTACTTCCTGGACCACTGAACTAAAGCTAGTTGTTTTGATGATAGTGTAGATGTTGGTTTTTGTAGTCTCCATAGGTCCCACACATCCTCTTCATGTAAATGGTCTGCACATATATAGCGCTTTTCTACCTAGACTGGTACTCAAAGCACTTTACATTGCTTCTCATTCACCCATTCACGAAGTGTAATTACTGCATTTATAAATTATAGGTTCAGAATAGACTAATAATGCTAAAATGTAAAATGGTCATGTGTTGAGTACAATATTATATTATATTAAAAAAACGGACCAAAGTGCTATACAGAAAGTAAAATAAAAACTAATAACTATAACTTCTGTCTTGTATGATTTAAGGAGTAGAAAGTTATAGGCCATCCAAGTCTTTATGTTTTTTAACATAAATCATCTTCATAGATAACCAAAGTTAGTCTGTTACGTTTGGTCAGTGTGTCATTGTCAGTGAGAGAGAGATAGACAGAGAGCTGCATTGTGTTGACAAAGGATTATGTTAAAGTTACTTTGCTGTGTTTTAAAGAATGAAAAGTTTTTTAAGTAAATTCAATTCAATTCAACTTTATTTATATAGCGCCAATTTACAACATAAGTTATCTCAAGGCACTTTACAGTGTAAGGTTTAAGACCTTACACATTATATCAATATATACAGAGACATAACCCAACAGTCCCACTCGAGCAAGCATTGTGGTGACGGCGGAGAGGAAAATCTCCCTTTAAGAGGAAGAAATCTCCAGCAGAACCAGGCTCAGGGTGGGCGGCCATCTGCCTCGACCGGTTGGATTTAGTGGACAGAGGAGAGAGAAAAGAACAGCAGGTAACATACATCATAACAACAAGGAGCAGCAGACGAAGCACCGGACAGGCCGGGTGGACCACAGCTTCAAGGTCTAGGAATCCTGAGAGAGAGCACAAAGCACAAAGTTATTAACATGCAATGATGTCAGTGAAGTGGACAGAGAAGGAAAAGGAGGAGAGGAGGTCAGTGAGATATAGAGTCCCCCAGCGGACTAAACCTGTAGCAGCATAACTAAGAGATGGTTCAGTCACCTGATCCACCTCTAACTATAGGCTTTATCAAAAAGGAAGGTTTTAAGGCTAATCTTAAAGCTAGCGAGGGTGTCTGCCTCCCGAACTGTGACTGGGAGCTGGTTCCACAGGAGAGGAGCTTGATAACTGAAGGCTCTGCCTCCCATTCTACATTTAGAAACTCTATGAACCACAAGTAGACCAGCACTATGAGAGCAAAGTGCTCTGCTGGGATAATAAGGTTCTATCAAGACTTTAAGATATAAAGGGAGTACATATTCATACTGTATGAGTGTATTCAGTTTAAAACACCCCCTGCTATTTGAGGCTTATGAGCTATGTTATGTTGTCGTTAAAATATGTTTATTGCTGCTGAATATTAGCGGACTTGCTAATTAATTAGGCAGCATCTATCGACATTTAAGTGAATGTGATTGTCCAGTTATCGTCTTTTACTAGTTTTACTAAGCAGTGAGCTGCTTGACTGCATGTTCTCGGTTGAAGGAGAGACAGACGAAAATGAAAATTTTATATTTTAGAGTAAAATAGAATACACTTTATTGTCCCCAGGGGAAAAATTGACTTGGACCACAGTACTGGCTGCTGCAACAACAATAATAATGAATACTACTAATAATGAAAAAAAAAAGAATGTACTGCAGACAGACCATATAAACACACAAACACTAACGCATATTCATAAGAAATTGCACCATAAATTAAACATTATTGCACAATAATTGGCTTAGAAGCATTATAAAGCCTGATTGACGTTGGCACAAATAAGGTCTTAAGGTCAACATTTCAGCCGACTGTCGGAAACTACTGCAAAATTAAACTAAAGCAATATGATGCATGACAATGGTGCTTTGGCTTATACTATTGATATGTGGTTAGAGTGATGAGTATAGAGGTTGAATGGACTCGCAAAAGTGGGCCCCCCCAAAAAATATAATCTCATCAGCCACCGCATGTTCCAGTCTATGTAATACAATGTTATGATCTTCAGTGTCAAATGCAGCACTAAGATCTATTAGGATGGACTTTTGTCTGAAGCTAAGAGAATATCATTGGTGTCTTAAACACATGCTGTTTCGGTACTATTATTTACTCTAAATCCTGACTGAAAATCTTCATACAGATTGTTCCGGCGCAGGTGGTCACAAAGCTGCTTAACCACCATGATTCTAGACAGCTGTGAGTTATGTAAACAGTTTGTATAAAATCTCATTTTTCACATAAATCCACTTTATCATATCACACAAGAACCATATGGACCAGATGTGATTAAGAATATTATATGACTCCCAGAATGTAGTCTTTAAAGACACAGTTGTGCTACATATGATGTGAAATGTAAGTTTAAGAAAAATGAAAACTGAAAATGTTGAACTATTACTGTGATTCTTCTGCATGTCCTTATGTCTGCTTTTCTCCTCTGTCTGCCTTTAGTGCAGCCTCTCATGGCCTTATTTTCTATTTTCTCTTATCATATTTTGTCTCTATTCAATCTCTTTATTAACTTCCCATCTTTGCTTGTTCTTTCATCCTTCTATGTCACCTATGCCTGCTTATTTATCTTATTTGTTTTCTATCATCACATTTTGGCGTCTTTCCTTTCTCCAATGACTCTGTCTCTTTTTCCTTACCTTTTTTTTCCTCTGTTACATATTTTGCTCATCCATCATTGCTTGTCCAATTTTCATCTAGGGCAGTGGTTGGGTTAAAGGCAGCTCAAGTGCAGTCTCCAGTTCTAGCACACCAAGCCGCGGACGCCGGCAGCTCCCCCAGACCCCCATCACCCCTCGGCCAGGGGTTGCTTACAAGACTGCCAATTCCTCCCCTGTGCACTTTGTGTCCAGCCAGGCCTCTCTGAGTCCCATCAGGCTGAGTCGCGGCCTGTCGGAGCACAATACCCTCCAGCACTGTGGCTCTCGACACTTTCCCTGCCCTGTTACTCGTATCAGCTCTGAACCCCTTTTAGACAGGGGCCATAATCAGGTCCTAGGCAGCCCTTATGTTAACCTCTGGGACCAGCTGGATGTCTTCCAGGATCCAGCATCACTGTCACCCAGTCCCCGTGCTGAAAGTTCATCTCAAGCCACGCTGCCTTGCATGATGGATACCCTGCTTCCCACTCCACAGCAGAACCTTGGGGTTCTCAATGGGTACCACTTAAGTTTTGGGAGCAACACCAGCCCAGGCTCCAGTGTCAGGGCACCCAGGTATTATCAAGAGGCAGAGGAGGATGAATGGTGCTAGCATGGCTTTAAACAAACATTTTTTGGATTCTTCTTTAATGCATTTTGGAGGATTTGTGATGAGTTTTATCATCTTCTTTGAAGGCTTTAGTTACTTTGTCACTGTGTTTGTTTAAAGCTGTATTTTAATCCAGATTTCTAGAGCCAAGTCTAAAAGAACATCTAAACAGGAGAAATGCATTAAGTTGGTTATATTTAAATGTTAGCAAAACTTGTGATATTTACTAAAGGGCACTATCAAGCTAAAAAGTAGACTTCCTATCCAATATCAAATTTCTTACAGTAGCTGTCCATCATTTGACTTTAGCAATTTGTTGACACTACCATATCGACCCTCAAACAGCATTAAATTATAAACATTCCACTTCTGATTTTGGATGCTGTAGATAAGCATCAGACCTGGGACACATCATTCATAACTTCTGTCTGTAGTCTGTATCCTGCACTCAAGTACTTTCAAATACTTAATTTAATATTATTTGCCACAAGGTGTAAACTGGGTTATTAATCTGAATGCAATCCCTCGAATAGGGCCAGACTGGTGATAATATGTTGTTGGTTGGACACACCACATGTGTACTGTACTTATTTTTTCAATTTTAATTGTAAAAAATTGCTAAAAAGTGCTGCTTAACTATTATGCTATTTACAGGTTATATAACCTGGTAAGATATTAATACTCATGATATTAATACAATGTCTTCTAATAAACAGGCGATTACTTCTTGAAAGACTCCTTTACTTTACTTTACTTGGCAGACGCTTTTATCCAAAGCGACTTACAAGGAGAAGACACCAGCAATTACCATTCAAATTCTCGTAAACATGGAGATACAACAAGGATTCCTGATAGGGCCTAATTCGTCAAGACAAAAAACATGCTAAGAGATGGTTTAGTGCTAGGTAACATAGTGAGTGTATGTGTGTGTTGGACTCACTTGAAGTACTTTTTGAACAAGTGAGTTATTAAATGTTTTTTAAAGGTGGGGATACTGTCTGCTAGTCGAATGAGGGAAGTTGTTCCACCAGCCAGGAACCACAAAGGAGAAAAGACTTGATTGTGATCTGAGACCTCATGAAGGCGGGATTTTTAGAATCATTTCATTTGCAGATCTGAGAGAGCGTGCAGGAGTGTAACTTACCAGTACTGTGTCAAAGTAGGATGGAGCAGATCCATTAAGAGCCCTGTAGGCAAGCGTCAAGGATTTAAACTCGATGCGAGCAGCTACTGGGAGCCAGTGAAGGGAGGTGAAAAAAGGGGTGACATGAGTGTACTTCAACTGGTTAAAAATGAGGTGGGCCGCTGCATTTTGGACCATCTGGAGGGGTTTGATGGTAGCTGCAGAAGCTTCAGCCAGTAGAGAGTTGCAATAGTCAAGATTGGATATGACCATTGCCTGGACAAGGAGCTGTGTAGCCTGTTGGGTGAGAAAAGGCCTAATTTTTCTGATGTTGTGGAGAGTAAATCTACAGGACCTAGAGGTCGCTGTAACATGCTCTTTTAGGCTTATTTATGAATATGAAGATAACAAGACAAAAAGACGGGACCCTTAGTATAAACACCCACAGAAAACTAACACATACAGATCAATACCTACTATGGACATCAGAACACCCAACTGTGCACAAAATGTCAGTAATCAGAACACTACACCACAGAGCAAACATAATAACAGAAGACCAAGATCGGAAACAAGAGGACCAACACATACAAAATGCATTAAAGACCTGCGGATACCCAGCATGGGCAATAAACAAAGGAAAACAATAAACAACAACAGAAAGAAAAGCATAAAGAACAAAACAAAGAACCAAAATTCGCAATAACTCTCCCATACATCAAAGGCATAACAGAAAAAGTAAAAGCAACAATGAACAAACACAATATAAACACACCAACAAAACCGCACATTTCAGTTGGACAAGGATTAGTATATCCAAAAGACAAAATACCAACAGGACAAAAATGTGGAGTCATCTACAAGATACCGTGCAAACTCTGCAATAAAACATACATAGAAGAAACCGGACGCCAGCTCAACACACTAACAATAGAACACAAAAAGGAGTGAGAGGAAGAAGCAGGTCGAAAACACACAAGAGCAGCCAAACAAGAAGCAGAAATTACAATTACAAAATCAGCCGTAACAGATCACTGCATTAGAGAAAATTGACAACACAACTGTCGACAGTGCGTGGTCTGCGCAGCTCATTGACTTCCATGTTAAACTTTCTCTCCCAAGTCTGCTCCAAGTC
>JAUMTR010000027.1:115485-128844 GCA_032270685.1 Microctenopoma stevenorrisi | reverse complement strand
TGTTTTTTAAAGGTGGTGATACTGTCAGCCAGTCGAATGGGGCAGGGCAAGTTGTTCCACCAGCCAGGGACCACAAAAGGCGAAAAGACTTGATTGTGATCTGAGACCTCGTGAAGACAGGATGACTACATGACACAATAACACCACAGTTTGGTCATCACAAATAACCAAATGACATCAGGTTCTACAAAGTCTGGTTCACTCTACTCTCCCACTAAGTACACAATGATGAAAAATAGACTTTTTTCATGGTACCATAAATAGGGCTAAATACATCAGTCAACAGGAGTTACTACAGTTTCCTGTGTATTATTATTACAGGCAACAGCACAACATACTGTAACACAGACTATTTAATGCTCAAGTCAAATATGACATTAGAAGTGTATTGAGGGATTTAATGGCAGTGTCAACAGAAGATAAAGGGACAAAAAAGCTTGATATTTAGGTGAAATGTTAGAAAACCTCAAAGACGACATAACTGTAAACAGCTTTTGTTCTTTAGTTTAAGACTTAACCATTCTGTCATGATGTCTAATCCTTTGACATTCCCCTTGTGTCGGTCAAACAAATTAAGTGCCGTCAGCGATAACTAATTTGTCTGTTAAATGTTTCTTGCAAACTTCACAGTAGATGCAATGCATGGTGGTAAAAAGTACCAAACAGACTGATTTCTGTTGTTTTTCTATGATAATCTCCTTATGGATGTTCTCATTTCATTGTGCGTATTTTTTGTATGACACAAAAAACTACATAAGTGTTGTTTATGTGAACTGCTTACTGTACGGTTTGTACGGTCATCATCATTGTTTTGTCTAATGTTTCTTAATGACTTCTCTGCAATGTTTTAAGACAAGTGCCTATCCTTTTAGATATACTGTAATGTCAACTGTTCTCTAATGCATCCCCACTTGACTAGATGTTTAGTTCATTCTGTATGTAGTTCTGCAGGAAAACATGTTGTACAGAAAGCCTGTCTTTAAGAAAAGAAATAATACCTACTCTTAATAACAGTTACCAAATTACCTTATGAAAGTTGATTATTTTTCTTGTTTTTAATAAACCATTAATCATGTATGAGTGGTTTTGCTAGAATAACGTGAGAATGTTACCCAGTCACATTTAATCCAGTACAATATTGTGCATGATTAGAAGGTAGCCCTGGTCAGCTATGATCATCTTGTACAGGTTTTTAATTTTGTTTCTCGATCATAAATTTTTGGATGATGTCACACAGTGAGACTAACAAGTTCACGTGCTGTGATGTGATGATTATTTTATTTTAATCATCTGTAGTATAATGGTAAGTGTAGTGGATTTGGGGGTAGTCTAAAGCTTACTCAAGCTATTTGAGTCAAGCTAGATTTCTGTCTATGTGCATGTATGTTTGTGTGGGTTTTAAAACAAACACTGGTAAGCATTAGTGTTTATCAATATATTTTATATTTCTGGGTCTAGTTTTTTCATACATTCATGTATAACTGGCAAAAATGTATGTTGTAGTGTGATGCCCAAGATATTTCCAGCAGCTACTGGATGCATGGATTAATGGGAAGTTACAGTTAATATTATTTCAGATTCAATGTCAGGCTTTATTGTCAGACTGAAAAATGTTCAACAAAATGTTTTTGTATAGATGTAGAAATTTGTTTGCACTGATGTTCAGCGCTTACACAGGAAGGAAGAGCTAAACTGACAAAATTCTCCACTCTCATTAACATAAAACAAACCACAACACAATAGCATTATGAGATATGTTTCTTATCACATACTACACAGAAACTCTAAACAAGTTTTACACACGCACCATAGTCTGTTCACAGTGGGGAAGCAGGGGGTGTGTGGTTGGTCAAATGTATTTAAAAAATTGGCACCAAGAAATGTAAGAAGAATCAACTTTATCGTCATTGATTTGATTTTACATTTTACAACAACATTTGTCTTTTGCATTTCACCTTGCATTGGACCCACTGCCATTTAGGAGTGTAAAATCAACTTGTTCTCTTGTTCCAGAAATTGAATCAAACTAATTGAATAAAACACATTTTTGTTGAGGCTTTTAACATTGCTAATATATTGTATATGTAGTGAATCTTAACAGCACAGTACTGTTGTAGTGGGAGGGGAGGCAGAAAATCTTGTCTTGTTAACACTGTATAATAAAGAAAGATTTTTGCTCAAAATAAAATAATATAATATTAAATATAATAAAAAATATATATCTCACCTGGCTCTATGACACTAAATGTAATAATAATAATAATGATACACTAAAAAATAAGTTACAAAATGCCTAACCCTTACCACATCACTGATTCCAGAATGAGCCCAAAAATTGATCAGAAGAAGGTCTAATAGTATTGGAGGGTGGATAGTCCTTCTGACCAACACTAGCCTTGCTCCCACACTGATCTCAGTTAACTGTCTGAAATCAGAAATTTTCCAGCTGTCAGACTTTCAGACATTTTCACATTTTTCAGTCACATAGAATCAGTCGCTGTTGATACCCGAGCCTGTACTCTGCTCTAAACTGAATATATGTAGACTGATTTCTAATAAAAAAACATTGTTACTGTAACTTAGTACACATGACTGCCACCAACATCAGATTGTTTTTTGTGAAAGGTTTATATACTGCTGTGCTTTTACGTCACAGCATCTGCAACATGAGGGATAGATGTTAACCCTTATAGTAGCTGATTGTCTAGATTCTAGAAGGTATAAATGATCAATTTCAAGGCTCTGATCAACAAGCAGTCAAATGGGGAGAAACTGTGGTCTTATGTAACGATGGCAGCACACTATACAGGGGACCAGATGCAAGCTGAAGACGAGAGAGTAGGGCTATGCAACAAGATAAACCAATTTCTCCACCAATTATGTAGCTTTACATGCTGGTCTCTTTAGATTCAGGCTTCAGCGTGGTTGTGACCAAATGTTTTTTAGAAAATCCTTAAAATTATGAAAATAAAAAGAAATGCATAAAGGCACAAACTGTAATCAAGAAACACAATATTTAGGATAACAGTAACTTTTTACATACTGTAAATTTGCATGCATAACATTTACCTGCTTCAACAACATGAAATACAAATTACACGAGAATTGGAGATGTGTCTTATAATGTCTCAGTGAAAGGGTCTTCTTGATTACTGTCAAAGTGATACTTCAGAACTAAGACAGATTTTTTTTCTGGAGATAAATACTATAATTGTTTTTTCACACTATGGCAGGAAAATCCTTAAAATACTTTGACCTATGTGGTGTCTGTATTGTATTAAAGGAAATGTACTTGTTCCCAAGTGTGGACCAAAAGGCAACTAAAAATGAGAAGTGATTCAAGCGCTTCATTGCTGTATACCTTTTGTAATGTAAATGTAAATGTGTCATTTTCTGGACAAAATAAAGATGCTTGCATGTTAAAATGTATGTGCATGTACCTTTAGATACTATGTGTCATTTTGTTGTTGATTTTTAATATTTGATATAAACTGTGCAGGTTGTTGAAACACACATTTCTATTAAAAACAGTATTGTACATGGTTGATAGTTCTACTCCATGCAGCAGAGCTGGAAGACCACTTCATTTGGGTGTTTGGGTTTAATGAAATGTTTGTTTGCCTAATTTTGTTTCTTGGCCATACTTTGAATTTTGTATGAAGCAGAGCTCCTTGAAATAAAACAAATAAAAAATGAAACTATCTTCAGTTAGCTGATTTAATAATCTATAATTTAATCTGCAGGGTAACTACGTGAGTTAGATGTGTGTGTTTCAGTGCTCCAGAAAAAAGTTAATTAACCTTGAGTCATATTTTCAAGCCATGATACTCCAATACAGGAGTTCCTAAACAGCCCTCACACAAAGGTGTCAAAGTTGTAACACTTGTGGTTATTGGAAATATTTAATATTCACTAAGTATTAGTAATTTCTTAAATTGCTCTTGTCACCCCAGTTACATGTGGCATAAGGTCTGGTTCTGCGCATACACACGACTGTTAACCTAGTATTATATACTATCACTGGTAGTCAGAAAGCATGAAATAGAAGCAATTTCTAGTGTACATCCCAAACATTTTTACAGTACATTGGAATTGTTTGTATGGTTTTCAGATGCAGCTTTACACAAAATGCAAGAATAAGACACTTCCTTCTAAGGTCAATAATGAGATCCTTGGTTTTGCTTAACACAAGACTTTAATGTTCTCCATAAGCAATGATCATATGAAACAAGTCACGCTATCATAATGTATTTTGTGTATCTAATGTAAGTTCAGTGTGTTGTACTCAAACACACTGGATTTGAAAATGCATTATACAATAATGAATTAATACTATACAACAATTAATCAATATTAATACTAAAAATATTAGTTATTATTACTAATATAAATCAGAATAAAAATGAAATACTATGGTTCTGTAACCTATATGCGATACTGGAATTTACGAAATTTCCAGGACGTCTTTGAAGGTAGCATATGTGCTAACAATTGACGAGATTTAGCATCATGTCCACTGCTACAAGTGGTTGACGTTTAAGTAGCAGGATTTATCTGCATATTATTTCGATTAGGCTTAGGGTTAGTTTATAGCGGTTTGGTGGGGTGTCTCATTAATTATGAGAACCATGAGGTTATTTTATTAATCTAATCGCAGATGAAATGCTGGCTGCTGTTTACCTCTTAAACTGGTTGGGCATCTAACTAACGCTGGATATTTCAAGGTAATGTTATTTACACGTTTTATTTTTCAGTCGGCGCCCTTTAAATGTTTAACAAAATCCAAATTGAGTATGTTACTGCTATATTTAAAGTACTTCGCCAACAAAGCATTTTATCGGTTGTTCTAGGCCTCAAGCCATGCCTCGGTCCACAGTCGGACTTTGATCCGTCAAAACATTAACGTTAAGCAACGGACGCGGAGTAGCTGCTAAAGTTAGTCAGTGTGAGGACAATTATTCACCTCTCTTGATTGAAAGGTAAAATAACGTTCTTGTGCAAGTCAGGTTGTCTATAAGTTAGATTAGTAACGTTACCCATGAAAGTTAACTCGACTGGCTAAGCCATATAGCATATTTTTTCTATGGGTTAAATAAACGTTAGCCTGGTTCTTGAACTTGTAGTATGGTGGAATTATCACATCTGTGGGCTACTGTGTGGTGCTATCAATATTTATCAAGTTAAGCAAACTAACGTCTCTAAAATCGAACAGCACAATCTAATAACAAATAATACATGTCATAGCATAAGCCACTTTGTCACAATGAAACTTTCTTAGTAAAAATAAGCTTCTCTCTGTACGAACAACTAGTCGTAAAATTAGGTCAAGTGGCACACATGTAATTTTAAGATGCATATGTAATCATATCGTATTTGAAAAACTATATTTAGTCTCTTGTGTTAATTATATCTTATCCCTACAGCTTGTAATATAACAACATTGTTCTTTCTTCCACAATGCTGCTTGTGTCTCTTCCCCCAGGGCTGAGTGACAGACATGCACCCACAGTCTCGACAGGACTATGTATCTATAAGCTTTTCTGGACAAGGAAGTGGAGGTTACAATAACAGTAAGCAGTGGAGGAGGCAGTCATGTTGGAGGGTAAGTGGCTTGCATCTATAAGTTGCTTATAAAAGTACAGTGTTCTCCAAAATACTATATAGAATTTTTATGTATGTATTTTAATACATACATATGCGTGCGTGCGTGTGTGTGTATGTATATATGGATATAGATATAGATATATATTAGGGCTGCAAGTATCGAGTATTTTTGGAATCGAGTATTCTGTCGATTTTTTTCATGGATTATTCGAGGAAATCGGATAAAACGTATTTTGCACTATAAACAATATATATACTGCATTATATCACATGAAAGACCTGTAAGAAGCAAGCAATTTGCTGTAATAAATAAACCTTGATAAACCAACAACCATAAATACCGTCGTTATAACTAGCTATAGCTAGCAGGTGTTTAAATTGGTTAGCGATTCTAATTAAACATCCCTATGTTTGTTGGGGGGAATTAGCGAAGCAAAGCATGTGAAAGCTTTACAATAACTTACTGTCACTCTGAGCGATTGTGAATCTGTGTCGGGGACAATTAGGGAATATTTAATAAAGATAGCGCCATAACGTCCACAGAAATGCACGAAACCTCTCGCTGTGTAAATATTCACATGGATCCTTTTACGCGATGTTTTTAAATGCACAAACAATTCTGCATACAGAATTCTCCTGACGGTAGAAGTATGTTGTTTAATGCTAGAAACATAACAAGAAATATGCACCAAAACATAGAAGTAGATGGTCTCATTTGCTGTTCAGTTTAAATATAAAGCGACGCTGTGTGCGTGCGTGCGTGCGTGCGTGCGTGCGTGCGTGCGTGCGTGCGTGCGTGCGTGCGTGCGTGCGTGTGTGTGTTTTTTTGTATAACGTTACGTTACCTTTATTGTAACCAACGATTTATACAGGAAAATCATGAAGATACTCAACGGGGTCTGCATCCTCCTTCAGCTCAAATTCTCCAGGCCTGGTGATGCTACAGTATTCACTTTACTTTACTTGGCAGACGTTTTTATCCAAAGCAACTTACAAGGAGACAACACAAGCAATTACCCTTCAGGTTTTGTAAATTCAAACTAAGAGCCCTGATAAGACCCAACTGGACAAGATAAAAACATATTAGGAATTGTTAAGTGCTATAATTGTTTGTGAATGTGAGTGTGTGTGTCTGGAAGTCTCATTTTAAATACTTTTCAAACTGATTTTTAGTTGTTTTTTTATGGTGGTTATAGTCTCAGCTAGACAAATGGAGCAGGGCAACAGCCGGGGACAACATAGGAAAATAGATTTGATTAGGATTGGAGACCCCCATGAAAAGAAAATTTTTAGTCTCCTCTCCATGGTGTCTGTGGGGTTTTAAAAGTATGAAAAGGTAGTTAATCAAATAAAGCAAAAATTAAGACCATCAAAAAGTATTAAAAGGTATTAATCATCATTTCATGACGTATTATAGTTTTGTGTAACTTTGTTTAACATGGGATTAGACTTTTAGATTTTAATTAGAGATGTCTGTGGTGCTAACGTCATAAACCAAAGAAAAGTCTACATGTGTAAGTGCTAATTCAAAGGTGGTTAGAGGACCCAGTGAGTAAAGACTGGACACAGGCCCGGGGTTCTCATATTTTTCTTTACACAGGAGTGCTCTGCCATCCACTCCTCCAACACTATCATTAGGTTTGCAGGTGATTCCACCGTAGTAGGGCTCATTTCGGATAGTGACGCGACCCACTACAGAGAGGAGAAAGGATATTGTTTAAAACTTCACACAAGTTGCTCATCTATGCTTTCTGTGCTGCTGCCACTTCAAACCCAATGCCAAGGCGGCATCAACGACAGATCTCCAGGTGACCGTGCAGTTCCTCTGGGAAGTTGTAGTGTAGCAAAGTTTTCCAAAATCTTGTAGTGAATGTTTGATATTTTAAGGCAGTTGCATCTTTTTCATTATTTGTATATTGAGAAGAGGCATTGTTGTACTAACTGGCTGAACTCTATGAATGTATGAATCTGTAAATCAGTTTAAAAGTTTAAGGTTGTCGATTAAAACAATTAAAGCTCAATGTCGTGTGGGTTTTAAAAAATATTCGGGAGGTAATGAAAAAGGTTATAAATGTGCCAGGACTAGTATGTCCTGGCACATACTAGTCCTAGCAATAATCACAGATACCGTGCGGTATAACTAGCTATAGCTAGCTAGTGTTTGAATTAGTTAGCAAATCTAATCAAACATCCCTTAGATTTGCCGGGGGGGAGCGAAGCAAAGCATGTAAATGCTTCATAATAACTTACTGTCACTCTTTGTGAATCTGTGTCCGGGACAATTAATGAATGAAAATTTCCCTCTGGGAATAATAAAGCGTTTTGACTCTTGAATCTTGAATTTGCAGATCTAGGAGGGCAGCCTACTAATAGTGTGTTAATTTAAATAGTAAATGGTCTGCACTTATATAGTGCTTTTCTACCTAGAAACTCAAAACCTATTCACACACACACAAGAACACACCGATAGCAGAGCTGCTGTACAGCTGACTTGACACAGGATGGGCAACTTGGGGTTCAGCGTATTTCCCAAGGATACTTTGACATATGACTAGATATTTTGGGAATCGACCACTGATCTTCTGATTAGCAGGCTAATGCTCTACCTCCTGAACCAAAGCTGACATTTAATATTGGGGTGCACTTCCATTACAGTCTTTTAGGCAGGCATGAAGGATTTAAACTCCATGCAAGCAGCTATCATGAGCCAGTGGAGAGTGGTAAGAAGAGGTGCCATGTTGATGTTTTTTGACTGGCTGAAAATAAGGGCTGCCGCAATTTAGATCATCATGGAGTGGGGGTCGAGGACAAAGCCTTGTGGGACCCCTGTGGCTATCTTAGAGTGTAGATGTCTCACCTCTTCATGATACCTTGAATGGCCTGTCTTAAATAATAATAATATACGAGTAGCTCTTGCAGCAAAAAAGTCATCCACCATTGCCAGGATGGAGGCCTCAGTCGAATGTCCTTTCCTGAATCCACTGTAAAAGGTCAAGTAGATCATGTGCATGCAAAAATGTAGAACGTTGCGCCAGAACAGCTTTCATATCAAAGTGGTAAAGGAGTGGAAGACGCTGACCTTTTTATTTTGGATAGAGGACACAAGCACTTGGAAAAGCCCAAATCGTAAGGCTGACTTTTATTTGCAGCTATCTGGTTAAGTTATCTGATGACACTGCTTTGCTGTCTCTTCTTCAGGGCTAACAGTCTAATCTATCTGCAGGTATCTTCCCCCTTGGAACTGTAGTTGTTGGTCCAGCCAACCTGCTCAGGGCCTCGTCTGTTGGTCTTTGTTGTATTGATCTCGGTTGCCTGCTGTTCTTTTCTCTCTCCTCAATCCACTCACCCCAACCAGTTGAGGCAGATGGCCACCCACCCTGAAATTGGTTCTGCTGGATATTTCTTCTGTTAAGGGGGGTCTTTCCTCACCACTGTTGCATAGTGCTTGCCCAGGTGGGACTGTTGGGTTTTCTATATTATTCAGTATAAAGTCAAGCCTGCATCTGGAAAGAGATACTGTGGGGTGGAAAAAGTCCTGCCTGATTCCTGTGTATAAGAAGCTACGTCCCAGTGTCTTAAACAACTATAGAGTGGCTCTGACCTCACACATCATGAAGGCTTTTGAGCAACTGATTCCTGACTCCCTGCGACCAGATCCTGTTCCTGATCCCAGCTGTACTGTTTTTAGGAAACATCTGTAGCACTATGTTGCAGATGTTTTTATCAGTCTGTGTTGGCCAGTGTCATATACTCTACTGGGTCAGCTGCCTGAAAGTGGCAGACACTATCATACTGGACAAGTTAATCAGGAGGGCTGGTTGGTTATCATCATATCTATTTAATTAAATGGCTGTTTATTCATCATTTACCAAGGGACATCCTGTTATTATTTCCACTACATTACATAAAAATTAATTATAAAATTATAAAAATTACCTATTTTTTATATATTGTATATTTTAGTATTTGTGTTGCTGTCAGTGCCTTCTGTTTATGGTTCTTTTTTCTTTCCTCTTGAACTGCTGTAAAATGACAATTATTTCTTTCTGGGATTAATACATTATTTTCTTTGTGCCTCCAGAAATGGAAGCAGTTGTCCAGACTGCAGCGGAGCCTCATCTTCTTTATCCTTGCCCTCCTGTTTATTTGTGGAATTGCTTCCTATCCTTTTCTCACTGCACATCTCAGAGGTATGGCTCTTCACATTAAACTCTTCCATCAGCCTAAGCTACTAGCACTCTGATAGAGCCTTGTTAGCATGAAAAGGTCAATTCAACGAAATTGAACACTTAATAAACCAAATGAGTGTTGTAATCTGGTTTATAGTTCAGCTAATACAACTTTAAAAAGGTTAATTGAAGTCTTACAGAAATCAATATGTTAAGAACAAATGAGTAAACTCAACTGGGGGAAAAAAGCATTCTGCAAACATACTGATATGGAATGTGAACAAAAGCATTGCCCATCATTTGATGAAGAGGAAAATTTCAACCTAAGGGCTGAATTTAAAGTCCCCAAGTGATTTAAACTGAAAAACTGATGCAGCAGGCCAGTCCAATTTGCTGAAATGTCACTGCAGCAACACAAAATGGTACTGCTCATGGGACTGTGCTGGGAGACGGCAAACATCCAGGTAATGTTCATCCTGGTGGAGTTGGACTACCTGTTATTGTTTTTGGGGATGTCTCGTTGTTGCCCCGTAAGTGCACCTGTTAAAACCTAAACAGCTACTTTACTCTGCTACCTAACTGACAAGATCAATATCCCAGAAGTTTAACTCGCCTGATACTATACTCTTATTAAAAAGTGTTCCTTTTTTTTTTTTTTTTTGATCAGTGTAGTAACTGAGCAATGTACAATATTGTTGGCCACACTTTACTTCTTGTCACTATGATCACTCATCAGTTGCCAGCTCTATTCATACATGGATTCAAGTAGACATTACACAGATTTTATACTGAACAACCTAACCTTACTGTAAATAATGCTAAATCACTTTGTTTGTATTTGTTGAGGCCGTACAGATACAGCGCAAGACAACGACAGTAACCCTCATGACCTACCTGAGCCTGGTGCAAAGGGCCGTCCACCACTGCTAGAACAACCCTCCCAGGTGTCTATTTATTGAAGGGATTTTCTTCTAATGGGAATGGGAAAATACTTTTTGCAGCCTTTGTTGTTTTATGCTTCTGGTTTTGCTGTGTTGATTTGAATTAAACTGATAGTAATGTCAATTTCAAATTTTGATTATTGAAATAGTTGGAACCTAATTTTGCTAGACAGGTAATACCCCTTGTTCTATTGATATATTTGTTGACAGCAGCAGTTTACAGAATAATAAATAAATAAAACATTGAAATTGACATTTGTTTATACTTTTTTGTTTTACTTTTTTAATAACACTATCCTAAAATGTATATTATAGACTATATATTATAAATTGTAAGGTATTGTGACCAATTTATTTACATCTTATAATAGTTATTGTAGTTATAAAAAGAAATATGTCCTTTGAAGTAGATCTAAACATTTGTATATATTTTTTCATTAATCCGTCCTTTCCTAACAACTGACTTGCATGATGTGAAGACTAAAAATGTTGTCTTCCTAACTGTATTATTTCCCACAGAGGAAATTATCCAATAAGAGAGGACCACCTGTCATTCAGAAAGGAAACACTTCAGATACAGTTGCCAAGGATAAGGTTGCTGACAGTACGAACGCTGGCAAGGAAGCCAGAATCATAAGGTAAAATAGTGTGATCACAAACTTATTATGTTTACATGTTTCTTTTCTTTCTTAATTTTTTGGCCTCTTTCAGCTGGCGTGGGGCAGTAATCGATACCGACCAGGCCTCAGAAAGCACCAAGGGAAATAAGGGGGATTTACATGCCATCCAAGAAGTGTTATCAAAAGAGTCTGGTATCTTCTTCACTCAATTTGGATTATTTAATTATCAAATTTGAATTAAATATAGTCTTTACTATGTAAACTTAGTTGCGATAATATCTGCTGTGTATTTGATTGTACCAGATGCTAGCAGACTAGAGGCGGTGCGGGAAGCTTTCAGACATGCTTGGAAGGGCTATAAAGACTTTTCTTGGGGCCACGATGAGCTCAGGCCCATATCCAAGTCCTACAGTGAGTGGTTTGGCCTGGGTTTGACCCTTATTGATTCGCTGGATACCATGTGGATTCTGGGGCTTAAAAAAGGTAGGCTGGCCTTTGTGCCTTTTTAACTTTTGAATGTCTGCCTTCATCATGTGAAAGTGTAAATATTATTAAAATGCCAGGATCAAATTGGGTTTTATTTAGTCTTAAAATAAATGTATTGATGTGTTGCAGAATTTGAAGAAGCCAGGGAATGGGTTGCCAAAGAACTTTCCTTCAATAAGAATGTAGATGTCAACCTGTTTGAGAGTACAATCCGAATCCTGGGAGGCCTGCTCAGTACCTACCATTTGACTGGAGACACACTTTTCCTAGACAAGGCTGTGAGTCCTACTTAATATTGAATGAAATTATTTTGGTTTGGGGTGTGTAGCAATTTTGAAGAGGGGGAAAGTAGTCAGAACTGATGGGATCCCACTTCCAGAGGAGAAACATAGCGAACATTTAGGATAGCTCTGATACCTTGGAATCCCGCGAGCAAACGGGAACCATGAAGAGGCCACAAGGATAGCAGCAACCATCAAATACCTGCAACGAGTTAAGTCCTGAGAAGAGCTGAATGAGAATAACAAGACCCAGGCAATCACCAGTAATCAGATACTTCGCTGGTGTAATAAGATGGCCAAAAGAGGAGATGGAAGCCAAGCCAAGCCAAGACAAGGAAGCTCCTCAAAATGCACAAAATGGCACAAAGCAAGCAGGCTAAGAAACCAAACTAAGGGATACAGCACTTAAACAGCACAATACCAGTACGGTTGTGGAGATGGATTCTATCCCAGTAGATTTCATTGTGATTATATTTGTTTATACTCAGAATGACTCATTCAAGTCAAAATGTAAAAAGTAAGCTTACCTATGTTCATCAGTGTGAACTGGGCCTGCAACTGGCAAGTGAGAAGTTAAATGTCCGGTTCTATTCTAGTCACAGCCAGTCTAAAACACTGATGCAGATGTTTATCTGTCAATCTTAATCTCATCTGAGTTTTCGGGTGTTTCATGCATGAAAAGGTTTGCTCGCAGATATATGTGCTGCCAAAAAGTGTGGACATCTACATTGCGTGTTTTTTTATGTTAGGTTACGTGTCATTTGGCAGGGCGGCATAGAAGTCAACGAGACTGTTGGGCTGAAATGTGTCTTTCAGAACATCGCAGTTGTGTAACTCGGCCAGCTTAAACTGATAAAAAGGCTGGGCTTTATCGATGTCGGCAACAAAGAGGTTCTGGAAAAGATGGATTTTTTTGCATGAACATTTGACGGAATCGCCCTCCAGTGGGCTTGAACCCTCCAGTGGGCTTGAACCCTCCAGTGGGCTTGAACCCTCCAGTGGGCTTGAACCCTCCAGTGGGCTTGAACCCTCCAGTTGGCTTGAGCCCTCTGGAATGGAAGTGTAAAACGTCGTCAAGAAACCAAACAAGTCCAGTTGCTTTAAATAAAACCTTTTTAAGATTCAAGATTCAAAACACTTTACCAACAAAATATAAATATAAAAACAACAGCCATATAGGCACATAAACAACAAGATACTTCCATCTCTAACGTTGTTGTTATCCCTCTCTGCTTAACACGAGGCAGGGGAGGAATTG
>JAUMTR010000027.1:80604-111204 GCA_032270685.1 Microctenopoma stevenorrisi | reverse complement strand
GCCTCCTCAAAAAATACAGACGACTCTGAGCCTTTTTGTAAACAGCAGTTGTGTGTTTAGACCAGTCCAGTTTATTGTCCAGGTACACTCCCAGGTACTTATACTCCGAGACAACCTCCACCTCCTCTCCTCCTATCAAGATGACCATGATGACCACTCCCAAGCGATGGTAACATCAGGAAGAAGGAACAGAAGCTTCCTACTTGTGTTCTTTAGTGTATTTTAGCCTCAAATGTATGCACATAATCTGTATGTTTCCTCTACAGAAAGACATTGGCTCGAGGCTGATGCCAGCTTTCAACACACCATCCAAAATTCCCTACTCTGATGTGAACATTGGGAAAGGTACAGCCCACCCACCTCGCTGGACCTCTGACAGCACTGTGGCAGAGGTTACAAGCATTCAGTTGGAGTTTAGAGAGCTCAGCCGTCTCACTCAGGAACCACAGTTTGAGGTGACCAACAGACCAAGACATCATTTTAGCACAACGATGCTAATCCAGCGTCTGCCAATCAAATTTTAATATTGGCACTTTGGTTCAGTATTCCATGTCTGCTGGTGGCCACTCAACTGGTGCCATTATGTTTTTTTTACATAACATTGTCGCACTTCTGAACAGCAGTATATCCCATCAGCATATGGTGGCAGTTTGCAATTTTGAATAATATAACTTAAGTAATTATTTCAGTGCATTATACTGAACACACAACTGAGACTGATTATTATTAGCTGAAGGTACCTGAGTCCTAGTGAACCAAGTCTGGCAACATGTTTTACCAATATAGCATCTTTATTAAAACTTGTTTTGTGTGAAATTTTCTTTTTTTTGCGAAATCCCAAAATAAGCTGTAATTTCGAAATAAATATTGACGTATTTATTAATTTGCATTTTCTCTTTTCTGTTAGAAGGGCATGGGTTATTTTCTGTAGACTAATGAAATGAGTGTCACAAAATTTCCTACAGCATAACCAATTAGATATCTGTACTTGATTTTCCAGGCTATGGTGGCTGAGGTTATGAAACAGGTTCACAAGCTGGATGGCAAGTTGGATGGTCTTGTGCCGATGTTCATCAACACAAACAATGGGCAGTTTACGCATCAAGGCATCTATACACTGGGAGCTCGAGCAGACAGCTATTATGAATATCTGTTGAAGCAGTGGATCCAGGGAGGCAAGAAGGAGAACCAGTGGGTTGCCTTATAGATACCTAATATTTTCTACATATTTATAGATCAGAATATTGCAACTGACCAGTTTTGCATTTCCTGTAGATAGTATTCCCTTCCTGGTGGGGAAAATGTTATATTGGAGCTATATTCCCTCAACTTCTCAATGATGCCACATTTCTCCACGCTAGCAGTCGTAGACTCTATTAGACAAAGTTTCCTATTCACTGATAAAAAATGTAATTCTGTTTCAGAAATGTCACTGTGTGTTTGTGGTTTCAGGCTTTTAGAGGATTATCTACAGGCAGTAGAGGGTGTAAAAAAAAACCTGCTGCAAAAGTCTTCACCTAATGGCCTTATCTTTGTTGGAGAGCTCTCACATGGACAATTCAGCCCTAAAATGGTCAGTAATATTCAAAACCATTCTCAATCATCTCTTGCTTCTTTTTACTTTTTAACGAGGTGCGCAAGTTTGGGCAGCCTTGTCAATGTTCAAGATTTCTCTGTATAAATCGTTGGTTGGTACTTTCTGTAAATCCTATAAACGGAATTTCACTTCTTCAATATCACTGTGTGTGTCTCCTATATGATATATTTAATTTTGTTTTATCATAACAACCAATGATTTATACAGGTCAATCATGAACATTGACTTGGTTGCCCAAACTTACGCATTCCACTGTAATATGAAAAAAACACAAATGCTTATATTTTATCTCTAACAGTTTTGACAATCACTTATTTGTATCAAATACAATCTATAGGCTATGGGCCACTCTTTATTACAGCTTTAATAACTCATATCAATTTAATATTTTTTCCACAAAATGAAGAACAGATGAACTATAGATGAAACTGTATTGAAATTATTATATTAGGTATTTCTTTTTAAACTTCCTAATACAAGGGGTGTCCAAAATGGTCAAGTAAATTATGTGTAGATTTAAATAAATTATATATATTATGTTGTGCCAGATCACCTTAGAAGTAATTTCAGAATTTCTTTTGCCATAGGACAGGTCTTTGTTTTATTAAACTAACTCTCATGGTATTTGTCATATTTACATGGCGCCATCAGGTCTGTCTTTGTATTGCACAATGTGAACTTCTGCTGCGATACCTGCACCAATGCACACAGGTGAACACACAGAGCACGTGCAGCAGGAAATTTGACTTTTTAAGCATAAATGTTCCAGTGCAGAAAAAGAATAGAGGTTTGATGCACGTCAACCATCACGACAAAGAATATATAACACCCATTCACGACCCAGTCAATTTTTCATTTTTTAACAATTGCTCCAACAGTTGTCACCTTCTCTCCCAGAGTCTTGCTAATGGTTTTGTAGCTCATTCCAGCTTTGTATACAATTTTGTCTCTGACCTCCTTAGACAGCTCATTGGTCAGGGTCTTTCATGTTGGAGAGTTTGGAGTCTGCTTGCTTGATAGCTATACAGCTTGCTAGGGGCAGCTGTGGCTCAGGAGGTAGAGCAGTCACCTGCCAATCGGAAGATTGGTGGTGCCTCCCGCCTCCTTCTGTCATATGTCGAAGTGTCCCTGGGCAAGACACTGAACCTCAAGTTGCCCCCGGTGTGTCAGGTCAGTTGCATAGCAGCTTAGCCATCGGTGTATGAGTGTGTGTGTGTTCTTGTGTGTGTGAATGGGTAAATGAGAAGCAGTGTTAAGCGCTTTGAGTACCAGTCTAGGTAGAAAAGCGCTGTATAAGTGCAGACCCTTTACGATTTCATTGATTCTGTGGACAGGTGACTGGTTAAGACAGGTGTCTTTATTGAGGGTGACTAATTGAGTAGGTTGGTGGGGGTTCAAATACTTATTTCACACAATGAAATTCAAATCAGTTTCTAGATTTTATTTAAAGTTATTTTTCAATTTTCAACTTTTGATCTGCTATCTGTCACTGTTAAAATATACCTGCCATTAAAATTATACTGTTTTGAGACTTCATTTCTTACATACTTAGAAAATCAGCGAGGGATCAAATAATTATTTTCTGCACTGTATGGGTAAATCAAATATATATGTTAACCTATCTGTTTATTCTTTTAGGACCATCTAGTGTGTTTTCTGCCAGGCACTCTGGCACTGGGTGCTCACAGTGGCCTGCCATCTGATCACATGGATCTGGCAAAAAATCTGATGGAGACATGTTACCAAATGTATGTCCAAATGGAGACAGGTCTAAGTCCAGAAATCGTCCACTTCAACATGCATCAAGGCAGCACTAGAGACATCGATGTTAAGGTAGGCAGAGAAACCAGGCATGGTAAATAGATAAAATGCTAACTGCTATATTGCCTAACTTACTACTAGGCCGCCTAACTAAGCGGCCTAGTAGCTCAATGGATTAAGCGTCAGACTGGGATGTAGGAGGTCGCAGGTTCGAATCCCGTCTGACTCCTAATCCATCCCCTACCAGGTGTGTCTCTGAGCCAGACACCCAGCGCTAGCTCCCTGTAAGTCGCTTTGGATAAAAGCGTCTGCCAAGCAAAGTAAAGTAAAGTAACTTTATACCACTCTCTCATGATATGAGATTCGATTTAGGTGATTACCTAATGTGTACCTCTTAAAACAGAAAGATTTGTGTTTGGGTAGGAATTTAACAGACACTGGCATGGACTGTTGTCATACTCATAGAGATGTTGATTTAAGGATAAATTACAGTGGTCTCCTATTTTTTTTCAGAGCTGTAAATAGACTGTGTGTGAAATATTGAGAATATTAAAGAAACCTAAATCTTGTGTCTTTGCTGCATAACCAAAATCCATAAATGCACCAGAAATATATTAAACCTCGAAAAGAAAACAATTATTCTCCTCTTAGTCATTATTGGATCCTAGTGAGTGCTTCTTGAACTTCTGCTGGCAATTCAACCAACAATTGTAACACAACAGCTGAGTGTGCGACTCATGAGCTTTTGCCTAAGTTTTATACTGTAACCACTGTTAGTCATGTTCAATTATTGATTCATACAGGTACTCCACAGGTAACTTTCTACTGAAATCTCAACATGGATTTCTGTCTCACTTAACTCTGTGTGCACTCTTTAAATGATTCTTAAATTGTAATTTCTTATTATGTTAAAGTGCTTACTCACCTTTTCTGACATTACCTGCAGCTATACATCAAACACACAAGATGGTATATATCTGATATTTGAGAAAATGCAAAAAATGTGACATTTTGGGAAATTAATGAACATTTCTTAAATATGTGGATTATAGTTTATTTTCTATGCCTCATTTACATTCTCCAATATAGCTTGCAGATAGACACAACCTCTTACGACCCGAGACAGTGGAGAGTCTCTTCTACCTGTACAGGTTCACCAAGGACCCCAAGTACCAGGACTGGGGTTGGGAAATTCTGCAGAACTTTAACAAGTACACAAAGGTCAGTTAAGTGTAGGTCTGTTGTTAAAGAGACTAAGTGGTAATATTATGTATTGTATAATGTGATGTAATTACAGTTAAGGGATAGTTTCATAAATTGGACAGGTTGACAGAAGAAATTAGGCAGAAGTCCCAATGAACCATAATTTTTGCAGATTAATTCAATTCAATTTAACTTTATTTATATAGCGCACATTCACAACATAAGTCATCTCAAGGCACTTTACAGTGTAAGGTTTAAGACCTACCGTATAAATATATACAGAAGCACAGTAGTACTTAAGGCTAGTGTAAAGTCATCTAGTGTAGTAATCTGGCTAGATACAGTGTCTCTGAGATTTTTGGGTCCAAATATCGTAACCTCAGTCTTGTCTAAGTTAAGGAGTAGAAAATTACAGGACATCCAGGCCTTTATGTCTTTTAACCCCAACATTTGTGTCCAAATTAGCAAATTTTTGCTCTTCATCTGGCTGTAATTTTGTCTGTGTTGATGCATATGCCACAGTTTTATGTAACAAAGTCTCTCTCTTGACAAAGTTTGGAGTTCAAATTTAAATTTTTCTATTATACCATTAGATCACTGTGAAATAAATTTACTACGCTCTTGTATCACTCCGGACAAAAATGTCCGTCTTTTGAAAACTGCTATAAAAATATAAAAGATTAATATATTTTTTTCTTTCTTTTTTTTTTGCATAAATCTCTTAAACTACTGAGTGAGTGTGTATGCATATGGAGGTGAGTGAAGTTGAGAATCAATTCAGTCTATCTAGCAGCATGGGATTTTGTGCTCTTTGCATGTAAAAGTTGCCACACCTGAAGCCAGTGGCTTCTGAGGCCTGTGGATAGCAGTGGATACTGTTGGAGCAGCCTCTAAAGGCTGTGATTCCAGCACCATCGTAGCAGCATGCGGTGTACGAGGGAGATGATCTCTCATTATTTTAGCAGCCAAGGTAATCACACTGGCATGTACGAGGTCAAAAACATGACAATTATTGAGTGTTTGGTATTTTTGAGTAGGGCTGGAGTAGTTTAAGAGATGAATGCAAAAAAATGAGAAACAAATATTAATCTTTTTTTATAGTAGTTTTTAGGAGATGGACATTACTGTTCCAAGTGATACAAGAGGGTTAAACTAGCGTGAGGTTTCCCTAAATTATTGGTTTCATATGGTTTCATGGATAAAAATAATTGTGTATCATCTGCATAACAATGAGTGTTTCCTTATAGTGTTGCCTAAGGGACTCATATATGATGAAAATAGAATGGGTCCAAGCACAGAACCCTGTGAAACTCTGTATTTAACCTGCATGTGTATGGAAGATTCATCATTAACATGAACAAACTGGGATCTATCTAATAAATAGGAGTTTAACCAGCTTAGTGCTGTTCCTTTAATCCCAATGACATCTTCCAGTCTGTGTAATAAAATGTTGTGATCAATAGTGTCGAAAGCTGCACTAAGATCTAACAAGACAAGTACAGAGAGACATCTGCTGTCAGCAGCTGAGAGGAGATCATTGGTCACTTTAACAAGTTCTGTTTCTGTGCTATGATTGACTCTAAATCCTGACTGAAAAACCTCATAGAGCTCGTTCATGCGCAGATGGTCACAGAGCTGCTTCGAAACCACTTTTTCGAGGATTTTAGAGATAACGGGTAGATTGGATATTGGTCTATAATTGGCTAAAACCTTTGGATCTAGAGTAGGTTTCTTTAGTAAAGGTTTTACTACAGCTACTTTAAAGGCTGTGGTATATAGCCTGTTAATAATGATAGATTTATCTGCTCTAAAATCGACGTGCTGATCAAAGGTAAAACATCCTTGAGCAGTCTAGTAGGGATGGGGTCTAGGAGACACGTAGACGATTTAGATGAGTTAATTACTGAAATTAGTTATGCATGATCTACAGGAGAGAAATAGTCTAAGTAAGCAACTCTATAGCTGTTGGACAAGTGTGTCTGTGTCTGTCTATGCCAATTGCAGGGAGGATCTGATAATTATGAAATTATGAGGTCATTGCTGCTGTGAGATGAGGGAATAGTAGATTCAACAGAGCTATGACTCTTTGTCAGCCTGGCTACAGTGCTGAAAAGGAACCTGGGGTTGTTCTTATTTGCCTCAATGAGTGAGGAAAAATAAGAGGTTCTAGCTTTACGCAGGGCTTTTTTTTATAAATTAATAAGCTATCTTTCCAAGCTAAGCTATATTCATATGACTTTGTGGAACGCCACCTCCTTTCCAGCTTTTGTGATGTCTGATTTAAGCTACAGATATGTGAGTTGTACCATGGAGCAACCTCTTCTAAATAACTAACTTCTTTTTCAAAAAAACATATGCAGGAGTGGCATTAGTATCACTGTTCTCTATCTAGGTGGATGGTACTTGATTAAAAGATGGTGGAACCATTCCCATAAATCTAGTGACTGTATTTTCATTAAAACATCTACTGTAAAGTATTTTTTCTTAATTGAAGTAGTCTCCAATAAAGTAAATTCGAATGTTATTAAGAAATCGTCTGACAAGAAAGGGTTTTTGGGAAAAACTATTAAATTATCAATTTCTACTCCATAAGTCAGAACAAGATCAAGGATATGATTATATCTGTGAGTGGGTTTATTTACATGTTAATTAAATTTAATGGACAAATAATTAAATGCAGTGCTGAGACAGTTATTATCAACATCTACATGAATGTTATAGTCACCCGCTATAATCACTTTATCTGTACTAAGAACTGAATCAGATAGAAAGTCTGAGAATTCAGATAAAAACTCAGAGTAAGGAGGACCTCCGACCGGTTTCAGTGAGACTAAATAGGTCTGATGGTCACTTATCAAGTCATTAACTAACAAGGATTTAGACGAGAGAGATTTGATTGTTCTGATTTTATTCTGTTCAGTGTTTTTTATTTTTATTAGGTTCTCATTATTCACATCTCGTGTTAATTTTTGATTTATATAATTTAGCAGGATGAGAAGCAGACACAGTCTCTATAGGGTGCTGATAGTTTTGGGGGGGTGACAGCAGTACAGTCTCTCTATAGAAGAGAGGCGTGTAAGTCCGCGACTCTGCATCCTGGGCTCCACTTCGTTATTTCAGGGTTTAGGAGGTCTAACAATCTCTGCCATATTCCTAGAAATGAGAGCTGCACCATCCAAAGAGGGATAGATGCCTTCTCTTCTAATCAACCCTGGTTTTCTCCAAAACGTTTATTTATGTAGCCCACATTGTTATCAGGACACCACCTTGACTAAAGATATCGTCACTGATCAGATTGGAAAGGGGACCAGAGAAAACTACGAAGTCCGACATTGTCTTTGCATAACTACACACCGATGCAACATTAACTTTAGTGACCTCCGACTGACGTAGCTGGGTGTCATTACCTCCTGCATAAATTATGATCTTACTACATGACGTTTATCCTTGGACATGAGTTTTATTTATAATTCAATGTCCCCCACTCTTGCCCCTGGAATACACCTCACTATGGTCGCTGGCGTCTCTAATCTCACATTCATGACTATAGAGCTGCCAATAATCAGAGTGGTTTTCTCAGCGGGTGTGTCACTGAGCCGAGAAAACCTATTAGAAATGCGAACAGGTTGGTGGTGAACCTTGGGGGGCTTCCAAATCTAAACCAATCTGTATCTAACAATCATTAAATTAAAGATATTTTTCTCAGCATATTGTCGGTGAAAAAAAAACAGATTTTGTAAATCAAACCCAACAGGCAGGACCAACAAACAATCCATGTTGATAGAGGAATGTGATAATTACAAAGAGACAGGATGAGGCAGTGGAGATGTTAAACTTTTCATTGGGAGGGACCGGGAATGATAGAATTGGAAATTAGTACTTGAGAGGGAGAGCTCATGTTGAGCACTTTGGAAACAAAGTTAAAGAGGCAAGACTTTTGGACATGTTCAGAGGATGTTGACTATGAAGCTGGAGAAAGGAGGTTTATAGATAAACTATAGAAGAGTATGCAGACAATTGGTGTGACAGAGCAGGATGCTAGTGATAGGGTGGGATAGAAAAAGATGATCCACTGTGGCGACCTTTAAACGGAGCAGCTGAAAAAAGAAGGGATAGCTTAACCATGGAATGCTACATAAACCTCCACTATGTGTAGCAATTATAGTTATGTTTAATAAATAACCCATTCTATGATAAAAATCAATGTGCATTTCCCCTCAGGTTTCCTCTGGTGGCTACACCTCTATTAATAATGTACGTGACCCAGACTACCCGAGCCCTCGAGACAAGATGGAGAGCTTCTTCTTAGGAGAGACCCTGAAATATCTCTTCTTGTTATTCTCAGATGACCCCCACCTTATCAGTCTAGATGAGTATGTCTTCAACACTGAGGCTCACCCTCTGCCAATCTGGCCTTCCACTGTTTGATACACACACGGACAAATTGAAACGGCAAAAAAAGCTGCAAGTATAAACATCTCAGGGATGGTGTTTACCATTGTGTTTGTTTTTGACTTCTTTGTCAAACAGCCCTGAACACATATGAAAATGCCTCGTTACTGACTGAATCACTAATAGTCATAGAAATTACAAAGGTCTGGTTTATTTATTTTTATTCTGGTATATAGTTCTGTTTATTTACTTTATTTGAGTGGTCATTAACCACTGAACTGAACCTCTGGTATTGTCTGTGTTTATGCTGAAGGAGCAGATAAAAGTATCTAAATCAACTAGGTGATGGAATGAATGTGACTGTGACATAACTTGAAATTGTCTTAATCTTGTGTTGAGAGAATAAGTATTAGGTTGGACAGACACAGGTGTTTAAAGGCTGAAATGAATGTTTCAGTTTTAACTGTTGATAGATTTTACTTAAATAAACCTTTTGTATTTCCAAAACAAATCCCTTCAGACCTTTTTGTCTTATGTTTTACCCCTGAATAAACTTTTGTGTGCATCTTATTCAGTGAGGTTTCTTAAACCTCATTTAAACCTACCACCTGGCTGCACTACCAGCATGTACGAACACACGTCTGACTGTTGCAGGGAGACAGGTAAAAGTTAATTCCTCATTTGTGTGTATAGTTATGAAGCGCTCTGGCTAGAACTATTCTCAGATATTGACACCCCCCCACACACACACACACACAGTCTTTGTTGTTGTTCTTGCTGTCACAAGAAATGGGATGTCATGATGCATATCACTTGGTCACTTCAGGTTCTTTTGGAGTTGGATGACCTAATTTGATATGAAATTGTAGTTTTAGTTTAGCCATAAAGAGAAGGATACGCAAACTGTGTTTTTTTTATATATATAACGTCATAAATTATGGTGAAGTACGGGTTTTTTGGTACTTGTAATTGAATCTGCCATCTACCAACCGCACTGTACTGTAACATTACAATAAATGTACTATAACATTAAATTATTTCTGGTTAGGTCAGGCCATTCTGGCAAGTCAATATTACTGAAAAATTTCTGGACCCTCTTGCTGCTGCACTAGCTGAAACGTTATTTTCACTTTGTTTTATGTATGAACTATTTCATATTTACTAGAAAATGTACTACATCACCATCTCAATTTAAATGGCACAAAGCATGATACTCACATCAGCCATATTTTTTGTGCTTTGCTTTGATTCCAAATGTAAAAAATAAGACATATTTAATAATTGTTTGTGGCTATGTTATCATGATGTGGAGATAAATACGTCATAAAACCTACTGACATGTTTTCACTGTGTAGGAATGAATGAAGTAGCAACAACACAGCATGTTGTTGCATTAAACTTTTCCATGAGACTTGAATGCAGCACTAATGTCTACACAAGACTCTGAATACTTGGTCTCATTCCAGTTGCTGCCAAGCAGCAGATTTACTTAAAAACTGTGAAACGTCTGTTTTGAAAGTGGCGGCGGTGTTTTTGTGTTTTAGGCTTATTTGTGCCAAGAGGCTACTCCTTAATGTTCCATTTTATCATGTTTTGTCTTTTCATTGGTAAGTTTGTAGAATTTTCTTTTCTTTTAAGTGACAAATTATGAAATTTAAAAATTAAGTTAAGCATAATATATTGGTTTGTAGTGTATATATTTAAATCTGTGCTTGCAGTGAGTTTTCTTTCTGTTAACAGCCGCTTGCAGTCATTGCTGTAAATATCACTGGTTTACTTCATGGTTCTACTGTTAATTAAGAACTTTATGTATTTGTATTGAAACTCATTTGATATATTCTGTATTTTTTCTTGGTTTTGTCTCACTTGTGCCTTTAATGTTGCTTCGGACAACATTCAGAAGACAACTGTTCATGTCTTTTCTTTCAGGGCCTCTTATGTGGTCCCTCCCTTGATGTATTTCAGCATAATTGCTGAGCCAAAGATGCTGAAAATAAAATCACCTCTGGTGTTGGATTTTAATGATAAAAACCCTTTTCTTCACAGTGACCTCCATCAGAAAAAGCTATCAAAGGAGATATTTTCAGTGCTTTTGATATGTCTCAAGGCTTTTGAAAGCTGATGCTGATATTTTTAGACTAATGTCAAAACTCATCCACGTCTATTTTTGTTGTAGTCACTAGGCTGCACACGTACTGCTGTGATCCATATTTACAGCCAGCTATGATAAACTACCAGTCAGGTGCGATCAGTTTTTTAACCTACTACAAAAGCAGTATTAGGTTTTACAAAATTATCTTTCTGAGTACAGTTCTTCACAATTGCTAAAACACTAATCCCCAACCAAATTCTAAATACAGTAGACGATCCTCATTCTCTGTGTCATCACTCTCTACACCCTGCATGTGTCTGATTAACCCTGTTGAGTCATGTTTATTCGAGAGGAGCAGTATTTATACCGAGAAGTTTAATTTCTGATGAATGGTCGCATTGAAAGTTAATGAGAGAAAATATACATACTAGCAGCCGATGACCATGCCAACTTGGTATTGATACTAATAACACTTTGGATCAATTTGCCCACCACTACACGGTATGGCAAATACCATCACTAGTGTGAACAAGCATTCAATAAGTTACAATTCTACGTGGGATTTGCACCAGCCTATGCCAGCAGTAACCCTAGACAGGTAACCAAACCATTACTGGTCTAACACAGAGACAAACAACCATGCACACCCAAATTCACAGCTACGGACAATTTAGATCTAATAATCTAACATGCATCTCTTTGAATGGTGGGAGGACGCCAGGGTAACCAGAGAGAACTTACGCTGACACACACTAACCATTTGTCAAGTACAGAGAAGAGGAAGTAAGTGGCACTTTTAAACTGATGTTCTTCAGATGTAATCTATGGAGGTTTTGATAGATCAGATTCTATTGCAGATCTGAATTGTTTTAAAAGTAGAAATCACTTTTATACTGTTACTGTCATTGTTATTTCTAAATTTAAAAAAAAATTGATGCAATTTGTTAACAGATTTCAGAAAAAATCCATCATGAGTCAGTAATTCACACTTGAAACAAACTAGACCTTACTGATATCACGACTACATCATTATTTATGTCCAAAAATAAAAACACAGAACATGGAGAGCTAAGAAATTAACATGTACATTAATCTTTATGTAATGTGATACCCACTGTCTGGTGATGACATAAAGTTGCTGCATTATCTACACTATGTATAACTGGCTTTTCCCAGTGTAAACACAACATAATCTATACTCATTTACTCATTGGTTATTTACATTTATTATCTACAACAGAACTGGGATGCAAGTGAAATATTACTAGTATATTCTGGGGAATGTATAGGGGAAACTATACCTAGTTTTAATGAAAACCTGTATTATGCTGAATTTGTTTCTTTCTGTTGCAATTTGATCTCAACTAAGTCTTTCGAAAAAAAAATTACCCAAAACCAAAGTCATCATTGAAGTGAGTGTTGTAATCTGGCCCTCTCCATCTTGACCCACTGTGAGATGGTATCTGCTTCCATCTTCCTGGCAGTGATCACAGACAGTGGATCAGCAGCATTAGATCCTCTAGGAAATATTAACCAAGAAATGTCATATTCAATTTTGTTATATTATTATTATTAGGTTAGCCTGTGTGTGGGGGTGAATTGGCTGTACCTCAGATCCAGATGATGGGCTCCTCCAAGAATGTTAACCGCTAACAGTGAAGAACTCAAGGACTTGCGCACCTATAGGAAGAGAGCTAATTAATTCGGACTGAAAACAGTGACTTCAAAGTTTGCAGAAGTGTATTTCTTACCCCTCCATTTGCCCATGGATCCAGATTTCCATTGGAGAAAATAATGTTGCTGGCTGAGGAGAGAGCTGTGAACATGAGGACACAAAAACATCTGGTTTATTGTAACTATTGAAATAATAATATAAAAATATTTAAGACAGTTATTTTAAAATGGCAAGCATAACAAAACATAATTTCACATTGAAAAACTAATTTGTCCATATCTGGATGTTCCAGGTTTGTTGATACAATGTATCCAATCACATTTGTAGATTACACTGCCAGGTGCTGTGGTTTTTCAGGATATTGCAGTGTGTCTATTAGTATTCAGTGCTCACCGCCACCCCAAAATTGGATTTTCAACCAATCTGGTCGTGGAACCACAGCCCAGCGCTTGGAACAGTAAAGCTCACGGTCTCTCTCAGTGAAAGGCATGGGAGGAAACATGTCTGTCACATTGTTGCTCTCATAGCACAGATTGATCTCTGTGCATGCCTGCAAGATTCAGAAGATTCAATCATATTTAAAATTTAGTACCACTGTGTATGCTGTGTGCTGAGGGATGTTGGGAGTACCTGGTAGTCCCAGGCCATGCTGTCGAAGCCTAGTCCACAACCAGTGGGATCAGCACACTCCAAATATAAACTGTATAGATCGAAACAGGTCAGCACCCCGGTAGCATTGTATACAATCCCTGCAGGAAAAAAAATACATTATCGGCTATCTGAAGGTATGGGACACAGTTCTGTATCCATCACATGTAGTATAGATCAGGCAACTACTGTAGTTTAATACAACATAAAACCTGTTAAAAGAGTAATCATATATCGTATAATGATATAATCACTCTGTCACTTTGTCAGGATTATGCCAATAAAACTGTAAACTGCTTTCCATTAGATACAATATTATTTTATTTACCTGCAGTGTTTCTGAGGTTAGCAAGCAGGTTAGATTCCCTCAGCATGGTTTCGCAGGCCACCTGAAAAACAAAGTCATGTTTGCTGTTCATTCAGTTTTTTTTTCAAAAGCATCAAAAATTTATGATTTTACTTTGATATTTGAATGTCTTCTGGGACAGTGTATGCCTCTCTGGCAGTCTTCAATAACAGGACACTCTCCCTTGAGACTCTACACTAAGTGGAAGGAAGATGGCTGAGGCATAGTTAATAAGAAATAAGATAGGAAAATGTGTTAAATGGTGTGATGATAATTAGTTTATCATACAAAACACTGGTAAAACAAAAGCTATTTTTGGAAAAAGGAAGTTAAGCCGCTACCAGTACTTATCAAAGATCAGCAGATTAAAATAGTTTCCCCCTTACAAATATTTGGGAGTCCAAATAGATCAGAAATTAAAATGGTCAGAGAATGTTCAGGCTGTGGTTAAAAAGGCACAATCTAGATTGTTTCTACTGCGGCCTGGTAGCTCAATGGGTTAGGCATTAGCGTATACATTAGCAGGATTTTTTTAAGTACCTTTTAACATATATTTGTGGCTAGCGTCTTGTTTTCATGGGGTTATATGTTGGGGTAATAGTATCACTGTTAGTGAAAGAAACAGGATCAACAAATTAATTAAAAAGGAAGCTTCGATTATTGGGTTAACACCTGATCTTTTAAAAACTGTTTTTGAGAAAAAAACCAGAAGGTTAAAGCCCTACTTCAATTTGAGAGTCATCCTTTTTTACTTCACTTTATTTTACTTTGCTTGGCAGACGCTTTTATCCAAAGCGACTTACAGGGAGCTAGCGCTGTGTGTCTGGCTCAGGGACACACCTGGTAGGGGATGGATTAGGAGTCAGACGGGATTCGAACCTGCGACCTCCTACATCCCAGTCTGACGCTTAACCCATTGAGCTAGCAGGCCGCCTTTTTTCGATGCGTTTCATATTTTAGAAAGTGGGAAGAGTAAGCGATACAGAATGCCAAGTTGCTCCACTGAACATTTTAGAAGGTATTTTGTGCCTACTGCAGTGACATTTATGAATGACACCTCAATTTATATTGCACATTCGAGTAATAATATTTAGCTGTTTTAATGTCCGTGTGATGTGTCTGCCCTTTTTCTTTTTATTGTTTTTATTTTTTTGTACAACGCTTACATTTTACATTTCCCCATTGGGGGATTTATAATAAAATTAAAGTAATATATAATATTATTTTATTGTATTACCTAGTGATACAGTTTGTTGTACTTTGTATGTGAAGTTGCTCACTTATGGATAGCATTTTAGACCTCTGATCTGCAATCTACATACCTTGACAGGGTTGGCAGGCATCTTGCCCATGAAGTCAGTGCTATAAGGGTAATCCATCATAGCCATCAGAGTGAAAGCATTCCTAAGCAGGCCATTTAGCTGATGGATGTCCTGAGCAGAGGATGGTGCCTTACACAGACCAAGTTCTGACTGGATTCGACTGTAATCTGGTAACAACAGCAGTGGGTTTCAGATCCTTAGTCAACATGTTTTTTTATTGACTTAAACTACTGCTGCCTTCATAGTAATAACAAAATATTTTTTTCAATTTTGTTTTATTATATTTTTGCATTTATCTCCTCGCTAAAAACATTAGCATCCAGATTTACCTTGGAGCTCAGCTAACTTTTTGAGCTGATGAAAAGCTCCTCTCACAGCATCTCTGCATTCAGGGGCAACATTTTCATAATCCTTTGGAAGATAAACAAAGTCAACAAAGTCTAATACTGAAAATAACCCGTGCAGGTGAATTCACATGTTAATTACTATAGTGTAATGATCAATTGTTCCCAAGACAACTTGGTATATGTTTTAGAGTGACAAAATATTATATAAATATATTGTTTCAGGATAAAAACACTGATCTGCCCAATCATTCATGCACTTACAACTGTAACATCCCTGAAAAACTGCCTGGAGTCTCCGAGCACAGCAGTGGACAGTATGGGGGCACTGGCGGCCAGAGCTCCAGCCACAATATTTGAATACTTGAGTCTCATATAGACTGACAGCATTCCACCATAACTGCAGAGATGAAAAGAGGCATAGGGATAAGGCTTCAACATTTTAAAGGAGTCTTTTGTGTTCACAGTTATGTGAACTATAACTGTGTTAGTGACATTTTGCTCAAGCATAATCAGAAAACTGATCATCAGAATCATCTTTATTCGCCAAGTATGTTGTACATACAAGGAATTTGCTTTTGGTCATGAGATGTTATCACATCTCACAGGCAAAAAACATGCTTATTTCAAAGTGCTGAAAATGTATTTTTTGTCACTGAGAAAGGTAGACCTTGCCACTAACTAACAGCATATCAAGCCTATATCAAGAATTATACTTCCAGTTTGTGCAACTTTATCTTAAACCTTCTTCTTTTTCATGCAGCATGGCTTAAGAATTTTCTGAAATGATCCAAGGCTGAATTACCAATTTACTTGAGTCAAAGATTCAGAAGCTATCTGCTATAGCAACTTAAGTTGGTTTGTGTTTAGGCCTTGATGCAAGTTATGAATCTATCCATTAACTTTCATTAGCTTTTATCTTTTAAGGATTTTAGAGAGGGACTGGAGCTGATCCCATTTAACTCTATGCAAGAGACAGATCACCAGTGCATTGTAGAGATGACATGTTATTGGAGAAAATAATAAATGTTTTACTTTAGTTTATTTATCATTTGAAGATGTAGATTCGCTTATTAGATATTAATTTGTTCGACACAGATACAAGCTTCAAATAAAAACACTTACACTTGCTCTCCAACAAGACACACAAGTGGATGATATCACAAAGTCTTAGGTGGAACCTACCTGCCACCAAACACAATAACAGGACAGTCATTGGCTGCCAGCTTTCGCTTCAGCTCAACGATCATGACACTGTAGTCAGCCAGGGCCTGCTCCACTGTCAGCAAGCTGATCTGAGGAATGTTGAAGGAGTTTTTGCCAAATGGCAGAGATCTGCCATAGTATCTCTGGAAGAGGAAAGAGGAGGACAATGGATTTCTTTTTCTGTGCTGCAGTATACAGTATATGCTGCTGAAATGAGGAAGTGAATCAAACTTTTTCTTTTTGATATAATACGTCATGAGGGATTTTCCAGTCATGTTTTAGCCGATTGTCTTGTTATTAGTCTCTCCACTTTTGTTATTTGAGGGTTTGGGTTAGTTTGCAGTATCACAAGAGATATTCCCCTAAACCAGCAAAATAATGATATGATTTTAACTTACGCTAGAAATACGCTTTTCTTGTTCAAGTGTTTGGTAGTGCAAATCAAACTGCCTTGGATGGATAGGGATTAAACATTTGCTGACTCACAAATTTTAACCACTTCCCTTTGTCACATGATGTGCTAACTCTACTGAGCTGTAACTGTTTAAGCTATAGTGTTCATTGTCTTAAAGTTTCATAATTTGTTTCACTGTGTTCTTACATGTTCAGCAAATATAACCAGAGCTCTGAGCTGTGCAGCCAACTCAGTGATGAACCCAGAGTTGAGGGCAAATTGCCAGATGTCTCCCTCATTGCCTGTGTAGAAGAATATAGGTCCATAGCCTTTCTTCCAGTGCTTATCTGAAGTCAAATTAAAAACACAATAATTAATTTGTGCACACACTTACTTATAGTTGCATTTCTTACAGGATATTAGTGTCACCTGTGATCAGATAACGCTGACTGAATGTCCCGTTTCCCATGCTGTTAAAGTTGAAGTGATCCAGAGTCTGAGTGAAATACTTCTCTGTGAACTGGGCTTCTGCCTTGTATCCATAATTTCTTGACTATAAAGATTAATAATATATACAGATCACATTATACAGAATTTCGGTTTAAGTTATTTGATTGCATTAGCACTTTTCATTTAACTTGACAAAATTGTGTGCCACTATATAAAGAAAGTTTATTCCAATTCAACTTTCTTTATATAGTGCCAAATTACAACAAAGGTCACCTCAAGGCACATTGGAATGTTTAGGACCTTCCACAATATAAATATATTGTATAAATATATACAGAATGATGTTGAAAACCTAACCTAGTCACACTTGAGCAGCACTAGACAACAATGGAGAGCAAAAACTCCCTTTAAGGCTCAGGGAAGGCATTGTGGGGAACATATTATAATTCCTGACAAACTATGTTATTTGTAACTGCAAAAATAACATAGCCTTGTTAGGAGAAAACACAATTAAAATAAATAAAATGCGCATTAAAATCAATTCATCGATTCAGATTAAATTACACCACACAATTTTGAAAAAATGCAAGGCTGCGGCTCTCTAGGACTATGCTTGCCTACACTACTGACATAGATCATAACATTATATTGCACAGATTGGCACATGTCATTGAGATTAAAGGAACGGCACTAAGCTGGTTTAAATAAGTGCTGTGCAATACCGCAAGCTTTGGTATCAATTCCAGTAAATACTGGGCCAGAATCTTCAATACCGATCCAATATTATTAGGAGCAGCCTGCAGGAAAATACATTCCTGATGCAGAAAAAGTACTTTACTTTTACTGTACTACTGTACTTTACTTAAAAGTAAAGTAAAATTTTAAATGGCTTTAAATAATAATAATAATCACTATAAAACTCAAAAAACATTTAACAAAAAAAAACTGTCTTAAATCAACATCTTGACACTGGATACCTTTCTTGAACCAAGTCAAGACTTTGCTTTGGCCTAAAGTGCTACTGTGAAGAATCTTGGGAGTTTATATTAATATTTGACCAAGATATATATTTTACCTTCTACATAATAGAAATCTCCAGAACATCCTTCTTCCACCTCAGGAATATTTCTAAGATTAGGAGCATCCTGTCTCAGTGATGCTGAGAAACTAGTCCATGCATTTGTTACCTCTAGGCTGGACTACTGTAATTCATTACTGATAGGATGTCCCAATAACTCACTCAAAAGCCTCCAGTTAATCCAGAATGCTGCAGACAGAGTTTTGACTGGACTTAATAAGAGAGATCATATTACTCCTACATTAGCTTCTCTCCATTGGCTAACTGTTAAATCTAGAATAGAGTTTAAAATCCTTCTCCTCACAAATAAAGCACTAAATGATCAGGCCCCAACTTATCTTAAAACCTGATAGAACCTTATTATCCCAGCAGAGCACTTTGCTCTCGGAGTGCTGGTCTACTTGAGGTTCCTAGAGTTTCCAAGTGTAGAATAGAGGGAGAGCCTTTAGCTATCAAGCTCCTCTCCTGTGGAAACAGCTCCCAGATAAAGTTTAGTAAGCCGACATCCTCTACTTTTAGGACTAGGTTGAAAACTTTCATTTTCTCCTCTCTTTTTCTCTTTGTATCTCTCCTCAGGTTTCCACGACCCTGGAGCTGTAGTTGCTGGTCCACCTGCCCAGTGCTTCTTCTGCTGCTCCTTGTTGTTGTTATGATCTATGTTACCTGATCTTTCTCTCTCCTCTTTTAACTCACCCTATCCCTTCGAAGAAAATGGCCCTTCAAGTTTAACTAAATTTAATTAAACATACAAATTATTTGTGTAGGCGAAACAAAACACAAACTTTAAGATCCACGCAAATAGAAAACCATAACTGGTAAGTGTTATTTGAAGGCATAATAATTTTAAGACATTCTCATTCCGAGGCGAGTATTGTTACAGGACGAGAAGTAAAGGTTTGTGGAGTTTCTCAAGGCGGAACACAAAGCAACGACCACTGAAAATGCATTGTTACCTGTGATGAGGTGTAGCGTAGAGCGTGTAGCAGCTTAGCACTTAAGATAGTTACTGTTACTGTAAGAAAAGGTAAAATCGGCTTCATGTTACAGAAAGAACACGTAAAAAAACAACAGAGACTGAGCCGCTGTTCATGTCCACTGCGCGTGCGCCAAAGATGCACCACATGACTTTTTGACGCGTTATGGTGTGTTTAACTGCGCCTTGTAAACACTTAAACTGAAAAAAATTTATCTATCAAAGAGCATTTAAAATGTTCCTATTAATTTATTTTAAAGAAAGAGGAAAAGTGATAATGATTTTCTTTTTTTAACACATCATGGTCATTTGTATACCATATTAGTTTAATTATTTTATGATTGAGGAGTTGTGATTTCTCAAAAGCAGAGTCATTTTTTATTACTTCCTTCTCTGAAATGTCCTTTGTAAACTGAGCACAAAGGTCACTCTGAATACATCTCATTCAAAACCAGTAGTTCTATGACGTAAACCCTACAACTTCCGACTTTATGTTAGCTTCATTTAATTACTCCCACAGTTTCTGCACTACCTTGAGTCAAATGCTGTTTCACCTGTCCATACAGTCACAACAGGGTGTAACCACAAATCCATTTTTTTTTACAATTAGTTTATATAATTGTGTTGTTTTTTTTATCCCACCAGTGGTTTCAACCGTTATAGTCAGCTGCAGCCTCTGTGTGTGGAATACATATTCAAAACACGATGTGTCTAATATCTTATCTAATAATAATCCTGTGCGACTCACACAGTGACAGGTGAATTCCAGAGCTGAGGAATGTGGATGGAGAGCTTCCTTGTAGCACCAGGGCGGAGAAACTGGAGGAGGCTTGTTTCACACTAACACTTCCCTGTCCCGTAGTGTGAAGCAGAGTAGAAACAACAGGAGTTAAGTTAAGCCTTACAAGCCTCTCAATTAGGAACAAAAGGTAAGCACTGGTCTTTTTCTTGTCTCCTATAAGGTATGCAGGTTGTGTTGTACTATTCCAGTAAATAGTACAGATAATTTTACATTAATGTGAATCTTGTTGTCGTTTGAGTAATTCTTTTTTGTTTCTTTAGTATTGAATATAAGTAGCTGTTATTCTTTAGTATTTTAAACATTTAAGTTAACAGGTTGTAATGTTGGGTTTGCTGTAGTCTACATATATTTCATTGTATTTATCTTCCCGTCAGTATAAAATAATCAAAACTGTTGTTTTGATAATTAGCTACATGCGTAAAATATTCTCTACTCTAGCAAAATATGTGTATTTTCTGGATAAGTGAAATTCAGTGTACTTGAATATGGTGAATATACATTAGTTTAGTTTTCATGTAGTCTTATGTTGATTTCTTCTGTGTAACACTTTATTATTATATTTATATAATTATATCTTCAGTTCAACAGAATTGTCCACTTTTCTGTAGCATATTTATGTCTGTGACTTTTTTATTTTGCTTTTATAACGCTCTTTTCTGGCCTTCAGAATGCTGTACACCGAGTTATTGCGGTTGTGGGATGAGTCAGTGCAGGCTGTGGATGTTAGAGACTGGCAGAAAGCCCTTGCCGAATTGGAACAGATTAATGAACCAACATCTCGGACTCTATTTAATGCGGCCTCAGCTCATGTGGCACTGGGGCAGTTCGATCAAGCACTTAAGGTTGGTGTGCTGTGCTTAATCGATAGTGGAGTGGATCTTCAGTTACTATCAGTACTTTGCAGTGACTGAAACTCTATCAGACCTTAAAATAGCTATATAGCTAAATAGCTACAGTCCCAACAGTCCCACTTGAGCAAGCACTAGGCAACAGTGGAGACAAAAAAGAGGAAGAAACCTCCAGCAGAACCAGGCTCAGGGTGGGCAGCCATCTGCCTCGACCGGTTGGGGTTAGTGGACAGAAGAGAAAGAAAAGAACAGCAGGTACATAAATCATTACAACAACAAGGAGCAGCAGATGAAGCATTGGGCAGGTTGGGTGGACCAGCAACCACAGCTCCAAGGTCGAGGATACCTGAGGAGATAGAGAGAGTGAGCACAGCTAGGGGAGAAAGAGAACCTAATATTAACAACATGTAATGTCATGGTAAGAGACAACGAGATAGGTCTTAAATATGTCTTTTAAACATGCTTACAAGTTTTACTAGTTGGTTTTAGGAGCAGACAAGACAGGGTTGCAGCAGAGAATGCCCTTAAGGTTCTTGAAGGCCTTTTGGCACTTCCCAGACCACACAAAAGGTTTTGAGGGGCTGGTCAAATCTGTGAGGGGGGAAGCATCAGGAGAAAGGTTTTTACAGAACCGCTGATAATACCTGGCCATACCAAGAAAGCTCCCTCCTGGTGATTGGCTTGGGGAAGTCCATGATGGCTGTGACCTTAGCGTCCGCACGTCGCACCTTCCCTAGACCAACCAGCTGTACGGTATACATTTTAGGACGTTCTCATGTCTCAGGAAAAACTCCATCAGGTCTCAGATATCAGACAAAACGCCATAAGGTATCTCCACTGTTGCTTCAATGCTCGCTCAAGTGGAACTGTTAGGTTTTGTATATTTTGATATAATATGTAAGGTCCTAAACCTTACACTGTAAAGTGCATTGAGATAACTTTTGTTGTGAACTGGCACTATATAAATAAATTTGAATTGAATTGAATTGATGTATGTAGCGGGGCCAATCTCATCAATGCAGTCATCGACAAGAGGCAAAGGATAGGCATCTGGGACAGTGACAGAGTTTACCCTCCACAAGTCGGTACAGAACCTTGGGCTCCCATCCGACTTTATGTCCAAGAGACACGGACAACTCCAGGAGCTGGAACTGGGCACGGCAAAACCGTTTTCCAATAGATAGGTTACTTTCTGCTTCATGATCTCCCTCTTAGCCGGGCTAGCCTGATAGGCACGTTGTTTCATGGGTGTGGGGCTAGTCAGAACAACACCATGTCTTGTGACAGTATTTTGAGAAGGAATATCACGAAACAAGGACGGAAAGCCAGTGAGAAAGGTGGGCTAGGTACTGCGGTAGAGCTTACAATATCACAGAATTACCAATCTGAGCGCTTTGTGGCTCAGCACACCGCAACACCAGTCCATCTTCATCTAGTGAAATGCTCACCTTGGTAATGGAAGCTATCGGGGAGACAACTACCTGTACTTGGGCCACGGGTGGCCCCCTCTGAAGGCTCCTGAGAGCTGTACAGCTTCATCATGTTAACGTAACACACCCGAGACGGTCTCCTGCGATCTGGGGTTTGGATGACATAGTTGGTCCTGCTGAGCTGCTTCTCTACGACATAAGGACCAGAGAATTTAACAGAAAGAGCCGAGCCAATCACAAGAAGAAGAATAAGGACTCGGTCACCATTCGGAAATGACCGATCAACTGCCCTTTGGTCAAAGTGTCTCTTCATCTTTGCTTGTGACCCGGTCAGAGCATGTCTTGTTAGGGAATATGCTCTCCGCAACCGTGCTTTTAATAAATCGCCCTATTCGGGTAGGGTCTTTGTGCCATCGCCCAGGGCGACTAACCTCTCTTTGAGGGCCTTTAAAGGACACCTCATCTCACGTCCAAACACTAGTTCACCAGGACTAAACCCTAAATACTCTTGTACGGCATCTCGACTGGCAACAGCACAAAAGGGACGCTTTCATCCCAGTCTGTACCAAACTCAACACAGTGCTTCCGCAGCATGGATTTCATGGTCTGGTGAAACCTCTCTAGTGCCCCCTGGCTTTTGGGGTGATACGGACTAGAGGTTAAATGCTGGACACCCAGTGTCCTAAGGGCCTGGACAAACAGTCTGGACTGGAAGTTAGTGCCCTGGTCGGTTTGTACAACTTTTGTCAGACCAAACATTGAGAAAAACCTCACTAATGGTCAGCAAGAACTAATTTCTGGATTTGGACTTGGGCAAGGGCCCCACACAGTCAACAATGACCCTTTCAAATGGTTCACGGCGAGGCGCTGGAGGGATTAGCTGGTTTGACTTGCCGGTAAGTTGATATACATGACAGGTGTGGCAATATTGAATGACATCAGATTTTAATCCTGGCCAGAAGAAATGTTTTAGGATTCCCATTGTAGGTCTTTGTTATCCCCAAATGGTACACCACCAAAAGTACACCACCTTCCTCCTCTCGGCTTCCTGCGGACTTTTTGACTGAGCTCTGGTGAGGACACAGGGAGGGAAAATCGCAGGCTGGTCCTGAGCTGCCCCCTCCTCCTTACTCAGATCAGGTCTATTGAGCATTTCAAGAATGGGCATGACCTTGCCGCCAGCAAGATCATTGCCTAGTATGAAATCAATGCCCGCAATAGGGAAGGCACTACAACCGGCAACTCTAACAGACCCACCGACCAAGGATGACTGGAGCCAAATGTTGTGCAAAGGGGAGGACACAAACCCTAACTCTACACCCTGGGCGATGACACTCGACCTACAGGACATCTCTTCAGAGAGCGGCAGGATGCCCTCTTTGATGAGGGACTGAGAGGCCCGCGTGTCCATAGGGATACACACTGGCTGCTGGCTGTCTGGGTCACCCAACAGTGAGACCACTTCCTCTAGAATGAAAGGACTAAAACATGGATCAGGTTGGTAACCTTCAGTATGTGAAACCACAACATTTTCCGTAGCCCTCACCAATCCCACTCCTTTTGGCTGTGGCAAGTAGAGGTGCTCTTTTTGCTTCAAGGCTAGGCAATCTGCAATGAGGTGACCTTTTCTATGACAGTAGAAGCATTCCCGCTGACCACACAGTGGTTAAGGTGGCCTTGCTGGCACAGCAGATGGCTGGCTAGGCTCGAGCCTTGACTGGCGCAATTCAGAGGGGGGCCTATCTGGATGAGACACATTTTTATGAGTCAGCACAAACTCATCAAACTCAGGACAGCTGCCTTTGACATGGAAGTCACCTTTTGTTTTTTGAGGATTATTGAGAGTTAGTTAGGCCTGTAGGCCTCTGGTACTAACTAGCCAGCACAGCTTGCCCTTTGGTACTATGGGTTAAGGCAGAAGAAACAGGGGAAGCACAAGCTCCATCAGGAGCAGACACCTCCTGAGGGAAGACAGTAACATTGTCAGGGTCAATAAGCACTCCCAACACAGTGAGCCGTTCGACCAACACATGCCTAACGTCGTCCTTAACACAGTGTTTTGGAACTGGAATGTCAAAATGGGCAGCAATGCATAACAAATCAACCTTATGACACAAGCTGAGCCTTTCAACGCTAGGCCGGTTGATGAAGTCATGCAAATCAAATTCCATTATCAACTGCAAACAAAACACAGACACTAGAGAACAGTAACACCTCACCACCACTTTGTCCTATCATATAAACATCCCGGACGAGACCCCCATTTGTGTAACGTGCCCCCCCCAATTTCTACTCCATAAGTCAGAACAAGATCAAGGTTATGATTAAAATGGTGAGTGGGTTTATTTACATGTTGATTAAATCCAATGGACTCTAACAAATTAAATGCAGGATTAAATGCAGTGTTGAGAGTTATTATCAACAGTCAGCAAAGTTGCTGGTACATAATCTAATACAATATATATATATACAATTATAAGATTTAATTAAGGTTTATTAAATATTTTGATAATGCATTATATTATAGATATTACATATCTATACAACTGTTTAAGCTCTTTTTTGTTAGTGTGGGTAGTACCACTAAGGAATACCTTCACTGTAAAGCTAAAATTTATTTTTGACTTGCACCTTTGCCAGTCAGTTTTCAGATGCACTTTAATCACATATTACCACCAGTACAAATAAAAGCATCATTACTGCTTTAAAATATTAAATTAATGTGATAGTAAACAGTTCGTGTTAAATTTGTCTCTCCTTCAATGGAGACAATGCAGTCAAACAGATCATTCTGCCCTGTCCCAGATATCCTTTAAGCACAGTAACAGTCTGCAGGTACACAAACAGCCCCATGAGAAGGATTGGTCAACACAAGCTCAAACGCACCACATAATATAATATAATGCAGGCATTCTCACAGAGAATAATTAATAATATAAACATTCACAACACAAACATGACTTGACCTGTTGAACCCTAGACCATTTTATAGAAATTTGCTTGAAAAAGACGTACCCAAAATGAATTGAATATATCTCAGGAACTGTAGGGTTTATTTGAACTATCTTGGTACCATAGCAAAGGAAAGACTCCAGATAATAAACTTAAGTTCTAAAAAGTAAAATTTATGTATGTATATATGTTTGGGAATAATCCACCCAACATATATATTTACCAATTCAAAATAAGGGAAAAATCATACAGAGAAACTAATTTGACTCCTAATGGAGCAAATTTATTACAGTAAGAGGTAAAAATTTTAGGGAAAAAAAATCATTTAAAAAATCATTTATCAAGGCATTTTGTGCACAAATATGTGTAATATTTACAATAATAACAAGAAATCAAACGGCCTGTAGTCAGCTGGCAGCATTGACATTTGTGTTGTCAATGAGTGTACAAACCACAGATGGACTAAAGAAGAGCTGGAAAAAAGAGCATGGAGCAGTGGTGTCGATAGTGGGCCCAGGTTTCCTAGCTGCCATTGGAGTGGTTGTGGTCTTCCTCCTCTCTGTTGTGCCATTGTTCTTGTTGTCATGCTTTGGAGTGAAAGGTGATCTTGAGGCTTTTCTTTTCCTTGCGGTTGGTTGTGAAGCAGAAGAAGATGGCCCTGCCAGTGGCTGTCTGCAGGAGGCCTGTCCAGAGGATGATGGTTGATAATCCCCGTCATCATTATTATCCCTATCACTGTAATTTCCTACTTGTGGGACTAATAAAGTATTGTTTTATCTTGTAAAATATGGTAAAACTATAATGGCTAACTGGACAATCACATTCACTGAAATATTGATAGACGCTACCTAATTAATTAGCTACTTATATTATTAAACATAATGTAATGACAACACCATAGCGCATTGGCCATTTTAACTTGCGGTGAAAGCAATAAACTTAAGTCTTCACTTCAAAAACTCTTCATTCTTCAAAACACAGCAAGGTGACTTTAACGTAACATAATCATCTGTCAAAACAATGCAGCTCGCTCTTTCTATCTCTCTTTTGGATGAATCATGCCATGTCACTGACAATGACACTCAACTAATCGGTAGCAGACAAACTTTAACAGACACCTGTCACCCAATAACACACAGCTCCCTGCACTATTTTCTCACAACTGAGTTAGGAAAAAGAAACCAAAGGTCATTTCCACTAATTCCTATGTTCATTATTCTTTATTCAATACTGGTGAGGAGGTGCCCCTGCACCCTCTTTTGACTGGCTGTTGCTGCTGTATATTAATGAAGCATTTTATTTATAATATTTTTATGTTTTTTCCCCTCTGTGCTGTGCAGGCTTTAGACCTCACCATTGCCAAAGATGAACGTCTTGCTGTCGGTTTCTTTCAGAGAGCAGCAGTGATGATGCAGGTTAACAGGTTTGTGAATGCAATATTTTGCAAATACTGTCTTAATATTGTTTTCTAGAAAGACACAAAAAATGAATGTCTATATGTCTTTAAATGTTTGTGTTGTGAAGTAATTGGACACATATGGAAAATAAGTTAACTATAAAAACACAAATGGTTGGTTGAAGATTAGATCTTCAGCATTATCTGACAGCTGCTAAAAATACAGGTCCTGTTTGAGTAATATTTACATTTGTATTTATTCTAACTAGAATATTAAAACTGACAATATAACACTCAAATTCCAAATACAACTATTGTCATTTAGAGCGTTTATTAGCAGAAAATGAAAAATGGTCAAATACCACAAAAGGTTCAGTGTTTTCATACCTCAAATAAAGCATAAAAACGACATTAGATCATATTAATTTTTACACAACACATTACTAATGTTTTAAGAGTGACGTGTGAAGTTAAGAAGAGACAGCATCCATCCCACATTGGATGATGCAGCTCTGATCTTAGAAATATGGACGAGTTTATTATAGCTCCTAAATCCTGGATGCAGAGTTGCAGTCTTGTTATCCAAATTACATGAATCAGAAATTAACACTAAATATCCTGAATTAGTCGTTAGCTCTTCTAATAGTACAGTACAGATAAAGCAGGTGACTTTAACATTCATGTAGATGTTGATAATAGCTGATTTAATTAACTGTAAGAGTCCATTCGATTTTATCAACATTTGATCATTGGATAGTTTTCCTCAAAGCCCCCTTGGACTTTCAAAAATTCCATAATAGTAGATTTAGTGTAATAAGGAGTATATTAAGGAAATTAAACCGTGTATTTATCTAAGCTTATCACTCTTTTGTAGAGTGATCTTTTATCCTTGATAAATGTTTTAGTACTTGATGGCAAAACCTTAGTTTGCAATCCCAGAGGTCAGACATGGATTTGTCCCACTCCTGCTAAAAAAGATCATCTTCAAGTCGTGTTTTGTGGCTGATTTTTGGCAACTGGAATCTTTAGCTCCCACCACAGTTTTTCTATGGAACTAAGGTCTGTAGACTGACTATGCCACTTCAAGACCTTAATATGCTTCTCCTTGAATCAGTACTTTGTTGCCTTCGCCATGTGTTTTGGATGCTGGAATCCACCCACTTTCCACCATTTCAAATGCCCTGGCTGAATGAAGGAGGTTCTCATCCAAGATTTGATGGTACATGGACTCATCCAACCTCCATTTGATGCGGTGCAGTTATCCTGTCCCCTTGGCAGAAAAGCACCTGCCTCGACCCATCCCTCCACCTCCACCAGGCTCCATTATCAATTTTTAGACAGGTTTACAAGAAATTTTAAAATAACCACTTATTGAAATGTTTTTTTCATTACATATTTTTTGTTAATTTCTCTTTACTCGTGTAGCCCTATGCATTATTTAATGACTTTGCATCCTTCAACACTTTTTTGGAAGAAGTGTATTTGTGGGCTGCAATGTGGATTCTAATGGATTTTGGGGACCCCAAGGCATCTTCTGAAAGACCGAACGTCCATTGGCTGCGCCTAAAAATTCTGTCCATAAAATTTATGGACAGAATTGGTGACAAAGGGCAGCCCTGGCAGAGTGTAACCTCAACTGAGTTACCGGCAATGCGAACCAAGCTCCTGTTTATCCTGTACAGGGACTTGTACCCGCACTCTTGAAGCACACCCCTTAGGATCGAGGGAGATGGTTGAATGCCTTCTCCAAATCCACAAAACACATGTGAATTGGTTGGGCAAACTCCCATGCCCCCTCTAGTGTCCTGGCCAGAGTGTTGTGTCCAAGTGTCCAGTGTCCCACGACCGGAACAGAATCGCATTGTTCCTCTTGGATCCGAGATTCGACTATCAATCGAACTCTCTTCTCCAGCACCCCTGCATAGACCTTACTGGGAAGGCTGAGGAGTGTGATCACCCTGTAGTTGCAGCACTTCATCCGGTCCCCCCCAACAACCGAGGCTGTTGCACACTTGGCCCGACGTTGCTCAGTTGCTTCTGGAGTCCTACTGATCAACAAGACCCAATAAGACTTTTCTTCAACTTGATGGCCTCCCGTACCTGAGGTGTCCACCACAGGGTAGGGAGATTACCGCCAGGGGAGGCATCGACAACCCAACGGCCACAGCTCCGCAATGCCACTTCGGCAATGGAGGCCCAGAACATAGTCCATTGAGACTCAATGTCTTAGCCTCTTTCTGCACCCAAGTGTCCAAGACATAAGGTCGCAGATACGATTGCACAACTACAAAATCGATGATTGAACTGCGCCCTGGACGTCCTGGTGCCAAGTGCACTCATCCTCGAACATGGTGTTCATTATGGACAATCCGTTACTAGCATGAAAAATACAATTGCATTTAATCTGTATCTGGTCTCACAGGATGTGAGAATTTGTGACAAAGAACAAACAGATGCTTGAATGCTGCTAGAAATGTTAGAAACTGTCCAACATTTAGACACTCCCCTTGTTGTGACCACCTGTTCTTGTCTCATCTTAAACAAGCCTAGTTATTTCAATTCAATTAATCTTTATTTGTATGGTGTCAAATCATAACAAAAGTCACCTGACGATACTTAACATAGCAAGGTTTAGGACCTTGCAAAAAATAGGTGTGTATATGTATACAGAATAACGGAGAAAACCCAACAGCAGATCCAGGCTCATGGTGTGAAATGTTAACAGTCAAAACTCTGGCAACAAGCACTGACCACAAAAGTCAGATAGGAGAAGAGTACAACAGCGGTCAGGTTTTATAAACCTGCTACACACACCAGTCAGTCAGACTTGAGAAAGCACTCTGGATTGGAAGGGTGAACTAAAGTGAAAAATAAAGTGGCTATTGGATTAAACTTTTTTGAGAGAACCATGACCTGGATGACTGAGAACTTTCACAGATCGTTAGAGTGATGGATGTTTACACATTAAATACTTAATTTCCGGGGCCTTTCTTGTCACCTTTACACATTTCATTGACCAAGATGTTGCTTTTTATTTTTTTAAACAAACTGTTTTCATCCACTACTATGCACGTGTGTGTTTTTTGTATTGCTATCACTACAGGTTGGAGGAGGCTCTATCAGACTGTATCTGGGCACAGAAGCATATGAGAGAAAACATGCTTATTGACTACAAACAGCTGGGACTAAGATTCAAACTCTACAGCTGGCAGGTCTCACAAATACCTACACTCACACAAAGGGAAACATGCCTGTTTGACACATGGTGTTATGACATTGCATTCAAATGGAAAATCTAAAGCTGAGGCCAGTGAGTTCTTAGAAATGAATCCATTAAGAGCTTTGCTCTGTCATCTCCCATGTAGTTTAAATATTACACACATAAAGCCTCACTCTAGAGTCTGAAGAATAGACTACACAGCTCCTTGTCCAGGCAATGGTCATATCCTAACTTGAGTATTGCAATTCTCTACTGGCTGGAGCTTCTGCAGTTACCATCAAACCCCTCCAGATGGTCCAAAATGCAGCGGCCCGCCTCATTTTTAACCAGCCAAAGTACACTCAGGTCACCCCTCTTCTCACTCCCCTTCACTGGCTCCCAGTAGCTGCTCGCGTCAATTCAATTCAGTTTTATTTATATAGCGCCATTTTACAACAAAAGTTATCTCAAGGCACTTTACAGTGTAAGGTT
>JAUMTR010000027.1:67872-80504 GCA_032270685.1 Microctenopoma stevenorrisi | reverse complement strand
GATTTAGATGAGTTAATTATTGAAATTAGTTCTGTGTGATCTACAGGGAAGAAGCAGTCTAAGTAAGACTGAGGTCTCATAAGCAAGTCTACAGCTGTTGGACAAGTGTGTCTGTCCATGCCAGTTACAGGGAGGATCTGATCAATTTTTTCTCTAATAGTTCTAACTTTATTTTTTATTTTATCGAGTTTAAATCCTTGATGCTTGCCTACAGGGCTCTCAATGGATCTACTCCATCTTACTTTAACACACTACTGGTAAGTTATACTCCTGCACGCTCCCTCAGATCTGCAAATGAAATGAGGCTAAAAATCCTGTCTTAACGAGGGCTCAGATCACAGTCTAGTCTTTTCTCCTTTGTGGTCCCTGGCTGGTGGAACAACTTGCGCTCACTCATTCGACTGGCCGACAGTATCACCACCTTTAATAAAAAATTAAAAACTCACTTGTTTAAAAAGTACTTCAAGGGAGTCCAACACACACACACACTCACTATGTTATCTAGCACTAAACAATTTTTAAGCATGTTCTTTGTCTTGACGAGTTAGGCCTTATCAGGGTTTCTTGTTGTAGTATCTCCACGTTTACGAGAATTTGAATGGTAATTGCTGGTGTCTTCTCCTTTTAAGTCACTTTGGATAAAAGCGTCTGCCAAGTAAAGTAAAGTAAAGTAAATATTACACAGCATAGCTTATTCCTCATAGTGCAGATAGGATATTATATCCCTAAAGGCAATGCAGCTGTATCTGCACTGTGTCAGTAACAGCTATGGCTTAGCAGCAGCAACATGTTTATCTAGAACACTATCGTGAGATATCATCCACCAAATTTTGTTTTGAAATTGTTTTGTTGTCTGATTAGCCTTAAAGCTTCTCACTGTGCTTCACCCAGTCCCTGTTTTTGGAGAAGTGTTTGTTGCTTGTTTCTTGCTCAAATGGGACTGTTGGGTTTTCTGCATTATTTAGTTTACATAAACACTTATATTTTTGCAAGGTCCTAAACCTTGCTATGTAAAGTGCCCTGAAATGACTTTCGTTGTGATTTGGCACTATACAAATAAATATGAATTGAACTAATTGGTTGAAAAAAAAACAGGAATAGGAAAACAGGAAGCACAAAAAACTTACAACTAACAAAATTAAGTACTCCTCATAGAATTTTAATTCATTAATTTCAATTAGCCATGTATTGTATGGTAATATTTTGATATAATAAAAAGTTTCGGTTTAATATACCGCATGTTGGTAAGGGTGTTAGAAAAAGAGTGTTCTATAGATAAGGTTAATTAATTTATTTTATTTCTTAGATGAAGTCTGTCCATCTCTGAAAATGATGCATTTATTCATGATAACAAGGCCATATGTCAGGTTCTCTGAGCATATTTTACACATGGAATAGGAAACTGATTTAACGCCAAAGAAGTCTTTACACACAAGTCATAACTTGTTTTTTAATCTTATAATTCTTTCCATTATATTTCACCTTAGAACTTTGCAAAAAACTTTGTCTGTTATCTTTTTTTGCAGCACAACCGCAGATATGTGAATTTGCAGTTATTTTTAATAAATGTTTTTTTATTTAACATCACAATCACTGATTGCAGCAGACATATAACAGATGTAAAAAAAAATATTTTCATCTGTTGCAGAAATGTGTCTACAATTTTGAGGGAATTTCACTTAAGTAACAAAATTGCTGTTATTTGCCCACACAGAGAGCTTGGTGTAATAAATGATGATTTATGTACAGAGAGTTTTTAAAAAATGATCTGATAAGTACAAGTGGCATGACACTCAGTAATGTGTCTCTTAGGTGTTATATAATGCAGCAGCTGTGTACTGTCGGATGGGCAACTGGGAGCAAGCCAAGGAGGTCCTGCTTTCAGCTTCTCAGGAGAAAAGAGGCTGTCGAGAAGGATATATAGAGATGGCTTTGGACAGAGTTCTGGTGAGTATCTCATCTTTCATAAATGACTAGACATTAGCCTTCAAACTTGATACTGCCATCACTGATGAACATTATTAACATTATTGAAACTACTTTTTTTTTCTTATGCCCAAATTTAAAACCTGATCAATTTAAGTTCTACCTAAACAACCTGTTTTTTTGTCTATTGTTGGTTTTGTTTAATCAATGTTTACTAAAGTAATATAATGTTTAGGAACCGATATAACAAGGCCAGAGTTTTATAAAAATAATTGATACTTTATTGATCGACCTGGGAGAATTCTTTGTGGTCAGGCTATGCCTGTGAGGCGCCATGGGTAAGAGTATCAGTGTCTTGTCCAGGGACACCTCTTCATGTAGCTTGCTGGGACTGGGAATTGAACCTGCCACCCTTGGGTTTGAAGACAACTACCCTAAAATAACACAAATTACAGTTCTAATTTGTGATTTTTATAATGTAAAAAATGCCTACTGGGGAAGTCAGTACAGTATACACATAACTAATATAATGACCATTAAAAAGCACATTTTATTTGTGGAAACAGAGAGAGGAGGCCCTGGCGCCTCTTTTTGTGCCTGAGGGTACTGTGTTTCGTCCAAGGAAACAGGATGTGGAACAACTAAAGCAAAGAGACTTCCTGGGCAAAGCAAAGGTAACGTTATGTGTATGTTAAGATGAGATGTATGTTAAGATGAGAGTTCATGCAGGGTATCAACTCTGATTTTATTTGGATATGAAAGTTAATTAAAAGAGAATAAAAATTTCATGTAGATTGTAATGAAGAATTAAATTGGTCATTTATTATTGTTAATGATGTTGTTAGAGCATAAATTGAGGCATATTGAAACATATATGTTTAATTGATTTTCAGAAAACATTTAATTCAAATATGATTCAATATTAACTCATATGACACAGTAATAAAAGTTTTATTTATTAAGTTTATCTTTGCATGCGGCTTCAGGTACATTGTCATGTTTTTGAAGAAGTTTGCTCTATTATCTATATTATCATAATCTGAGGTCATATATTAATCATAGAATAATATGGAGAAATACATAAAAAGATTTGTGTGACAAAGGCTCATGGAGTAGTCTGGCAGCAGCACATAGATTTTCACATTTAAAGATTTTTGTGAGATTTTCTACAGGTTAAAGCTACAATAACAGATGCAGTATAAGACTCAAAATGAGTCCTCTCTGCTCTGTTCAGCCCTGACCTATGCTCTTCTGCCATCTGCTGTGGTCTGCACAGCCCTTCTGTTACAGTGAAGAACAACATGCAAAACTTACTTATGCAGCACACATTAATCAATTGTGCCGGTCAACAAGAAGGACAGTATCATTATATTCAGAGTCTGAGTTTATAGGAAGTGTTAACAACACCTCTCCACATTGAATTTTTCACATTTGTACTAAAAAACATACTCCAATTAAGCTACAATTAGTCAAACATGTGGCACTACATGAAATACAGTAATGATGATTACACTTGCAGGTCATCTCCTCCATGATTCCCAATGATGACTTTGGAGGTTTTGAACCTCTGAGATTGCAGGTAAGATTGACCACAGTATCAGTGTGAAAAGAAATATTAAGCCTCATACAATAACAAGACATAAACACAATTTCATTTTCAAGTGAGGCACGTGACTGATTTGTTTGTACACTCACTCACTAAAGGAGTACAAACAAACGTCAAAGATCACGAATGGAACCAGCCATAACCTTCATGTTGTAGACAGTGAGAATGCAGTTCAGTTAATTGGTGACTTTAAACTGCCTATACGCATATGTGAGCATGAGCATGAATATAAAGGGATTGCCACAGAGCCAATAACTCCATGCTGTCACTCTATATTCTCTACAGAAACCTGGTTTTTATGAGCCCAAGGTGGATGGAAACCAGTAAGTATTTATTGATGTAGAAATAATATTAATCAGAATGGTAAGAGTTCTGTGAGGGTATTTGGATATTATATATCCAAATATATATAAAAACAATATATTAAAACCATAGTCATTGTATGTTTGATATATCCTTTTATTACTATCTGTCAGGAATTCTCGATACATGCGCATAAATGTCCCTTACATGGCAAGGAGTCCAGGGCAGCTGACTGTGCCAGGAGGGGCCATGGTGTTTTTGTTGGGACAGGAGGATAGGGATGGAATGGTAACTGTCATATATGATGGAAAGGTGAGGAGAAATACTCAGTACATGCATACAAACCAAGGATGCACTGTAAAATGGCATGTTTATGTGTTGTGTATATATATACATTGAGACTTTTTTTAAAGATAAGGGTTTGGTTATTTACATTTTTAATGCAGATAGTCGAGGTGTTAAGTTTGATGTAACACATGTGCATTGGAAATACAAAATTGTTGTCAAAGGTCTGCCCTAGGCTGAGGCTGGGGACCTTCCTGGACCTTAACTGTATAAGCTTGTTCAAACGATGACCTGTTTAAGCTCCCACCACTATGGTATGAGCATAAATATTAATAAACAGTAAATTGCTACATTGTTTGTTTATGCCTTTGCCTTTTGCCCTCATTTTCTAGTCATATTTGACTCCAAGTGAACTAAACTGTGGATTTGTGCCAGATGTAATACATTTTCTCCGGGTGTCTGAGATAGAAAAATTAGTTGACTTCAAGTGGAGACTTGCTCTTGAAATATCTTCTCTGAGGTTTTCCTGTCAGATCACAAAGATTCACAAAAATAGGACAAACATGAGGTTGCAGTAACTGATAGCGTTGACCACAAATCTAATTACTGTATCCTTACTTGAAGTGGTTTATTTAGTTTGAAGATATTCCATCAAGATTCTCAAGATATTGCGTTCAAATGAATTGGAGAAATGTGAAGTTTGTGACCTTAACCTTTGATTCACTAGAATGAACCTACATGAGATCAAAAATAGTAAATGAGAAAACTAAAGTGTTAACTTTTTTGAAAATGTGTATGTTGCAGCCATCATAATGTTATTTATTGTAGCCTTTTAAATTGGGTGTCTACCTGCATGGTGATTGATGACAAGTCAGGTTTATTTAAACTAAAGTGTCTATTTTGTCCTTTATTTTTTAGAGAGGACTTCTGCCAGTGCCCCTGCTTGAACCTGCAGATGTCAAGACATCAAAAGGCCTAAAAGAGAATGTAATTGACAATTTTAATAGCAGCACTTCGCAGATTGCCGAAAATTATAATAGCAGAAATTTGTCTGTGATTCATTCATAAAAATGTAATTAGCCCTTCAGAAGGTTACAACAACAGTTAAAAGGTTGCTTTGTTTTCTTTAGCAGCATATATGAACGTCATGTTAGAAGAAGTCAATTTGGAAGTAAAAAAAATTTTCAATGACCTCATACAGTGGGGCAAAGAAGTATTTGGCAGCCATTGATTCTGCAAATTGTCCCACCTAAAAAGATGAGAGATACCATCATATGTACACTTTAATGTGAGAGACAGAATGTAAAGAAAAGTCAGGAAATAACACTGTATGATCATAAAGAATTTGTAAAATGGTGCAGAAAATAAATACTTAGCACCTACAATAAAGCAAGAATTCTGGCCCTCACAGACCTGTTACTTCTTTTTAAAAAGATATTCTATCCTCCATATATTACCTGTGTTAATGGAACCTTTGAACTTGTTATCTGTATAAAAGTCACCTGCCCACACCTTCAAAAGGATTTCACATACCAACATAAAATGGAAATGGAAAAGGAAAAGAGTTGAATAAGTATGAACTAACACCCCATTCGTCAACTAAATACAATATAAACAAGAGAGTAACCATGAGGAAAAAGCTGTCTAAGGATACCAGGGACAAGATTGTACACCTGCACAAAACTGGGGTGAGACAAACTACAATAGCAGGCAGCATGGTGGGATCAACTGTTGGAGCAATTATTAGAAAATGGAATAAATACAAGATCATTGAGAATCTCACAAATGATCTGAAGAATGGTGGGGAAGGTTCAAGAACTTCCAAGGTTCTGGAGTGGCCTAGCCAGTATCCAGACCTCAATCCAATAGAGAATCTGTGGAGGGACTTGAAAATCTATGTTGCCCAGCTCCAAAACAACACAGCTCTAGAGAAGATCTGCATGGAAGAATAGGCCAAAATACCAGCTACATAGCTACAGTGTATGCAAACCGGATGAAGAAGAAAACGTTTGACCTCTGTCATTGCAAACCAAGGTTCCATTACAACTGGAATTGAGGTGAACTTTTGTTATTGACCAAGTATTTATACTTTCTATATTCTGTCTCACACACTTGAAGTGTAGCTATGAAGAAAATTACAGGCCTCATCTTTTTAAGTGGGTCAGCTTGCATAATTATTGGCTGCCAAATACTTTTTGCCCTATTATATAAAGTCATTGGGAAGTTTTTTACTTTCAACCTGACTTCTCCAAGCATGAAATGTATATCTGCTGCTAAAGAAAACAAAGCAATGTTCTCAACTTTTTGTTGGCTGTTTTCTGCAGAGACTTCCCAGTGGGATCCCCCTCCCGCCAGAACTCAAGCCTCCAGCCCGTCCACAGGCAAAGCCCAGCCCTGGAGCTCCTCCTCTGGGTAAGAATCTGCCACAAGCAAGAGAGAGAGAGAGATAGAGAGAGACACACACTTTATCCATCTCTAACTATAAGCTTTATCAAAAGTAGAGCGTGTCTGTCTCCTTACAAAAAATAGGTAAATACTAGACAACTTGGAAAACCCAACAGTCCCTCTTGAGCAATCATTGAGGCAATAGTGGAGACAAAAAACTCCCTTTAACGGAAGAAACCTCCAGCAGCTGCAGACCATTATTATACAGCTCAGAGCTGTGGATTCCTACAGAAAGGCATAGAGAGAGGGGGACAAAGAGGAAGAAGCAAAGGTTGAGAGGGTGTCTACTTTCCGAACCCTGAAGAGGAAGTTGGTTTCAGAGCAAAGGAAAGAGAGGAGAAAAGGAAAGTTTTAAGCCTAGTTTGAAAAGTAGAGGTGTCTGCCTCCTGAACTTTATCTGGGAGCTGGTTCAACAGGAGAGGAGCTTGATAGCTAAAGGCTCTGCCTCCCATTCTACATTTAGAAACTCTAGGAACCACCAGTGGACCAGCACTGTGAGAGGGAAGTGCTCTGCTGAGATAATAAGGCTCTATCAGGTCTTTAATATATGTTGGGGCCTGATCATTTAGTGCTTATAAATATAATATCCTATATGTGAGGAGAAGGATTTTAAACTCTATTTAACAGGGAGTCAATGTAGAGACGCTAATGTAGCTGTAATATGATCTCTCTTGTTAAGTCCAGTCAGAACTGCTGAAGCATTCTGGATTAGCTGGAGGCTTTTTAATGAGTTAGTGGGACATCCTCTCAGTAATGAATTACAGTCCCGCAGGGAGTGAGCGTGGAGTGGTCAAAGTGAGGGAGGAACAAAGACAAAAAGACACATGAGGGCTAGAGGAGAGCATGACACTGACAATGTAACTGGATTAAAAGATAATGTGATCAGTTCTTTAAATTTGGTAACAGCATCTTCAGTTAGACATCAGCTTTAGTGGAATTTCCTATTAAGAAATTTAGTCTCCATGATAATGAATTTCAAAAGTTATTAAGAGATGGTCAGACAACAAAAGAGTTTTGGGAAAACACCAATAAACTAGATTTAGCAATTCCTGCAGAAATTGCGTGGGGTATGCTGATCTGAGCCGCACCAGGGTGTTCGTGTCATGATAAGGGGGCGCATCACGTGGGGTGTTTGTGCCAGGTGCCATGCCATGCTGAACGGAAACAGGCAGGACTGTGGTGAGGAGCACACAATACACAGGGGAATCCAGCCGGTAGGTCACATGCGCCATGTGGACGAGTCAGGGGGGAGGGGAGAACAACATCATAACTTTGGAAGACATGCCATGAGATTTATCACCTGTCAACTGTCCCTGCTCTGCCAGAATACCGGAATAACACACAGTATGAACGTACAAACAATTGTCTTTACAAACCTGCTTTTCTTTTCTCTCTCCTCTGTCCACTAACCCCAGCCGGTTGAGGCAGATGGTTTCTTCCTCTCCACTGTCACATCAGCGCTTGCTCAAGTGGGACTGTTGGGTTTTCTGTATATATTTATTACTTTACTTTACTTTACTTGGCAGAAGATTTTATCCAAAGCGACTTACAAGGAGAAGGCACCAGCAATTACCATTCAAATTACAGAGATACTATGAAGAAGAAGAAGAAGAAGAAGAATTCACTTTATTGTCATTGATATATTTTACAACGAAATTTATTCTCTGCATTTGACCCATTCCCCCTTGGGGGGAGCAGTGAGCAGCCACAGGAGGCGCTCGGGGAGCTAGCGCTGGGTGTCTCGCTCAGGGACACACCTGGTATGGGGGATGGGCTGGATGCCACAGCTGGGAATCAATCCCTCTATTCCTAGATCCCAGCCCTCTGCCTTAACCACTGAGCTACCAGGCCGCCTGATAAGGCCTAACTTGTCAAGACAAAAACATGCATAGGACTTGTTTAGTGCTAGACAACGTAATGAGTGTGTGTGTGTGTGGTGGACTTTACTTGAAGTACTTATTAAACAAGTGAGTTTTTAAATTTTTTTAAAAAACTCATTTGTGGTGATACTGTCAGCCAGTCGAATGGGGCAGGGCAAGTTGTTCCACCAGCCATGGACCACAGAGGAGAAAAGACTAGACTGTGATCTGAGACCTTGTGAAGACGGGATTTTTAGCCTCATTTGATTTGCAGATCTGAGAGAGCGTGCAGGAGTGTAACTTACCAATAGTGTGTTAAAGTAAGATGGAGCAGATCCATTAAGAGCCCTGTAGGCAAGCATTAAGGATTTAAACTCGATGCGAGCAGCTGCTGGGAGCCAGTGAAGAGATGTGTGAAGAGGGGTGACATGAGTGTACTGGTTGGAAAAAATGAGGCAGGCCGCCGCATTTTGGACCATCTGGAGGGGTTTGATGGTAACTGCAGACGCTCCAGCAAGTAGAGAATTGCAATAGTCAAGTTTAAATATGACCATTGCCTGGACAAGGGGCTGTGTAGCCTGTTGGGTGAGAAAAAGCCTAATTTGTAAATTGAATGATAAATAACTTATGTTGTGAATTGGCGCTATATAAATAAAGTTTTATATATTATAAAATTAAAATAAAAATATTATAAAATATTATATATTATTATTATAGTAGTAATCGTACATTTCATGTTAAGGACAGACAGACATTTAGCTAGGCCACGTGACTTTAACTGGTCTTTAACCTTTTCCTGTGGGGTGTTTCCTTGAAACGGTTCAGTATTTAGCCTCTGAATTAGCTTTATCCATCCCCAAAAAATGGCTTACTGACTGTAAACACAAGCTCCGCAGTGAGTTTCTGGTTGGATTCTCTGGTCTGGAGCTGTATCTTGTGGGCAGGTTCTTCTTCTTTGTGTTCTTCTTTTATACTTGTATTAAAGGGGGTTCCAGTGTGCATGCACCAGTTATGACATACGTCTATGGTAAAGATTTTTGTGTCACAAAGGAACAGGAAATACAGTCACACGGTCATCCAATTGCGGTAAATGAGTGAGAGAACATTTCTAAACTACACTACAAATTGCAAATGACACACTGGATGCTACTGGACACAGACTGGATGGGTTTTATTTTATTCTACCTTCTTCTTCAACATGATGTAGATGAATCACCACATAAATCATTAAGAGTTTTTTATCCTAGAAATATATTTGCATTGTTTAAGAGACTCTGTGATGTTTTCCCTGCAGAACATTTTACCTCAGACACTCCACCTCCATCCTACACAACTGCCACCCACACACCATTGTCAGCCTCTGAGCCTGGCAAGTATACAGCCAACGATCAGGTAATATTCCCCTCTGAAAAGCTAGATTCTTCTGTCTGAGGTGAAAGGTGGAAGCACAACATAGTTCTCTTCTTCACACATCCAACACACTTTTATTTCTACCTGATCTAAATATAGAGTGCACATGACTTTAGAAAAAACTGCAATGTGAGGATGAATAGCAGGGTGATGCAGATGTGTCCTGATTAAGTCACTATGACGCTCAGGGGAAGAAGAAGTAGCCAGCATTTGGATAGTGATATGCTTTGCGTCTCTGCATGTCACGGCAACCTGAAAGGACAAAATAGCTAATGAAAGTTTTCTGTTCCACATTTGCAATAAAATCAGCTCAAATTAATTAGAATTGTGCTTTATCTTACTTTCTTTCTTTACTGCATCAAGCCTACATTACGTCACTCATCATATATAAGCAATTAGTTAATATACAACACATGTTCAAGGAATTAATTTAAGTGATATTATTTTGAAGCCTCCATGCTATTTTTTCTTTAGAATCAGAATTTTAAAATGCCAGGAGTCAATCTCAACAATCAATTTGGTTTTATTTTATTTTAGAAAGCTCAACATTTGCACACAATCTAGTAACTGGTTTCTGGGTGTTTCACAACAATGCTGTAACAACAATATCTACTCGTTATATAGTTCATACTAGTATTATCAAAATGTACTTATTGTTTTGGATCACACTAACTTACAGAAATCAAGTACAGTAACAACACATAAGCTATTACATTACTAGATCGATGGGAGGCAGTAATAAAACAAACATAATTAAATAGAATACATTTTTGCCATTTTTAGCAGAATCAAAGCCCCATGACACAATTTTGATCTGGCCCCTCACCCAATGCAGATAAAATGCTAAGAACAGAACACTGGCCTCTCCATCTCCTCTGCTGGTGTTTGCCAGTTGGAGAGGATCACTGTTATGCTGCCAGTGAACTTCTATTCATTAAGTGTTACATATGTATAAGATACATACAGACATCACTACCACCTGTTTTGATCACACATAGCAAATTATCTTATCTCTAAAACAGAAAGCAGTGCAGTCTTGGATTATTGTCACTATTTAACACTGTGAAGGCTTTACACTAATGGATAGGTTTACAGGTTTATAGGTTTACTAACATTTGGACACTGATTAAAATAGACAATATAATGTGAAATATATACAGCCAATTAATAAACACTTGCATTTCTCAAAAATTACCCTCTCTCTATATTTGCGCCCTAAATGTTTTTGTTCATTCTTCTCAGAGTGCCAGCTCAGCTCAGGGATTAGAGGAAGGTTCTGTGGTGGTAAAGGTCCACTATGTCTACACTGTGGCTTTATCTGTCCCTGTGGATATGCCATACGCTAAACTGAAGGAAGAAATTGCACAGAAGGTTGGCCAGCCTACATCTCAGCTGCGCCTAAGGTAACCCCTGGCTTCTCGTCTCACTAAGTTTTAGCAACTGATTCATTTTTAAAAATATGCTTTTATTTATCCTCTCCAACCTGTGGATACAACACAATGTCTTTTGTGGTGATTAGAACGTTTGGTTATATGAAGATTGTCTCAAGCATACGGTACTTTTAAGGCCGCTGTCATTTGCAGTCTCCAGCAACTGCTCCTCTTGCTTTTCAGGAAGGTTCACGCTTGGGGACCACTGGTCTAGCTAAAAAAAATTAAAACCTAGCAACATACACTCACCACTTTATTAGGCACACCTTGCTAGTTCCGGGTTAGACCCCCTTTTGCCTTCAGCACTGCCTTAATGTGGCAGTGCCTCACCCCGTTCCACCACACCCCAGAGGTGCTCTATTGGATTGAGATCTGGTAGCTGTGGAGGCCATTGAGTACAGTGAACTCATTGTCATGTTCAAGAAACCCGTCTGAGATGATTCAAGCTTTATGACCTGGTGCATTATCCTGCTGGAAGATAAAGCACATGGATAACTAAGATATTGAGGAAGAAAACATGATTCACAGAACATCAAGGTTTTAATCATACTTTTAGTGTCTAAATAATAATTTTTCATGACATCAGTAATTTGCGTCAACAAGCCTTTGGACAGCTGTGCCTGATAAAGTGACCAGTGAGTGTATAACATGCACCATGCCTTGGGATTATGCCTGAAATAATGTTATGTCTTAGAATACAATAATATAATTGTGGTATAGCTGAAGGCTCTCCCAAGTATGAGTTACATACTTATTATTGTTTAAGACACATTATATCAATATATACAGAAACATTGAGAAAACCCAACAGTCCCACTTAAGCAAGCATTGAGGCGACAGTGGAGAGGAAAAACTCCCTTTAAGAGAAAGAAACCTCCAACAGAACAAGGCTCAGGGTGCGTGGCCATCTGCCTCGACCGGCTTGGGTTAGTGGACAGAGGAGTGAGAAAAGAACAGCAGGTAACAGGGATCATAACAAAAACGAGAGAGAGAGAGAGATAGAGAGAGAGCACAAAGTACAACTAGGGGAGAGAAAAAAGACAAAGTTATTAACATTTAATGGTTTCAGTGAAGTGGACAGAGAAGGAAAAGGAGGAGAGGAGCTCAGTGAGATATAAAGTCCCCCAGCTGACTAAACCTATAGCAGCATAACTAAGACATCTAACTATAAGCTTTATCAAAAAGGAAAGTGTTAAGTCTAGTCGTGGTCTGGTACAACTAGGGGAGAGAAAAGAGACAAAGTTATTAACATTTAATGGTTTCAGTGAAGTGGACAGAGAAGGAAAAGGAAGAGAGGAGCTCAGTGAGATATAAAGTCCCCCAGCTGACTAAACCTATAGCAGCATAACTAAGACATCTAACTATAAG
>JAUMTR010000027.1:37117-47417 GCA_032270685.1 Microctenopoma stevenorrisi | reverse complement strand
TTCCAGCTTCTCCCCTCTGGCAAACGCTACAGAGCTACGTTTGCTAGAACCACCAGACATAAGAACAGTTTCTTCCCTAGGCAATATCACTAATGAACAACTGACTGCTGCTGCTACATGGACACAAAGTGCACTAAACTCAGCACACTACACACACACACACACACACACGCACACACACACACACACACACACACACTGTCTTGTCTCTCTGTCTTGTTACAAGGAGTGTTGTATTTTTGTCTGTAACCACAAATGTCTTTTCTGTGCTCACATAATTATCAGTTTTATTAAACCCCCAAGTGACATTCATTCTTAGTACTTAGTTCAACATCCTTTTCCAGTTATAACAGCTTTCAAACGTGAAGCATAGCTTGACATAAGTGTCTTGCAGCAATCTACGGGTATCTTAGACCATTCTTCATGGGCAAAAGCCTCCAGTTCAGTCACATTCTTTGGCTTGCGCGCTTCAACTGCTTTCTTTAAGTCCCACCATAGGTTCTCAATCAGATTTAAGTCTGATGACTGCCGTGGCCACTTCAAAATGTTCCAGCCTTTAATCTGCAACCATGTTCTAGTGGAATTGGAGGTATGCTTAGGGTCATTGTCCTGTTGAAAGGTCCAACGTCTCCCTAGCCTCAGGTTTGTGACGGACTGCATCACATTTTTTTTCCAATATCTCCTGGTACTGAAGAGAATTCATGGTACCTTGCACACGCTGAAGCTTCCCTGTACCTGCAGAAGCAAAACAGCCCCAAAGCATGATTGCCCCCCTGCCATGCTTCACAGTAGGCAAGGTGTTCTTTTCTTCATAGGCCTTGTTCTTCCTCCTCCAAACATAGTGTTGATCCATGGGCCCAAACAGTTCTAATTTTGTTTCATCAGTGCAGAGAACACTATCCCAAAATGCCCTATTGTCTGAGCTGAAACTTCAGTACCCGCATCTGACAAATCTTTTTTCAGTTCCTCAGCACTCACACAGGGACTTTTCTCCACTTCGCGATTTAGGTAGCGCGCAGCAGTCGAAGTCAGCCTCTTCTTTCTGCCACGACCAGGAAGCCTTTCAACAGTGCCCTTTGCTTTGAATTTGCGAATGATGCTTCCCATGGTGTCGCTTAGAATGTTTACCATCTTTGCAATCTTCTTATAGCCATTGCTCTTCCTGTGAAGAGAAATCACCTCTTCTCTTGTCTTCCTGAACCCTTCTCTTGACTTTACCATGTTTCTAAACACACCAGTAAATGTCTAGAAGGAGCTGACTATCACAGTCATTTTAAATCTGCCTAATTTGTGCTTATTATGCTTGCTTGCTGCTCGTTGACATCCACAGGTGTTTTCAATACCTGATCGAAAACACTTGAATGAACCTCTGTTCTTAAGAGTGGTAGTCTTTAAGGGGTTGAATAATTGTGCCAATGAATAAATCACAAGAAAAACATTTAATACTGTATTACAAAAATAATTTATGTAATCTTAGTTGCATTTAGTTCTTTAAAAAGTCCTTGTAAGATTTCATTCTGAACTGTACACTGAATTCCCTAAAACCCTTTACAGCATTGGGGGTTGAATAATTTTGAACACAACTGTAAAGTTGTACAAGTAAATGGGTATGTTTGCTTTATAACAACTGTACATTTTAAATATTAAGCACCCAGCGTGTGTATACATCAGTATTTTGCATTTGAACAGAGTCCTGCTTCTAAACAATACGGCGAGGACCGATTTAAATGGCTTCATCTAACTTGTGATATGCGTAGTTTTTCCCATTTCAGATGGTCGCTGTCTTCTGGCACTGCAGTCTATGCTTGGATCCCAAACAGAGGCTTTTACAACAGCATTCAGCGAAACTAGTGTAGTTGTGTAGAAACCTCACACTGTGTAGCCTGCTGAAGTCGGATGTAGTCCAGTCAGGTTGTTCTTTGAGCACCACGGAGAGTTTCTCTACCTCAGCCCTGTATGCCGTCTCATCCCCGTCTGAGATGAGCCCAACCACTGTGGTATCATTTGCGTATTTGGTGATTTCATTGGTTGGGTGAGTTGAAGTCCAGTCAAAGGTATACAGGCCGTACACAGCCCTGAGTGGAGCCAGTGCTGAGAGTGAATGTGGAAGAGAGGTGGAGACCGAGTATGATGGATTGTGGACGTTGTGTGAGGAATTGTTTAATCCAGATAACAGTGGAGATGGGGACCTGGAGTTGGGTCAGTTTTGTGATCAAGATGTCCAGGTGGATAGTGTTAAAAGTTGAGCTATAGTCCACAAAGAGCATCCTCATGTAGCTCTGCTGGTTCTCCAGGTGACTCAACACTTTGTGTATTGTTACAGCGACTGCGTCCTCCGAGGTTCGGTTCGCTCTATAGACGAACTGGTGGGGTCCAAGGAAAATGGGAGACAACCCGTGATGTGTATGAGAGCTATGGGTCTGTAATCACTTAGATTGTCTATGGCTTTTTTTGGGGGCTGGGGATGATGACGGAGGCCTTCAGACATGATGGCACAGTAGCAAGTGTCAGGGACAAGTTAAACAACTTGGTGGGGATCCCTGTCAACTGATCTGCACATGCTTTGATCACTGCCCCGGAAATGGCATCAGGTCCAGTAGCTTTCCTAGGGTTCACTGCTCTCAGAGGTTTTCCTGGAGAGAAAGAGTATGAGTGCTGGAGATGTTGGGATCTTGTAGAGGCAGTGTGTGTGGTATTGTGTTGGTCTCAAAGCGGGCAAAGAAGTTGTTCAACTCTTTTGCCAGAGTGCCACTGCTACTACTAGTGTAGTTGGTCATGGCCTGGATGCCCCTCCACATCTGCCATGAGTTGTTGTCAAGCAGATAGCCCTCCATCATTTCTCTGTAGGCCTCCTTAGCCTGATGCATTCCTCTCCTCAGATTTGCTCTGGCAGTGCTGTACAGTGAGTTGTCCTGAAGGCTGAGTTACGAGCTCTGTTCAGTGCCTGGATTTTGCTGGTCATCCGGGGTTTTGGGAAAACCCGGATGCGTTTGTTGACTGTCATGTTTTCTATGCATCTCCTTATGTAAAATAGGACAGTCTCTGTGTGAGTTTTGAGGTCCTCATGTTCAAAGATGTCCCAGTCTGTGCAGGCAAAGCAGTCCTGCAGCTCCAGAAGAGCATTTTCAGGCCAGGTTTTTTATGGTTTGTGTCTTTGGCTTTGTTTGTTTCCTGAGGGGGGTGTAGGCTGGGATGAGGAGCAGGGAGAACAGTCTTTAGGCATACTTGGTTAAAATCCCCTGCAATGATGTGCACACCTTCAGGATGTGTTGAGCTGGCGTAGTGCTGAGCTAATGTTAGTGTCTGGTGAAAGATGGGTACTTACGGCCCCATCTGGTAAGCGATAACATGCATTACACCCCATTTCCTTGCCCATTCAAAATTAATTAGGGAATCACAATGTAAAGCAATAAAAATAAATAAATAATATTAATTGCAAGTAAAAAATCTTTTACACGAAATTGGCTATAGACAGAGATACCTACGGTAAAGAAATGGTTTGAAATACTGCATACAATATTTTGGAGAGGTTTACTTTTTCAAGCAGATTGAAAGTTAAGAATTTTATTTCACTTTTTATTTATTTGCCTTTCATCTCGCTTATATATTTTTATTTCTGAAAATCTCTAAGTTTTTTTATTTTTCTTGTGGTATGGCAACCCACTGTTTGTAAACAAAGAAAGTACATGGTTTCATGTGATTGGGCAATAAAAAAGAGACACATAATGAAAGATACAATATAATTAAATTAGACTATATACTATATAACATCAATTACATGTACAAATAAACCTAGACAAAAAAACTGAAAAAGAGAAGAAAGATAAACAGATATTATATTCTAAAGCCTTAATATTATAAGACTAAAGCCACTCACGTTGACACCTCAGCGATGTGTTTATGTCGCAGAGTCAGCCAAAGATCATCATCCTCATCTAGCAACACCTCCTTCATTCTAGTCTCTCCCATTCCACTGGTCTCAAACCTGACAAAAAGAGTAAGTATTCCAATGGTTAAAGCAAACTGAAAAATATGATATGATCCAATACAGTTTGGCACTCTTGAGTACTGTTTACCTGTACACATCATTCTCGATGCCTAACAGATCAAAAGCCATGGCCTGCAGTGTTAGCTCATGTAAGAGAGGTGACACAGGATCAAAGCCACGATCCAGAATGAGCAGCTGGGTACGGGACTTATCTGGACCCTGACGGCATCAGAAAAGACAAACATAAGCATTGTGGAGAACTGAGAAATAATACAGTGAGGTGCAAATTTTGGGCAACCTTGTCAATGTTCATGATTTGCCTGTATAAATCATTGGTTGTTATAAAGTTTATAGGATTTACAAAAAGTGTGCAATAATTGTTTATTATTATCGTTAGGCAGGTGAATGAATTTGGGCACCACAAAAAAGAAATAAAGTTAATATTTAGTAGATTCTCCTTTTGCAAAAATGACAGCCTCTAGACGCTTACTATAGCTTCCAATGATGTCTGGATTCTGGTTGAAGGTATTTTGGACCATTACTCTTTACAAAACATCTCTAGTTCATTCAGGTTTGATGGCTTCCCAGCATGGACTGCTCTCTTTAACTTACACCACCTATTTTCAATGATATTCTGGGGACTGAGATGGCCATTCCAGAATGTTGTAGTTGTTCCTCTGCATGAATGCCTTAGCAGATTTTGAGCAGTGTACTTTTTCTCATAACTGGATTCACCCCTGTATGGAGGTCAGGGGTCATTGAGCTTACCAAGCAAATATTAGTTTTAATAATTAGTTCTAAAGGTTTTGGAATCAAAAAAATGACAACGGTGCACAAATGTATGCACCTGGCAAAATTAGTTTAAACAATTATTTCACACTTTCGGTGAATCATTTGCATTTGATCCTGATCGCCGTAGTTCATTGCAGCTCTGGATAGCCAATCACCTGTAGCGTATATTTTACAGCCTGCAGAGGTTGTTTATAGTATCCTGTTTGAAATTAGGATGGAGAAAGGAGTGCTAAACGTCTGCCTCACCTGTGAGTTGAACTACATTTAATTACGCTGTGACAGACAGATTTTAAAATACTGTGTGGATGTACTGCAGACCGACGTTGATGACTGTTAAGAATCGTTGCTTTGTCTTATCAAGGTTCAGCGTTAATGTTATTATTAATTAATAGTCAGACCACAATAACTAGTTTGAACAGCTGATAACTTTACTTGCGCCAATAACGTAAAATATTTTCAAGCTACCGCATCAGAGGTTGATTGGAAATGTTTGTGAATGATCAGGACGTTACTTAGCACGCTGGCAAAATAAAAAAAAATAGTATGCTGGCTACGTTAACCTGTTATCCTGGCATTTAAATTCTACTTTATGCAATACACCACTACCTAACATTAGGCTCCTTTTGCTCTTGCTTCCTATGTTATTCTTGTTATATTGTAAACCTTCTGGCTACATTAAGGGAGGGTGTCTATTGAGGATGGTCATTCAAGAAATGCGGCCACACTACAAATAAAAATAACTTAAGTAAAATTTCTGCAGATTATTACACAATGATTAAAATAGCAACATTTTAGACAAATGTTAATGTCAAATCACAACAGAAGTAATTTCAAGCCACATTACAATGTAAGGTTAATTACATTATAGGTTATAATAATATACAGTTACTATATGGAATTGTGCATGCACTAGCCAAAAATGAGTGGTCAGCCATCTGCCTTGTCTGGTTGGGGTGAGTGGACCGGGAGAGAGAATTGAGAACAGGCAAAAAAAGAATAACAAGCAACCAACACAACATTGGGCATGTTGTTTGGACCATGTCAAAACCTTGATTCTGACCTGTTGTCTCAGATTCTGGATTCAGATTCTCTCCTGCGCCTGGTCTAGCACCATCTTCCTCGGGAAGAAATTACCAAGCAAAAAAACCCAACATTCCGACGCTGATTCATAGTAAGACTAGTAAGTATGTCTATCTGAAATGCCAACTGTTTTACTGCAAGTAATGTTAAGAGGAATTAAGGCAACAGAATTCACCTTTCTACTATGTTCCTTAACTTCAACATACATAAAAAATGGTATATGGATTACGTGCTTTAGCTTGTTTTCCACATTTACTACTTAACAATGTCAAGTCAATGTACACTGAGTATATTACAGTATATTAGTACTCAATTTGAGTCATGGAGAATTAGGAAATGGCACAATGTGCAGCTCAGTTGTAGCCAGATGTAACTGGATAACTTTAGAATTTGAACAAGACTAGTTAAGATCAGTAGCTGAAACAAGATCATTAGCTGCTGCTTTTCTCTAGTCCCATTCCTAATCTGCTCCCTCTGGTCTTTGGTCCCTATGTCATGGTCTCTGGTCCAGGCTCTCTGCTTCGTGCCTTATATACTCACTTCCTGACATTTCTCTTCCCTCACTCTGCACCTCACTCTGGCAGACCAATCACCGGTAATCAGTATAACTTTACTCGCCTGTGTTCCCTTCCTTTTAAGCAGCATTGTTTGCGTGGCTCGGTGCCAGATCATCTGCTTTTCTGCCTTCTGTAAGCAACGTTCCAGCTTTCTTCAGACCTGACTTTGTGACCCAGATTGAACCTAACCCTGCCTACCACAGTACCGTGAGTAAATCAATAAACAGATTTCAATTTGGATTTGGACTTGGATTCATTGTTCAAGTCCATTGGAATTTCTCAACATGTAAATAAATACAAAGTAAATAAACCCCACATAGTTAGGAGCCTGTCATTTAAAATGAATGAATAGGTGCCTCCATTCATTTTAATGAAGGCACCTATTCTTCTCCACCTCTAAACTGGTTACTTTATTTCTTTATTTATAGATTTATTAGGTGCCTGCCATAAGAAGGAATAGGAGGCTTCGCCATGCCATGCATTGCCTCCTATTCATTTTAATGGAGGCACCTATTAATATCCACCTCTAAACGGGTCTCTTTATATCTTATTCTTCTGTCAACCGGAATGCGGCCTGAACGGGCGAGAGATAGCACACAAACTATACATCAAATCGACCAGCTCGGTCCCGGCATGTGTACTATTACTTTTATTTCAAAAGTATTCGGTACTTTTTAAATAATTTGTATTTTTTCATTTTTTGGTCAAAAAATGGCAGTTGGAGAAGTATTTTTATCACCTTTCCTACATTTACCCTCATGGTGTGTCACCATACTTTGTCGTAGAAACGTCATTCAAACTTTAAACGGGTCCAGACCTTCAGCTCTTTCCCTGTAAAACAGCATCTTCATATCTTTTGTACTTTTTTAATTAGAGCAGTTTAGGTTTTATGTCACCGATTAAAATCTGGAAATTTCTCCATTTATTTTAATGGACGGAACTTTGAACAAGGTAGAGTGGTGATGTCACTCTCACTCTGCCGAAGTTCAGCTCAGCTCTTTATCAACTTTTTTCTGTGTATTTCTTCTCCCCTTCAGTCAATTTTTACCTTTCACTAACACATTATATATCAAAACGTAGGAAAACTTGTCCTCTGTTGACACATGTATTTTTTATTGTGATAGGATGTACGGTTTTTGAACAGTGTGGCCAGGAGTCAACACATGGGTGTCTGAGCTCCCTATTAAATCCTGTGAATTTGAGAAAGACATTTCACAACAAAACCAGAGAGGAGCTATATTTCTAAATTGCTGCCAAATGCACAGTTTTTGCAATTTCATAACAAAATTACATGTATAGAGAGGGACACTTGTCCTGGTTCTCATAGCGATAGGATTTATAGTTTTTAAACGGCAAGGACCAAATGCCATCAAGGATATTGTGTGAAAACGGCAGTTAGCAGTTCTGTGTCTGTGCGTGTGCTCGTTACCCAGGAAACCGAAGCACCCTGTTAACACCTGCTCTCTGATTGGCTAAAACTTGCCTTTGAAGTAGTCGTAGCTGCTCATGTTTACTGTGTGTGTGTAAATACTCGGTAAATCCTGCTCTCTGGTCGGGGAGATGGGTCTAAGGTTCAGCGGCGAAAGGTGGCAGGCAACTTCAAAGTTTCCCCAGGAACTTTCTAGTTTTATTTATATCCTTGATGTTGTTCTGATTTATGGAGTAGAAATTGATTATTTAAATTTTTTCCCCCAAACCCTCTGCTGTCTGACCATTTTTTATTAATGTTTTAGTATATTGGACTATATATAAATTAGATAAAAATTATACTAAAATCCTGTGACATGTACCAATACATGGGAGGAAATAGTACAGGTTGATTATCTAGTTGATAATACTGCAGCTTCACTAAGCTTGATACTTAATGCTATTGGCCCCTCTAAAAAGAAAGTAGTTAATCAGTAGAGGTTAGCTCCATGGTATAATTCACAAATCCATGACTTAAAGCAGACAACGCAAAAGCTTGAAAGGAGGTGGTGCTCTACAAAAATCCTTCCGTAAAGCTGGAGCCATGTAATATTCATCATTAATAGGAACAACCACAGGTTTCTGTAGCAGTCTTTGAAGTGGTCCCTTCTTATTCCCGGGAGTTACATTCTAAAAGTAACCCGCAATAGGCGAAATCTGTGAAGTAGTCAGTAGTCATTATTATAAATGTTTTAAGGCTGTAAAACTCCTCACTACACACTTTATGTACTTTGTTGGGGAGAAAACAAATATACAGTACAGCAATTTAGAGTCACACTGATGGTGTTAGAAGATTTAGGTAAATTTGACAAGCTGAAATGCATTCTGTACTGTACAGAAGACAGGCACAAAAGTGCCTTTAAATGACCTTTGTTATGGTTTACAAATAAAGCTTAATTGAATTGAATTGCTTCACATTTTTCTGTCTTTTTCCATTTATCTCAACTGATTCAGGTATATAGACACTCAACTTGAGCCTGCTTATGATCGTAGCTTACTTCATGATAAGGAGTGTTTCGTCTTCATTGTCACCTAGTGCTTGCTGAAACTGGATTTGTTTTGTTCTCTTTCTAATTTATTTGTATATACTTTATTATTATATAATATTATTCAATATACTATAGAGCATTTGGTTCTCCTCATTAACAGTTCAGTCATTTAGTTTGCCTACCTCTCCCATAGTGGGGTCATCAGCCTTGTAACCATCCAGCTTCTCTTGAAGCATCTGGGCAAGGACGGCACATTCTTTATACTCCCTGGACAAATTAGCATATTTAGCAGACACAAAACTGCTGGTTATATGTATAACCTTGGTTCTATTTCAGCAATCGGCTCAGTAAAACACCAAAAAATATAGTAATTGCTGCTCCATGCTGCAACCATTGACACTGAAAAATTTTGTGGATGTCTGTAAGCATTTCAACATACTGAACCTGTGTAACGTGTTTACAGTTACTACTGAAATGGATTTTTCTTTAATCAGCTTACCCTCTGTATCGGACTCCAGGATATTCTTTGAGTGTGGAACAGAGTGTGGCAATCTGTTCAGCACAACGCTCCAACATGTTATTCCTCACGTCACCCTTGAAAGGACTGTAGAAGTCCTGAAAGGCATCCACTTTATCTAAAGAGAAGGCCTAGGCACATAGCACATGACAGAGAGACAAAATGAATTCAAAATTTAAAGTAAATAATACATTATAATAAATCTTATCTGGGTTTCTGTTGACTGGTTGCCTTAAGGGGATGAGAGAAAGACAAGGTGTAAGGAAACTGAGTTTGTGGACCTCAAAAAGGCACTCAAGAGGTTGTAATAAATAATGAGATTTTAATAACAGAAAGAGATCAGATAACGTTATACAAACACTAATGAACTGACAGAAGGCAAAAAGAAAACCACTAAACCAAAACACACATCAACACAACAGGAAGGCAGGGCGATCAGGGCGGAATCGTGACACAAGGAGGTAAAGTTGGTGTGATATGTTATGTGGACGTAAGGGCAAAACTTATTAATTCACATCTGCTGAAAAAGGAGATCATAAAGTCTAAAAGACTATTATAATTACAGCCCCTAGGAGACCAAAAGTGACAGAACCAAAATAATACAAGTAAATGCTCTGGTGTCTGTGGCCATGAAATTTTTAGAACTACTACTACTGCTTGCCCACCTTATGAAGATCACAGGCACTCTGCTAGACCCCTATAGTCACTTGAAGGTCAAACACGTCAGTTGAGGATGTGGTCAACATTGGACTACATTACGTCTGTTTGGTGGATTTTTCATCAGATTTCAACACCATTATCAACACCCTAAGGCACCTTCCTTCAACTCTATGTGTGTGTATATATGTGTGTGTGTGTGTGTGTGTGTGTGTGTGTGTGTGAGTGTGTGTGTGTGTGTATATATATATAT
>JAUMTR010000027.1:13000-37017 GCA_032270685.1 Microctenopoma stevenorrisi | reverse complement strand
AGTGCCCTGAAATGACTTTCGTTGTGATTTGGCGCTATACAAATAAAGATGAATTGAATTGAATTGAATTGAATTAATTTATAGAACGAGATTAGAATTAAAGACGAATAGGATAAGATATGAAGATATATAGTCCTTGCATCTTTTAACAATGTTGTTATTGCTTTCTCACAGCCTTTTGGCTTTTTTTTCATTTTGTTATATATAATATTATATATAATATTCTTATCAAGTTATTTTAATTAACATCTCACTTATTATTAAATAGTGGATTTCTAGGCTCAAACGTGCATTTCACCTGCTAAAGATGGAAATGAGGTGAAAAAAGTAAATACTGAAGAGGCTGCATTTTAGACCTGGTTTTATTTACTTCCTCAGAAATTCTGAACTTTCATCTGATATTTTTTGGCTATAAATTATTAATTTCCAATTTTACAGGGGACTGTATTCATATAATTCAGGTATTGTGGCAAACAAGTAAAACACTGAATAGGGTATTGAATTTGGTCCTATTTATTTCCATATTTTCTCCTTCTCTAACCCTCTTATGCCAGTTTGTTTTTATACACTGGTTGTAGTCTAGTATTAAACCAAACACAGAATACATGTAGCCTCTGAAAAGGTAACTAAACTCTTTACTAATTTGAATCATTATAATTAGAATTATTATTAACAGTTACATTGTATTGCCTTGCTCTCACCATGGGAAGTAATAGTTGTGAGGAGGTATTACAACAACCCTACAACATGCTGTCTTGGTTTGTCTTGTCTGTGCGCTTGTTCTATTGGGACTACTGTATATGGGGGAAGCACTACAGTTTTCCACCCCCCAGTCCGCATTTAGCCTCTCATGTTATTCAGATCGTTGTGAGCAGTGGCGAGATTAGGCGTCCTCGCTCTTGTCACGCCTCTTGTATACTGTCACCTAGGAAACGGGGCGTGGGTAAAGCGCTCGTGAAGCAGGAGACTGATGTGATTGGCTGAAGTGTCGGATGATGTAGGAGCGTGCTATCGTTCCATCGTTCGTTCCACCATCCAGTGATCTACAGAAACAGGCTCGTCTGGTGTCCCATTAACACGTAAAACGTAAGTCACAGTTTTAATATTGCCTACTCGCTTAAGGTAAGTAGTTTATGTGCTTTAATTTCAGTGTTATTGCGATGCACTTAGGGATTGTTGGAGACTGTACTGCAGTAACCAGGGGGTATTAGCTGTATCAAAGCCGGTCAGCCGCTCATAGGTTTTACTTTTGTGATGAGGTGGTCAGTATAGACACTGTTTCCAATAATTTCAGTTTCAAATGTAGAAACGGAATTGAAGCAACGTCTCCTTAATAGGGCAGATTAAGGTCAGAAAGGTGAGCAGGTGAACAGACAATATATTTTAGGTATATTTAATTACTCATTCTATAAATTACGTTCCTCTGTAATGTCGACATAGCTCTTTGGGCGACGTTTCTCTTATAGAGTGGAGTGATTAGATTTTAATTTTGAATGCTCTGTTGCTGTAGAGGGACTACAGAGTCAGCTGTTTAAGTCAGAGAGAATGTTGTGTTGTGTCTTTTATAAACGATTTATACACGTTAAACTACAGCAGGATTGGACAGTGAGGTCAAAGCTGCTAAACGTTTGCATTCTGTTTTTTTACTTTTTTACTTGCCTCTTCTCTTTTAATTCTGTTTGTACTTTGTATTGGTGGGGTGTTTCTGTGCACATGCACCAGATTTAGTGTAGTAAGATATTTGCACCCTAAAGGAACAGGAAAAATTTTACACGACTGTTCAGGTAAACGAGAGAGAGAACATTTTTAAACTACAAGTCAATGTAAATTATACACAAGTCATTTTATGTATAATACATACAACTATCGTTTATTTATATTGTTATGTTTTCTAAAACTATTTTATGTGATTCATATTCTTAAAAATGGTCTGAATAATATATAGATCGTTCATTTATATCATGGTCATATGAGGCAGCCCAGCGCCTTCAAGTAACCAGGCTGCCACTGCAATTAACATAAAAACTTCTAGATCAGTGAGCATTTCTGTACGTGTTTAGAATCCGTAATTCTATATCAGTGCATTATTTGCTATAACATTAGCTTTAACTTTGAAGTGCAAAGCCTGTTGTCCTTGGCTTGTACAGTGCTATGAAATGTTTTTATGAGATAAAATGTGTTTATTTATTTGCTTTCACATCATCATACACATTTTAATATTTCAAGATTCAAGATTCAAAACACTTATTAATAAATAGTAATCATATTAATCACAGAGGGAAATAGTTATGCCTAGATACAACTGCTCTCATTTTAGAAAGATTAAAGACCCACAACCATAAATAGCACAAACGAAATATAAATACAAAAACAACAAATATTTGAGAACAAAAAACAAAAACATGATAACATCAATCTCTAGAATTGTTGTTCTCCCCTCTCCCCTTTGCAGAGGGAGGCAAGGGAGGAATTGTAGAGTTTGATGGCCACAGGAAGAAACGATTTCCTGTGGTGTTCAGTGGAGCACTTGACATTGATTAGTCTTTGGCTGAACGTGCTCCTCTGTCCACCCAGGACACTGTGTATTGGGTGGGAGGGATTGTCCATTATTAAGAGGAGTTTGGAGAGCATCCTCCTCTCAGCTACAATGTGTAGAGGGTCCAGCTCCACACCAAGAACAGAACCAGCCCTACTGATTAATTTGTCCAGTCTGTTGTGTCTGCCACATTCAAGCTGCTGCCCCAGCAAATCACAGCAAAGAAAATTAGACTGGACACCACAGCCTCATAGAACATCCGCGGCATGGTGCTGCAGACGTTAAAAGACCTGAGCCTCCTCAAAAAATAAAGACGACTCTAAGCCTTTTTGTACACAACGGTTACAAAATATAGTGAGAGGCTTATAGTGAGAGGCATGACAGGATCCCCCGACTTCCTTAATTCCACCACCACCAGCTCCTTTGTCTTACTGATCCCAGCGTTTCATTGCAGATCAGGAAAGCCGATGACCTATAGCGCATATTTTTTATTCCGCAGAGGTCCTGTGTGCGGGTAGCACCCCTCCCCCAGGTTCCTTCCCTTACGGTTCTTGCTGAAGTGGGACTGTTGTTCTCTGTATTTACTTACGTGATGTGTAAGGTCAACATTATACTGTAAAGTGTCCTGAGATGACTTATGTTGTTAACTGGCGCTATATAAATAAAGCAGAATTTAACTGATTGGCAGTCATTGGTGATCGGAATTGGCAGCGAAAAACTTGATCTATAGTATCCTTTTTGAAATTTGGTTTTAAGAAAAACTACCATAAAATAATTTCTTTTTAATCCTCTCTATACCAACACAGTGCAGGTTGTAAACAAGAAGAAAAGTAATGTATTTTGTATGCCTAGAACTTTTCTGTTTTTTAGACTTATAAAAATACATTTCGTATCAACAAAGGTTCAAAATGTTTTTTTACTTTTTGTACTTACGTAAGTACATTTCTATACCTTTACTTTTTTACTTTTACTTAAGTGAAGGATTTCACCCTTCACTTTTACTAGAGTATTTTTTCACATCTTTATCTGTACTTCTAATTAAGTACAGAATTCGGGTACTTTTGACACCTCTGCGTCACCGGTGTGTTAATCTACATTTAATTACACTGTACAAAGTGAGACCGAATTTAAAATATTGTGTGGATGTACTGTAGACCTACGTTGATGACTGGTTAATTTAGCTGTTGCAATGGAAATAACTGGAGTTAAGAGTCGTTGCTTCATCTAATCAAGGTTCAGCGTAAACATTATTATTAATGAAAACGCCAGACCACAACAATACTATAACTAGTTTAAACAGTTAATAACTTTACTTACACCAATAACATAAAATGTTTTATACCGCATCAGAGGTTGATTTGAATTGTTTGTGAATTATAAGGACTGCTGGCTACGTTACCTAGCATGCTGGCAAATAAAAAACGTAGCATGCTGGCTACTAGTACGCTGAACCTTGATTAGACAAAGCAACGATCCTTAACACCAGTTAATTCTATTGCAACAGCTGAATTACCCATCATCAACAACGTAGGTCTGCAGTACATCCACACAGTATTTCAAAATCTATCACTTTCTACAGCGTAAATAAACCTAGTTCAACACACAGGTGACGCAAACGTGAGCGAACCTTATTTATATAGTCACAACAGGCATTTTACAACATTACAGAATATAAATAGATAAACCAAACCATTTCACCTAAGCAAGCAAAAGGTGACAGTGGAGAGGACAAACTAATTTTAACAGAAAATATGTATGGGGGCTGGGTGCCACAGCTTGGAATCGAACCTGCTACCTCTGCATCCCAGCCCTTGCCTTAACCACTGAGCTACCATACTACCTGAAGACCTCATAAAAACTTATGTAGTGCCTTTAGTTATCAAGCTCTTCTCCTGTGGAACCAGCTCCCAGTTAAAGTTCGGGAGGCAGACCCTTGATACCCTTAAGACTAGGTTTAAACCTTTGCTATTTAATAAAGCTTATAGTCAGAGTTGCAAGAGTTGTTCTCAGGTGACTCTGAGCGATCCTTAGTTATGTTTCTGTGTGAAAACTTTATTAGAAAAGATTAAAAGTTGGCTAAATAGGTTTTGAAAGTGATTATTTAATTATTATTACTGTTGTTGTTGTTACTATTGTTTAATACTTACAGCTTACATGGTGTACTTGTTTTATTTATTAGCTGCACTGCACCATGCTGACCCGATTGTTCCGTATGCATGGCCTTCTGGTGGCGTCCCATCCATGGGAGGTGATTGTAGGTACAGTCACCCTGACCATCTGTATGATGTCTATGAACATGTTCACTGGCAATGACCAGATCTGCGGCTGGAACTTTGACTGCCCCAAAACAGAGGAGGTTAGGCAGTGATTATGTTTTTATATATTTTTGCTCTCATTAGTAGTATACACTTGTGACGCAATAGAAATTAGTCCTTAGTTCTAATAGTATATTATGTATAGTATATATATGCTATAATCTAAACTTCTGTAACTTAGACGATAACTAAGTAAATTTCTGAAATTAATAAGTTGAAAATCTGTAACTGCAACTGATGATTGTCTTCTTTTTTTATAGCAAATTCTGAGCAGTGATATCATCATCCTGACCATCACACGCTGCATTGCCATTGTCTATATTTATTTCCAATTCCAGAATTTGAGACAGCTGGGATCCAAATATATTTTAGGTAAATTATTGATTGACAGTTGAAGGTAACTAAAATATGTGACTGTAGATTGACAAGATCTTTTTTTATATCTGTTAGTTGGTTCTTTGTCTGTTTTAAATTCAGTCAATCAAGCAATCGATCAGTTTATTTAACTCGGTCAACAAAGTGTCATCATTAAGCTCTTACATTACACACAATCCAAAAGTGAAAAGTGTCAATTATAAGTATTATTGCCGTCTATTGTAATATATTTATTGTCTGTGTTTGTATTATTATCTTCTAGATAAGCTACATATATGTATAATGTAACTGCTCTTGTCCAGGCATTGCTGGACTTTTCACCATATTCTCCAGCTTCGTATTCAGCACAGTGGTTATTCATTTCCTTGATAAAGAACTAACAGGCCTCAAGTAAGGACACACTCTGCATACCATTATTTTTACTGTTAATGTCTCTACTAAAGATTCCAGTTAATTGTTCTGTTCTGGTCTTCAGTGAGGCATTGCCTTTCTTCCTGCTTCTCATTGATCTCTCCAAAGCTTGTGCTCTTGCAAAGTTTGCGTTAAGCTCCAGTTCTCAGGTATAGAGAAATATTTACAGGTACATTCCACACAAAGTTCAACAGTCACCCCAACTGCCATGTATTATTTGTACCTTTTTAGGATGAAGTGAGGGACAACATTGCTCGTGGCATGGCAGTACTGGGACCTACCTTCACTTTAGATGCCCTAGTGGAGTGTTTAGTGATTGGAGTGGGAACCATGTCTGGTATGTCACAATTAGAGCATTATGTATTTATTATATATTCATTAGGTCTACAGTTTGCTTAGTTATGGATTTTTTGTGCACTCTACAGTTACATATATGGAGCACTAGATGGCAATATATGATAATAAAATGATAAGCCCACCTTGTCAAATCACACGTAATCATGAAGATTTCTATGGAAATGATTGTAAGAAAACGTATACTGTATTGCTTACAAAACAACAAAGACAAATCACAAAGTTTGAACAAAATATGTTATTGCTGTGATGAATTGTAACAAGAAAACTGAAAAATGATGAGGTAAAAATTATTAGCCCTCCTGTGTTTTCTTTACATTCAAGAATCCAAATCTGCCCATTCAATTAACTTTAAAACATCACTTGTGTAATCAGTCTGCATTGAACCTTTGTGGAACTTTTGAATGGAAGGGCTAGTCGCACTTGAACACTTGGACTACTCACACACTTTTGGTAAGAAGCAATTTCATCAAAAAGAAATTAGTCTGGACCTCAGAAAGAGAATAGTAAATGTTTGGCATGACGGTGAAGGCTACACTGCCATTTTCGAACTGCTAACGGCTTTACGATGAATCTTTGCAAAGCACCATGAGTCTAAATCTGACAAACCTGGGCGTGGCACAACATTTCAAAAACTTTGGAGGGAAAAATAACCAGAGATTTCAAAAAGGATCCTCAGATCTTTGCCATTGTGATTGTTGCAAAGCTGGCCTCCCGAGGAACACAGCTGTGAGACCTCTTCATCATGGAGAACTTACGTTTCACTGTTTAAGAAAAAACTCTATTGCACAACAACAACGAAGTTTGCCCATGGACATTTGAAACAAGATGATGAGTTTAGAAGTCTCTTCTTTGGTCTGATTAGACTAAACTTGAGCCCTTTGAGCACAGTGATATTGCTCTTTTTGGAGAAGGAATGGAGATGCCTTTAACCTTAAAAACCCAGTTTCCACTATTAAACATGATGGTGGGAGCATCATGTTGTGGGGATGTTTTGCTGCTTGTACATGTTCATGGTGTTAAATGAGCAGTAAGTTGGCATTTTGAAGAATAAGTAAAAGAAATCTGCTGCAAGTCTTGCTTTAGGTTGCCACTGGGTTTTTCAGCAAGATAATGACCTCCATGTTGCTCACAAATATTTTGAGCGACATCAAAATCTGGATCCTTGAGTGGCTCTCACAGAGCTCAGATCTCAGTCCCACTAAGAATCAGGAGGTCAATGTCCATGCTCGAATATGATGCAATCTAAATGAGTTGGAACAATTGGAAGAGTGAACTTGTGTACCTCAAGAGACATGTGCCAACTAGTGAAAAACTACAGGAAAGGCTTTTGTCAGTTGACGTTTTAAAGTTAGTTGAATGGTCAGAATTTTCTTGGGAGTAAATGAAGCACAGGAGGGCTAATAATTTTGACCTTGCCATTTTTTGGTTGTTACAATTCAGCACATCAATAAAATCAATAAAATGGCACAATTACCCATTAACAATGCAGTTCTTTCAACAACACTCAGGAAGTTTCACAGTAGTTCACACTCTGGCTCAGGTAGTCACATTAGCATACGTGTAAGGCAGAGGGGATTACAACCCACAGGTGACCACCAATCACCAATTTGAGGATTACACAGGGTTTATAAACCTGCTACTCACACCAGTCAGTCAGACTTGAGAAAGCCCTCTGGTATGGGGGGGCGAAACGTCATCAAGAAACCAAAGTCTTGCTATTGGATTAGGTCCTTTTTGAGATAGTTTGGTAGTGTGTTAATAACTCTAAAGGCACACTTTAGAATACTAAATGAGTATTTAACTCAAATATCATTCAAGCAGTGGAGTATGTTAGAAGAAGTATGATGATTATTTGTATTTGGGGCTCTTTGCTACCTCGTTGGTTCAATAAAGATACTGTGAAACAACTTTAAATGATCATATTGCAGTGTGAGTACTTTTGGATGCTTGACTATCTGTCTTGTATATTTCAGGTGTGCGCCAGTTGGAAATTATGTGCTGTTTTGGCTGTATGTCTGTCTTGGCCAACTACTTTGTGTTCATGACTTTCTTCCCTGCATGTGTGTCACTGGTACTAGAGGTAAGGGTATAGTGCATTATTGCGTGTGATGTGTTGTAATGCTGAGTCAAATATAGCCAATTTTAGTAGTTCACCAGTTTTTATACACAATGGCTACCAAGGTACTTGATTGATCAATAAAAAATTACCACAAAAACAATATAAGCATGTACAGCAAAAGGTAAAAAAAAGAAAAAAAATCATAATGCCAACCTAACCCTAACACCTCAAATACAATTCGTCTTGTAGCTGTCCCGTGAGAGTCAGGAGGGCCAACCTATCTGGCAGCTGAGCCATTTCTCCAGAGTGATGGAAGAGGAGGAGGATAAAAAACCCAACCCTGTAACCCAGAGAGTCAAAATGATTATGGTAACACCTCTTACTATATATTTGATAACAATTTATGGTGAAGGTACATGAATCATCATAAACACATGCATAATTTAAATGATGAGGATTAGAGGATAGCGGCCAGGGGTGTCCCTGAGCCAGACACACAACGCTTGCTCCCTGTAAATTGCTTTGGATAAAAGCGTCTGCCAAGCAAAGTAAAGTAAAGAATTAACAGTATCCCATTCATGTGCTAGCGCAAGATCAGAAGGAGAGGAAAGATTTCCTGTGTTCATTTATTCTCAGTCTCTCACCGAACTTGCTCCTATAACTGGCCAATGCATCATGTAGTGAGTGGAAAGTATTGTCTAGTATTGTTTTAATTTTGGACAACATTTTCCCCTCTGAAACCACCTGTCCGTCTCCACCACATTACTAGATTTCCAAATCAGTTTGTTGAGTGTGTTGGCATTCACAACCCTCAACTTGCTTCCCCAGTATGCAACAGCAAGGGCCACTTGTACTTTACTTGGCAAATGCTTTTATCATAAAGGACTTACAAGGAGAAGACACCAGCAATTACCATTCAGTTTCTGTAAATTATGAGTTGCTACAAACTAAGAGCTTTGATAAGGCCTAACTTGTCAAGATAAAGAACATGCTAGGAATTTGTTAGGTGCTGTGTGTGTGTGATAGAGTCAGTTGAAATACATTTTGAACAGGTGACTTATCAAATGTTTTTTAAAGATGGTGATAGTCTTGGCAAGTCGAATGGAGCAGGGCATGTCATTTCACCAGCAGGAACTGACTATATGCAGTATCTGACGCATCTATATGAAGAAGGTAGATAATTGCACAGAGACACTTTGGCAGGGGGAGAAAAATTAAAATGAACAAGTCTAATCCCATGTTAAATAAAGTTACGCAAACATTTAATACCTCATGAAATGACGATTAATGCCTTACTTTTTGCTCATGTGATTTACAACCTTTTAATACATTTTAGCCAGCGGTTTAGGTTGTTTTAGCTACGCAAACACTCTTGGTTTTAGTGTGCTGGCCAGCGTCTGTGAGATAGCACCAGCTCTCAAATGTTCACTGACACTTTAAATACATTTTCTTCACCAAATACACCTACAGAGTCTGATTTAGGAGTTTTGGTGTTATAGTTTGATGACAAGAAATGCTGAGCTAGTCAACAATCTTGTAGTCAGCTATCTAACCTGTCATGGTACGTTCTCTTCAAATGCCTGGTGAATGTAGGTGTTATCCCAGCAGTCTCCATCAAGGTCGTTCCACAAAATTGTCACACAACAGAATGCTACTTTTTATGGGACATTTTGCAAATATACTCCGTGTGCTCTTTAAAGCTAAAGTTAATTGCTGGCGACGTCGCTGACATTTTTGGATATTTCTTTGACGACTTCACTGTGATGTGATGTGTATAATGTGCGTGGTCTGTCACCCGCAGTGTCTGTTGAGAAAATGTTTACAATGTAATGTTTTTAAAATAGAGGCATCTGACTGGTTGCATTTGAATTGGGGCGCATAAGAAATAATGATAGTGTTCTGTGAGGATGGGCTGTTTTCTCTTTTTTTTTCCCCATTCCATCGAGACCACTATGTCTAAGATCAAGACAAGACCGAGACTTAATAGAGTCAAGACCAAAACACAGAGACCAAGACAAGACCGAGACCTCATAAAACTAATCTTGAGACCAGTCTTGGTCTCGAGAACTACAGCACTAGCCCACAGATATTGAACAGAGCAGAGATCGGCTTGTACTCTGCTCTAGTTTTGCTCCAGTGCAGTAAACATTATCTAAATATTCAATTCAATTCAATTCATCTTTATTTGTATAGCGCCAAATCACAACAAAAGTCATTTCAGGGCACTTTACATAGCAAGGTTTAGGACGTTGCAAAAATATAAATATATATGTAAACAAAATAGGCAACAGTGGAGAGGAAAAACTCCCTTTAAGAGGAAGAAACCTCCAGCAGAACCAGGCTCAGGGTGGACGACGTGATATGACATATGATACTTTAAAGGTTTCTTTTGGAGAAGACCTGTGATGAAACCTATGAGAGAAGGAAACAAACTGGCAACTTGTGAGCTGCACACACGGCTGTTAGCATTTAATGACCATGATAAAGCAGGAGTTCAGTGAATGATCAGTGTGCTTTGGGTGAGGTTTTTAGCGTTTAAGGGGGACCGTGACAGGTCTGACAGTTATTGCCAGTACAAATTTCCAGAGTTGATATGTATTGTTGTGGACAGAGATTACGGGGTTGGAGGGACAAGCACGTGTTTGGAGGGACAAGCCCCGTATTTAATGTATTTAAAGTATATAAAAAGATGATTATTGAGGCAGTAAGTTCTGAAAAAACCTTGTTTAGTGTTAAAATGCAGCAATAAACTGTAATTGTTTTGTGTGTTCATATAATATATTGGTAATAGAGTCTGAAAGTAAAATGTATAATAATAATTTGTAAACTCTCGCAGGCCACATAAAATGGTGGTGGTGGCCCATGGGCCTTGATGTTGACAACCATGCAATAACACATTTAATACTACAAATTCAGGTGTTTGAACCATCATGACTTCTAAATGAATAATCCTTATCTTCCCTCTGCTCTGCTACGTATAGTCTTTAGGCCTGGTGATGGTTCATGCCCACAGTCGCTGGATTGCAGAACCTTTGTCCATGAACACGACAGTGGGGATCCCACGGGTCGGCACAGAGCTGGATCACCTGTCACCCAGGAGGATCGAACCAGAGAAACCGCTTTGGCACTTCTACCTCTCCAGGTGAGGCTAGTGATAAGCTTGATTTCCTGTAATTTTGTCAAAAAATAAAGGAACACTCAAGGTGTAGCTGAAAAACATTATGGTCAGACCATATTCAAGTTCTAGAATCACAGAATATGATGGTCACGGATGGTGTAGCATCATAAGAATATATGGACATATATATTGAGTGGGAGAAAGAGGCTGTGACAGGCTCATGATCTCATCATGTACCATTAGACCTGAACATATTTGTGGCATTCTTTCTACCATATAAATCAAATATTCTTTAGTATAAGTATAAGATATGTCCATATCTGTTGCAGAAGTTCCTATTAAATTGTGGCACTTGTAGGCTTTGCTTTCGCTCTTCTGTCCATTTCATCTAAAAAAAGCTTAATGGGGTTTGTCTACAGTCTCAAAACTGATGGCCACTCCATGTTTTTGCTTTTTTCCTGAGGTAGTTCTGGCAGAGTCTATGTTTTGGGTTATTATGTTCCTGTAGAATGAACCCCTGACCTACTAGGTCAAACTAGGCACATACCAGAGGAATACTTCATACCACTCGCCGTTTTGCTTCAGTGTGCCTCTCAATCACTGACCCTGGATCCAGCAAAACAGGCTTGAACAACTTGAATAACAATAATAATAATAAATAAATACCTGGAAATTTTGTTTTTTTTTTACTTTTTTTGACAATATACAGAAAAGATCCCCAAGAGTCTTGGCATGACAATTTCTGGACAAAGTCTGGACAAACACTGAATCAGAAAACAACTAAAACAGAGCCTCCCTCAAGGTTTAGAGAAGCCATTTCAGAGGGCAATGTGCATCATGTTGGTTTTTGCAATCCTTGATCTGTTGGCCTTGATTGTGAACTGATGTGGTTGTATTGGGATGGGAGACTGGTCTTGATGAGAAATTGGAAGACCAATTTCTCAAAACACTGTAGTATTACAGGGGTGAGTGCGATTGGTCTGTAGTTATTCAGGTCATCTGTGGTTGTATGTTTGGGAACATGAATCTCAGTAAAGATTAGTGATGTTAGTCCTTTGCGTTGAAGCGTCGAAGCTTTGAAGCTTTGAAGCGCGAGTCGAGTAATCTCGGGGACGTGTTTGTGAAGCGTGTATCGAAGCTTGCTTTAAATTACGTATGCAGTGACGTTCGAGGCCTCGCGGGCAGTCCGTACCACGTGACTGATTCAGGTACTGGCTCACCGGTTCGCGCCAGATTCGAAATAAAATGGGCAGCAAAACACAGCTGAGCAAGCACTGAGGCAACAATGAAGAGGAAAAACTCGGTTGGGGTTGGTGGACAGGGGAGAGAGAAAAGAACAACAGGCAAATCAAAGAGAACAATAAGGGGCAACAGGTACAACACTAGGCAGGTTGGCAGAACCAGCAGCTGTACACCGGATATTATACAGTTTCAAGCTGTGGATTCCTGCAGAAAAGTATAGATAGTTAAAAGTTATTAAAAGTCAAAAGTTATTAAAAAATGGTCAGACAACAAAGGGTTTTTCCCGGATAAACTATTAAATTATCTTTTTCTACTCCATAAGTCATAACAAGATAAACTGGTGTGAATAAATTGTGAGTGGGTTTTTTTTATCTACATGTTGGGTAAAACCAAAAGACTCTAACAAGGAATTAAATGCAATGTTGAGACAATTACTACCAACATCTACATGGATTTTAAAGTCCCCCACTATAATCACTTTACCTGTATTAATAACCAAATGTATTAGAAAGTGTGAGAATTCAGTTAAGAACTCAGAGTAAGGGACAGGAGGACGGTATACAATAGCAAATAGAACTTGTTTTTCACTTTTCCAGTTTGGATCAGAGAGACTAAGAGTGAAAAATGAAATAACTTTCTTTAGGTCTTGATTAAAAAGCTGGAGTTGTAGATTGCTGCTACTCCTAGGAATATGATAATTAATATGACTTGGTGGAGTCGACTCATTCAAGCCGACATATTCATCCTGCTGCAGCCAGGTTTCAGTGAGAATAAATAAGTCTGATAGTCTAATTAATAAGGATTTAGACGAGAGAGATCAAGTATTTAATCGTCCACATTTGACTGTTTTGTTTTTATTTAGTTCTATAAGAGGACTATTTTTATTTTATTAAGTTTTATATTACAGTCTCAGTGTTATAGGTCTGGCTACTCTGACTGTCTTACCCTTAAGTTAGCTTCAACGTTGGATGCTCTGGCCCCAGGTAAACGGTTAACAATGGCTGGAGAAGCTAAGTTAATATTGCGAGTGACAGAGTCCCCTATTACTAATGTGGTTTGCTTGGCCCCATGAATGATGAATAATGAGTAATTGGCAACCAGTCGATTACGTTAAAGTTATAGAAAATTAATAGATAGTAAGTAAGTAAACAAACAGAACAGATTTCACGCAGGTCGGCACAGGAGGGTTAGGGCTAGGATTAGACTTAAAACTTAAAACTTGATAAAGCTTATAGTTAGAGAAGGATCAAGTCTATATCACACTGAACTCCTTCTCTTTTTCCTTTTCTGTCCACTTTGGCTCTTGCTCTCGCTCTCTCGCTCCCTCTCTCTCTCTCAACCTGTCCAGTGCTTGTCTGCTGCTCCTTGTCGTTGTATTGATCTCTGTTACCTGCTGGTCTTTTCTCTCTCCTCTATCCACTCACCCTAACCGGTCGAGGCAGATGGCCCCCCACTCTGAGCCTGGTTCTGCTGGAGGTTACTTCTGTTAAAGGGAGTTTTTCCTCTCCACTGTTGCCTAGTGCTTGCTCAAATGGGACTGTTGGGTTTTCTGCTTGTACACTTATATTATAAAGATGAATTGAATTGAAGGCATAGGAATGCACAGATATAGATAGATAGATAGATAGATAGATAGATAGATAGATAGATAGATTATTATTATTTTTTGTCTATATATATACACCTATTTTTTGCAAGGTCCTAAACCTGCTGTGTAAAGTGCCCTGAAATGACTTGTTATGATTTGGCGCTATATAAATAAAGATGAATTTAATTGAATTGAAAGGCGTAAGATGTGAGTGAGTATCGCATGATTATCCTAAGCTGCAATACATACATGAATACATCACTCATAAAATAAAATTCCTGTATCTAAACATTCTGTTATTGAATTCATGTGTCTTTTAAAGTGAATAATCATAATAAACTCAAATATTTAACTTACTTAACTTAAACTAACTTAAAGAAGAAACATATTAACCTTTTCTTAAAAATACAGTCCCAGTGCTGTTACACTCTGACAGCACGGAATGTCTTGGAATGTTCAATTAAAGTACTTGGTTACTACAAACTGGTATAAATTAGACTATATCTCACAAACAAACAATTGTTAGCTGAGGCAAGAGCTGGCTTCTGACATAATAATAATACAACTTTTACTTGTTGTCATCCCTGTTCCTGCAGAATGATTACTATGGACATAGAGCAAGTGATCTGTTTGGCCTTAGCCCTGCTGCTGGCTATCAAATACATCTTCTTTGAGCAGGCTGAAATAGAGTCTACACTATCACTGAAGAACCCCATCACTATGTCAGTGCCTGGCCTTGTCCCACGACGACCCACTGAAACTTGCTGCAGGAAGGGACCCACAGCGCAACCCCTTATTCCTCCCGACAGTATGGCTCCACTGGCACCTGCCAGCAAGGCAGAGAAAGGTGTGTGTGTGTCCCTGTGTTCACCAACTGTAGTGTAGCAAATGGATTAATCTAACACCATGTCATTTAACTCCACCTTGTTTCCTTAGATGAGGTTATCCGGCCTGACTGTAGCCTGGGTGCTGATCTAAATCCAAAGAGCTTCTTTGTGGGGGAGGAGGGAGAGGAAGAGCTGAAATCTGAGACTGCTCAGCCAAGTCTCCCCTCACAGCCTAGGAGCCTGGATGAATGTGTGGCCATCCTTAAAAACTCTGAAGTAAGACAATAGTTGACTTCTAAAAGCTCTGAATTGTGACCTCACAGGTCACAATTCAGGTGAATGGTTACAGACCTTGGTCTTGCATTCACCAGAAAGACCGCAAGATTTGCAGTTTAACTGGGCTGTAATCAGATTAGTCGCTAGTCTTTTATAGGCTAAACCAATTAGAGCATGACGCTTAGAGAAAAAGAAACACCCACTGGTTCTGTGTGGCATCACATCCACTCAGCTCACCTTTACACAGGCAGATTTCATTGCAAATTGTACACAGTTCTTGAGGACATGAAGCACAGATAAACTATTTATATTTACAGGAGAGACATTAGATGAGCTAATACAGTGAGTACAGTGAGTTAAGTGCCACACTACATTTGCATGGTGTCTGAGGATTTCTTTTTGTTCCACAATGTGATGACAAACCAGTCTGGTACTACTCTCTGCTAAAAATCTTCTAATAATTTAACTGGTGCGGTATTACTTCATCTTAGTGTTAAAGAGTTAATGAATCAGAGTGTTGTCTACAGAATTCAAAATTAGGTCAACTAGTCTAAGACGCATTGGTCTGATAGGAAATCCATAGCGACCAGAATTACTGGCACTAGCAAATAACGATAAATATCTGTTGAGTGATTCATAATGTCTTGCTTTGTGTGAACCTTGAGTGACTCACTGCAGGCCTAACCACACATAAGTATGTCTCTGCTTGTTCACATCTGTTTCAGCTGGGCCCTCGTGTTCTCAGTGATGATGAGGTAATGCTGTTGGTCAACACCAAACACATCCCTGCATACAAATTGGAGGCCATGATGGAGAGACCCGAGAGAGGTGTGGCCATACGACGACAGATCATATCTGCTAAGCTTCCCTCTCCTTCTGCACTCTCCTCTCTGCCATATACCCAATATGACTACTCCAAGGTTAAGAAACACATACACATACACTTCATCATACACTTAACAGCATATGTGGCTGTGTTTGTTTGAAAACTATTTTAGGAAATCCGATTTCAAAAATTTAAAATTTTAAATGCTTATGTGAAGCAACTCTGTGGTTTGTAATGCACACAGACAGGATTTTACAACTCTAGAAATCAGTTGGTTGCAATGATCTTGACAAACTGCAAATAAATTATGCATTTGCAAAAGATTAGTCAAAGCAATGCCCTACATGACTGATGTGTAATTAGGTTTTCATTTGAAATAATGAGAAGAAGTTGTTTTCATATCAAGTATGTCCAGGGTCGTCTGTGTGTCAGGAGGTAGAGCAGTCGCCTGCCAGTCAGGAGATTAGTGCTTCAATTCCTACATCCTCCAGTCATATGTGGAATATACACTCACTGGTCACTTTTTTAAGCATACCTGTCCAACTGCTCGTTGATGCAAATTACTGATCAGCTAACGACATGGTGGCAACTCAATATATTTAGGCATGTTGACATGGTCAAGACGAACCACTGCAGTTCAAATCGAGCTTAAGAATGGGCAAGAAAGAGGATTTAAGTGACTAGGAAAAACTGCTGATCTTCTGGGATTGTCACGCACAACCATCTCTACGGCTTAGAGAGAATGATCCCAAAAAGGGAAAAGTAAGCAGCAATTCTGTGGGTGAAAATGCCTTGTTGATGCCAGAGGTCAGAGGAGTATGGCCAGAGTGGTTTCCGCTGATAGAAAGGCAACAGTAAGTCAAATAACCAGTCGTTACAACAGTAACTCGTTACTCTAGGTTTCCCCTACAACATCTCTGAACGCACAATACGTCGAATTCTAAGGCAGAGGGGCTACAGCAGTAGAAGACCACACCGGGTGCCACTCCAGTCAGCTAAGAATAGGAAACTGAGGCTACAATTTGCACAGGCTCACCGAAATTGGAAATAGGAGATTGGAAAAATTTTGCCTGGTCTGATGAGTCACGATTTCTCCTGCAGCATTTGGATGATAGAGTCAGAATTTGGCGTCAACAACATGAAAGCATGGAGCCATCCTGCCTTGTATCAACGATTCAGGCTTTTGGTGGTGGTGTAATGGTGTGGGGGACATTTTCTTGGCACACTTTGGGCCCCTTAGTACTAATTGATCATTGTTGCAATGCAACAGCCTACATGGGTACTGTTGCTGACCATGACCACAGTGTACCCCTCTTCTTATGGCTTCTTCGTGTTCATGTTCTTCTTCATGTTATAAAGCTGGAATCGCCTCAGACTGGTTTCTTGAATATTCCTCCACATTCACCAGAACTCAATCCAATAGAGCACCTTTGGGATGTGGTGGAATGGGAAATTCGCATCATGGGTGTGCAGCCAACAAATCAGCAGCAGCTCCATGATGCTATCATGTCAATATGGACCAGTATCTCTGAGGAATATTTCCAGTATCTAGTTGAATCTATACCCAGAAGGATTAAGGCAGTTCTGAAGGCAAAAAAAGGGTCCAATCCGGTACTAGCAAGGTGTGCCTAATAAAGTGGCCAGTGAGTGTATGCTGTGTGTTTGAATGAGAAGCAGTGTAAAGTGCTTTGAGTACCGGTAAAAGTAGAACAGTGCAGACCATTTACCATTTCTTGTTTTAACCTGTCAGGTTTAATTTTTTTCAGGTTATGGGCACCTGCTGTGAGAATGTAATCGGTTACATGCCCATACCAGTTGGTGTGGCTGGACCACTTCATCTGGATGGGAAGCAGTTCCAGGTACCAATGGCAACTACAGAGGGCTGCTTGGTAGCCAGCACCAATCGTGGCTGTCGAGCAATTGCTGTGAGTCTCAAATACAGTTGTTTTTTTTAAGAACTATGAAATAGCTCATAACAACTAATGTCACAAGTGATTCCTTCAAATTCAAGACGAAATTTAAATTTGAATGACTGCTAAAGTCGTTTAGTAAATATATTAAACTCATTTATGACAAGCATTTTCAGTTCTTAGTAAAGTAAATGTGATACATAGGAATTCTTCAGGAATCTTAGCCCGTTCCTCAAGGGCAATGGCCTTGAGTTCACAAATGTTCTTAGGTTTGTGCACTGGTAAGTAGATTCAAGTGAAATGTTGGTTCTCTTAAAGCTAAAACCTAAACAATCCAGATGATAGTTTTAACAATCCTGTTGAGCTCATTTCTCATGGGCCCTTCAGCTGCCAAACCAGGATGTAATGCTGTGCGTCAGTTTTCAGTGGTGCCTTTGTAAAGTGTAATGAGGTGAGGTGTGCCTTTCTAAGCCTCATGATGGGATGGATTGTGCTTTTATGACACTGTTCTGGTGTTGGAGAAAGACAGGTCTCTTTACAGCAGCACCATTTATGGTGAGGTTCTGATGGGATCTGTACCACACACTCCACCTCCATAGTAAGCATAGTAAGTGGACCCATCAGTGTCAGTGATGAGATCAATCACTGTAACTTTCCAATGCTGAATCTGGCTGTACGGTTGGTGTGAGCAGGCTTAACAGCAGCAGGTTCAGGATGCAGGGTAAGCTTGTACTCAATGAGATAGGTTTTGATGCACAAATGCATGCAGAAGCAGGCCTAAAGTGGTTGGGCATCAACCTCGACCGGTTTGGCTGAGTGGACAGAGGAGAGACAAAAGAACAGCAGGCAACAGAATTCAAGTACCAACAATGAGCAGTAGACAGAGCGGGTAGGTTGGTAGCACCTATATCTAAGTTAGAGTATACCTGCAGAAAGATACAGATATAGAGAGAGGAAGCACAAAGCACAACTAGGGGAGAGAGAAGACACAAACTCAAAATAACATGCAATGAACAATTTACAGAACAATTAAATGTGGATTATTAAATATCAGATCTCTCACTAAATCATTTATAGTAACTGACTTGATAAGTGACCATCAGATACTGAAACCTGGCTGCAGCAGGACTATATCAGTTTGAATGAGTCGACCCCCAAAGTCATATTAATTATCATATTTCCAGAAGCACAGAACTGTTTGATTTGTTATACCAACCTCCTTCCCCGTACTCTGAGTTTCTATCTAAATTCTCAGATTTTCTGATTTAGTTCTTAGTACAGATAAAGTGATTATAGTAGGTGACTTTAACATTCACGTAGATGTTTATAATAACTGTCTCAACACCATATTAAATTTTTTGTTAGAGTCCATTGGATTTATTCAACATGTAAATACACCCACTCAGTTTTAATCACACCCTCGATCTTGTTCTGACTTATGGAGTAGAAATTGATAACTTAAAAACATGTCATTTAATCCCGTGACACGTACCGATGCAGAGGGCAGTTATCTTCATTTTACTCCTTTACAGGTTGATTATCGAGTTGATAAAACTGCAGTGTCAGTAAACACGATGCTCGATGCTGTTGCCCCTCTAAAGAGGAAAGTTGTTAATCAGAAGAAGTTAGCTCCGTGGTATAACTCGCAAATCCTTAGCTTAAAGATGACAACACGAAGGCTGGAAAGGAGGTGGAGCTTAACAGATTCATTTGAATATCACTTAGCCTGGAAAGACAGTTATTTACGTATAAAAGGCCCTCGGTAAAGCTAGAACTACATATTATTCCTCACTAATTGAGGCAAATAGGAACACGCCCAGGTTTCTTTTCAGCACTGTAGCCAGGCTGATGAAGAGTCATAGCTCTGTTGAACCAAGTATTCTTTTACATCTCAGCAGTAATGACTTCATAAACTTCTCTACAAATAAAATAATAACTATCAGAGATAAAATTGATCAGAACCCCCCTGCAGCTGGCACGGACAGTTGCTTGTGTCCAGCAGCTCTAGATGTGTCTGCCACACCTCAGTCTTATTTAGACTCACATAAGCAGAATCATGCAGAGTTAATCTCAATAATCAGTTAATCTATATCCACTCCCTGTCCTTTAGACCCCATCCCGACTGGAATACTCAGAGGTTTTTTCCTCTAATCATTACCTCATCATGTACCACAGGCCTTTGGGGTAGCTGTAGTGAAACCTATATTGAAAAAACCTGCACTTGATGCAGGGGTTTTAGCAAAATATAGACCAATCTCCAATCTGCTCTTTTTACTAAAATCACTAAAAAGGTTGTGGCAAAGCAATTATGTCTGGTCTGGTCTACTTGTGGTTCCTAGAGTTTCCAAATGTAGAATGGGAGGCAGAGCCTTTAGCTATCAAGCTCCTCTCCTGTGGAACCAGCTTCCAATCCAGGTTTGGGAGGCAGACACCCTCTTTACCTTTAAAGATAGACAGATTAAATAAATCTAATCTTTAATTAGATTTAGACTATAATCTGTCACTTATAGTCTAAGTTATCTTATAGTCAGAAATGGATCAGGTGACTGAACCATCTCTTAGTTATGCTGCTATAGGTTTAGTCTGCTGGGGGACTTTCCTGACAATCTTTCCTCTCCCCTAGTTGTGCTATCTCTAGTGCTAGCAGCGTCACTAAGAGATAAGTCAGGGTCACTTGAGCCATCTCTAATCAGAAGCTTTTTTTAAATAGGAATGTTTTGAGCTGCCTCCCAATGCTGGATGATTCCACAGGAAAGTGGTTTTGCCTTTCATTATTTGGGAACTATAGGAACCACAAGTATAGAACATCACTCTGAAACTGAAGTACAGACCAGGGGTGGAGGCAATGTGATTAGAAATGTCTCTCGGATTTTTAGGCCCAAATAGAATACCTCTGTTTTGTTTGAATTAAGGGGTAGAAAAGAGTGCATGTACTAAGGCTTTTATATAAATACATATACCTTTTTATACATGTCTTTCACAAGCAATATTATTAGGAAACACAGCAATTCAAAAGTATAATATTTAAATGTAATTTTGTTTAGTATATCTAAATGTACATAAAAAGTAAACGGAAGATCTCAGGAGACACTGAACCATCAGTTAAATTATGCTGCTATAAACTTATACTGCTGATTATATATATTTTTATATAATAGTTTGATATGAGATACACATATCTTTTTTGTCACTGGTTAGTTCATTTGTACTTTATTCATATGTGGCCCTGTTGCCATTGTTCTATAGCTGGCAGGTGGAGCCAGAAGTCGTATCCTGGCTGATAGCATGACTCGAGGACCTGTAGTGAGGTTGCCCTCTGCTTGCGATGCTGCTGAAGTCAAGGCCTGGCTGGAGAGCCCAGATGGTTTTCAGTCTATCAAAGAAGCTTTTGACAACACCAGCAGGTAAAGCATGAAATCTATGGCAGTATTTTTTAGCCCCATTCCTGAGGCTGTATCAGTTATCAGTTGCATCAGTACATTCGGAGCTGAGCCACATAAGTTATAAATGCAGGTTTATATGAAGAGAAGCAAACATGCAAACACATTAATGAGGACAAAAATATTTTGTTTGCTCAGAATAACTAGTTTAAGTTATGGTATATAATCTGTTCAACAGACACTTACACTCAGGAATGAGACACAATGATAATTGTGTGGCTACATACAGATTTGTTTTTTCTTTGACAGAGTCTGTGCTTGTTTTTTGCAGGTTTGCACAACTCCAAAAGCTGTTGGTTGGTCTAGCTGGAAGAAATCTCTATATCCGTTTCCATTCTTTAACTGGGGATGCCATGGGAATGAATATGATCTCAAAGGTAATTGTGGAAGATTGACTGGTGTACTTCTCTAACATCTTACCATTACACAACATCAATAACATCTGTCATTTTCATAACAAAACAAAAATAAACTTGGAACTTCTTGGAAATTCCAAAGATTAGATGATTTCCACACTTCTCATTTTGATAACTTTGTACTATTTACAATCAAAAGTGTGTTTAAGATAAGACTTTATTGATCCAACAGCTGGGAAGTCTTTTAATTACCACAGCTACAGAAAGATAGCCAAAAACGTACAAAGTAACCAAGAGTATAAAACAAAATAAAATTAAGTAAATAAGATAAAAAATGAAAGGTAGTGTGGATTGTTCCTGATAGATCAAATCAAATCACATTTATTTATATAGCACTTTAAAACAACATCCTGTTGACGAAAGTACTTAACTTAAAATATAAAAGAAGAGAAAAATTAATGATAGGAAAAGTAAAAACAAATTGTGCAGTCAGAAATAAAAAGAGTATAATGTAGAATGAATCACAAGGAGATGATGAAAAAAAATTTGAATAAATTTTTAAAAACAGATAAAAACAGAAAGGGCAATAAAACATGGGGACAGTTAAGAGTCAAACTCTACTATTGGTTAAAAGCCAAAGAATAGAAATATGTTTTAAGCTGCAATTTAAAAGTATTCAAGTCTGGGGCTGTTCTAACATTCATGGGAAGACTGTTCCAGAGCTTTGGGGCAGAAACGGCAAATGCCCAATCACCCCAACGTTTTTATTTAGCCCTAGGTACCATTAACAAAAACTGTGCAGATGATGTGAGTGATCGGCATGGTTTGTGACAGTGCAACAGTTCACTTAAGTAAGAAGGAGCTAGCTCTTTATGACTTTAAAAACAAAACTCAACAACCTAAAATCAATTTGAAAGCGAACTGGAAGCCAGTGGAGAGAGGCGAGGACTGGAGTTATATGATCACGTTTTCTTTTAGTTGTTAGGAGACGAGCAGCAGAATTTTGGACCATCTGAAGGCATGCGAGAGAAGACTGATTAACACCTGAGTAGAGAGCGTTACAGTAGTCAAGTCTTGAACTGATAAAAGCGTGGATTGCTGTTTCAAATGCATTAAAAAAAGAAATGACTTGACTTTACCAAGCAACCTCAACTGGAGGAAGCTGGACTTAACGACTCAAATAATCGTCTTCAGATGAGGGGTCAGGGGGCCAAGGCCTTGATCTAAAGTTGTTTGGAGACCCAAGAATTTGGGTCAAACAAGGTGTAGGAAGTTAACCGCCAGCCAATATCTCAAATCAGTTAGACAGTCAAACAGAGGCTTTAGAGACATGCCCCTCAGAGCTGCCAGAGGTAGATATATCTGAATGTCATCTGCATAGCAGTGGAAGGAAAAGCCGCGTTTCTGTAAAATAGACCCCAATGGGAGCATATATAGAGACAACAACAGTGGACCGAGGACAGACCCTTGAGGGACACCACAGGAGAGAGGAACTGTAGGAGAGGAACAGGCACCAATATTGACGGAAAAACCTCTGTTAGTGAGGTATGACCTGAGCCAGTCAAGTGCAGTGCCTCGGATACCCATATGATGCTCTAAGCGGGACAGCAGAATCTAATGATCTACTGTATCAAAAGCAGCCGTGAGATCTAAAAGTATTAGCAAAACAGAATCTCCAGCATCCCTGGCCAACAAAATATTATTAGGAATTTTAAAAGTGCAGACTCAGTGCTGTTTTGATTTAAACCCAGATTGACATTTTTCATCAATGTCATTGTCATTTAGGAAAAACTGGAGTTAAAACTAGACAATCTTTTCCAGTACTTTTGGTGTACTTTTGACACCAAAAGTACAAAAAAAATCCTCACATAATTCAGTGGATGCCTTGGGTTGAGAAGTAGTGCAGGGGTTGATAACAAAATTAATAGTCCTAAAAAGCACCTGAGGTTTATGGTGATTATTGGCAACAATATTAGACAAATAGGTAGATTTTGCAGTTTTTTCAGCCTTTTGATAGTCTGAAAGGCAGTCCCAGAGATAATGAAGAGAGACCAGAACTTTGTCTTTCTTCCATTTACGTTCATCCTGGCGACATTTTTGTGCAAGAGCTCGGGTGGAGTTAGTCAGCCAAGGTTGTAACTGCAGACTAGCAGGTTTGGGCCGAAATTAACCGACTGAATCCAATATATCTCCGCAAGTCGACTTCAGCAGGGCTAACAGTTCATCTGGGTTTGAGGATAGAGGAGGATCCTGCAGTGAACAAAGTCCTGTGGTCACACGTCTATGACCAGAATTCAATTTCACTTCAATTCAATTTTATTTATATAGCGCCATTTTACAACAAAAGTTATCTCAAGGCACTTTACAGTGTAAGGTTTAAG
>JAUMTR010000027.1:0-12900 GCA_032270685.1 Microctenopoma stevenorrisi | reverse complement strand
GGACACCACCTAGACAGCCAGCGATTAAATGACGACATGCGGCTATACATATCGTCACTGATCACATTGGGGAGAGGGCCGAAGAGACAGATGTCAGCTTATCAAACATCCTCCTCTTGCCTACTACTGCCACAGACTCCAGAGGACATCACAGCACAGAGCTTACCAGTTTATCAAGCCTGCAAGAGAAATTGCTTTCTGATTTTATTTACATACATTTATACAGTGTCCCAAATTTTGTAAGTTTTCATATTCTTCAAAGAACTGTATCTCTACATTAGGTCTGGGGCATTATGTATAGTTCACAATAAACTTAATCATCATTGAAATTAAGATTGTTCAGGGATATGGACATTACAGCAACACCAGTAGCATCTAAAGAGTGAGGAAGTGGTACCTTGAAGTCTATGTAAAGTTGGAATTACATATTCAAACTAATTTTAAATTATTATTATATTATATGTATTCTTACTGTGGGTAATTCACTTTGCAGACATTTTGGCTTTACAATGGTGCAGTGTCTGATACTCTTTTACTGGGTTAGAGCTACAAATCTGTTCAATAATTCGTCCCTGTTTTTTTTTCTGTGTACAGTGGCTTCTTCCCTCAAGCAAATGGCATGTTAGGGTTAGTTGTTGGTGCTTTTATGCCTATGGATTTCACCAGTAGCCAGTTTGCAGTTACTTGTGGCTAACAATAATAGTTTTTAAATTGAATGTAATTCTTCCCTTTGTATTGGACACCAAAGGCAAAACACACAATAGAGATCAGATTTAGCCAGATTTAAACACAAAATATAGTAGCCAACAGTTTCTGGAACAATCATTGCATTTACTTGCACGGTTGCAATTTCTCAAATAAGCTGAGTTCTTGCCAGTCTTGTAAATGTGAGGCCTGGGTTTGCTGAGCATATTTTATTAGAAAATGAGGTTGTGGACTGAAAGTAGCAGAATGTCTTCTTTCTTTTATAACGATCTAGACCTCTCTTGTCTGCAGGGTACAGAGCAGGCTCTAAGCAGACTGCAGCAGCACTTCCCAGAGCTGCAGTTGTTGGCTGTCAGTGGAAACTATTGCACTGACAAGAAACCAGCTGCCATTAATTGGATTGAAGGCAGGGGCAAGTCTGCTGTTTGTGAAGCCACCATTCCTGCTAAAGTGGTCAGAGAGGTAGGAAGAAGTTGAAAGCTTAGCTATTTCTTTCTGGTTGCTAGATTGTGTTATGTTAAGTTATTCTCTATTAAGTTATTTTAACTAGAAACCTGATTGTAAGGTGACAAGATGTATTGAAGACATTTAAAAACACAATAAAAAGATGAATTTAGCTAAAGATAATTAAGTTTTACTTGTACAGACTTTTACACATCAACATAAGAATGTTACAGTTTATCAACACTTTACCAAGCCATCTTCAACCATGTGCTGCAGGTTCTGAAAACTACTACAGAAGCTCTGGTGGAGGTGAATATCAATAAGAACCTGGTGGGCTCAGCTATGGCAGGTAGCATTGGTGGATTTAATGCTCATGCAGCTAATCTGGTGGCTGCCATTTACATAGCCTGTGGACAGGTAAAGTCATTACTCTGTTTGAGAACTGCATCAGTATATTTCAATTTATTCTTGTGTTCTCTCTTTTAATCTGTGTGTGTGTGTATGTGTGTGTGTGTGTGTGTGTGTGTGTGTGTGCGCGCGCTCCAGGATCCCGCCCAGTCAGTTGGCAGCAGTAACTGCATCACTCTGATGGAGGCATCAGGACCAATAGGCGAGGACCTATACATTAGTTGCTCAATGCCTTCTATAGAGCTGGGCACTGTAGGAGGAGGCACCAACCTGCCCCCCCAGCAAGCTTGCCTACAGGTACACACTTGTTTCTGTGAAAAAGGGGAACGAAAAAACAGATTCCAGATGCTTTTAAACAGTTGTTGATCACAATTAATAATTTTAATTAAGGATAGAAATATTTATTTGTTATTTCTAAATCATGGTACTGTTCTAGTCAGGAAAGAATGTGAAACATAATTATAACAATAATTATTTGAGCTAAAGCAATGTTTAAAGATTTTTGGTTTTGGTGGTTTATTTTGTTCCATTTAAGCATTTGTGGCTTATATGGATCCCATAACATATCTTAAACTATATTAAGGATATTGTCACGATCCCGCCCTGATCAACCTGCCTTCCTGTTGAGTTTGATGTATGTTTTGTTTTATCAGTCTTCTTCAGTCACGTTCCCGGTCTCAAGCACTGCTCCCACTGTTTCCCTGTCACGCCCCTGTTCTGTCACTCACCTGTTACGTCCCTGTTCGCTCTTGCACACTCACCGGTTCAGACCCACTCCCCTCAGTTTCCGCAGCTACTGTCTATTTCACCTGTACACGCCCAGCTCCTTCTCACGTTATTATAATGCAGCCTGGTAGCTCAATGGGTTAAGTGTCAGACTGGGATATAGGAGGTTGCAGGTTCGAATCCCGTCTGACTCCTAGTCCATCCCCTACCAGAGCCAGACACCCAGCGCTAGCTCCCTGTAAGTCACTTTGGATAAAAGCGTCTGCCAAGCAAAGTAAAGTAAAAATAAAGTATTACCTGCAGCTATACCTAATCACTCGCCTCGCTCCCGACATCTCTCGAACCTGTTTTCACTTACAGGCTCCTCGCCGGATTATTGCACCTATGCCGTTCCTGTTGCCCTTAGAGTTTACGCCTGCGTTTTGCTCCATACCCAATCTGTTTTGCTTCCCTGATGTGCCTTTTATTTTCTTTTAGCTAGTCTTGCCCCCTAGAAAGTGATTTTAAGTTTTTCTGCATTTATTCTTCTGTTCACGTTTAATCAGGGTTTTCCTCCTCCTTGGAGTGGTTTTTGGTTTGCCCCTGTTCATGTCTCTGTCATTTTTGTGTTTTATGCGTTTTTCTTTGTATTTAGTAATTAAAATCCTCTTTAATTTTCATTTGTTCTGTTTTGCGAGTGTTCTTAGGGTCCACTACGCCACCAGTCCTTACAAATATAAAGTTTAATTCAAGTGAAACTAAAATATAGATATTTTTATGTAAAATAGTCACTATATATATTATATAAATCTCTGTGCAAACAGTTGACCAGAGCAATACAGTGTAAGTTGCAGGTTGTAGTGGTATCCCATCAGGTATTTTCCATGTCAAACTTTATAGATAAATATTGTGCTTCTAATAAGGGCTTTGGTAATTAATTGACAATTTATGAGTTTTAGTAGTAAAACATCACACAATTAAGTACTACTCCTAAATATTTACTACTAGTAAAGTATGTATAATAAAAATAATTATAATACCCACAGATACCACTACTACTACTACAAAAATAAATAAATAAATAATTCAAAACAACCATAGATGACTGTATACCAGTAACATTCTCAAAACCTTTTAACAATCACAGGGATAATAATGACTACTTATACGTTTGGTCACTCTGTCAGCACTTATCATATTAATTCAACTCTTTCATTAAATTCACAGTTTTGGGGCAAAATAAAAGTGAGCTACCCTGAGCTCCGACATGGACTCTCTGTTGTGGCTCTTTTCCATCCAGTCCATCTTATAATGAGGCGTTTCCAGTAGCTGCTGAATTCAGAGAAAAAGTTCTAAAAAGCCAGTGTACTCTGTCTGCCCTTTGCTCAGTAGCAAACTGCCACAAATACTGGCTGGTGGCAGAGCAAATAGCAAAAAGCTAGAATTTTTTTCTTGGGCACAAAGAGAAAAAAACAGTTTTTTCATGCATCAGGTGGAGACAAACCTTACGGTTTAAGGAGGTGTTTAACGTGCTAATCTTATCAGAGATTGAGGTCCGTGGATCGCAGTGTATTTAACACATTTTCTGAAATTCTGTCTGTCTGTGTCTTTGTGTGTGTGTGTAGATGTTAGGTGTGCAGGGAGCCAGTCAGGTTTGTCCAGGGGAGAATGCCCGGCAGCTCGCCAGAGTTGTATGTGCCACTGTCTTGGCTGGGGAGCTCTCACTTATGTCTGCTCTGGCTGCTGGACATCTAGTCAAGAGTCACATGACACACAACAGGTAATGTCTCACAGAGAGCCATTCAAACACACACACACACGACCACGCAGCTGACCTTACACACAGGGGCAACTTGGTTTGTTGTGAAAGTGTTTGCATATTTGTCACACTTAATGCATAATATGAAACTACACATTACACAAAGATACACATTTTTAGTAAAGCTCAAGGGTTCATTTTCCACTTTTCACACTTGGGCTTGTGTTATCCTCTCTGGCCTAGAGATGTCAAGAGAAGTGTGTTCCCTAAACCCTGCAGGTGGCTCTGTATCTGTAGTTGAAAATGAAGAGGCACAAAACTTTAGCTTGCATTGACCTTGGCTGCAGTATTTAATCTCTGTGTCAACATTTATTCCAGAGCTAGCATTGTAACAACAGGCACTTACCAGGGTAACTCATAATTTCCTGTCTATATAGTGTCTTTTCAGGTTTACCAATGTTACATGATCTTTGGAGAATTGTAACTGATATGTACTGTTACTGGTATGTTGAAATGTTCTTATCATGCTGTCAGTGAAATAATAATACCAATACCCTAAAAAAAGGGGGGGGGGGGGGGCCTGATTGCTCTAAACCCCAGGATTGTCAAGTAAATTTTTATTCAATTTGATTATTTTTACAGCGCCAAGTAATATCAGAAGTTATTTTTCCAGACATTTTTCAGAACAGACAGAAAAGCTAAAAATTGTCTGAGGACTTGAGAACAACAATTGTAGAAACAACAATCTCAAGCTTCAGGAGAGATTCAGGTTATAAACAACCAGATTGGCCCGGCTATAGCTGCAAGCTGCAACTAATCTTTCTTTTATGTTTACAGATCCAAGGTGAACCTACAGGAGACTCCAGGAATTTGCAGCAGGAAATGCTCATGAATGTCTAATAGCAGCTCTTCAGTGAACCCAGCTCACTGTGTGGAGCAGCAAAGGCAGGAAAATATGGACAATAATAAAGGGACTAAACTTTCATGAATGAAAAGGCATCTAACAAGTGTTTTCAAAGAGACAAAGACAGTATCTTTTGTCCATTCTCTGTTGTGGGTCTTTTGAGCTGCTCGTTTAAATTGGGGCAATAATAATTTTATGATAGTGTGCAATGGTGCAATGTAAGGTTAAATGAAATAATAACAAGGAGTGACAGGTAAAACATTTTAAAATTATAATAATCCACACCTATACCTTGCAGGCAATACAGATCAGCATCCATTTGCATTATCTCTATGCATCACTGATGGTGTTAGCAGTCATTTTTTCATAAGCTGCATCTGTACTGCGTCTGAACTGTGTTCTGTAACACCTCAAATCATAAAGTTCTTAGCTTGTGTATCTTGGTCGATTGCAACCTGTTCTTCTGATTTGCCAACATTTGTATGGGTTTTTTGGCAACTCTGCCCATTGGACCAGTTGACTAGAGTCTACACAGCATCTTTGCATACTGCCTTCTCTCTTTTTTTATCTAGCTATACAGCCAATACAGAAACAACAATAAACACATTTCTCCAATAGAGAAAGTTCTTGTGTGGGACATGCAGTATATGCACTTAGGTCACCAGCTGCATCTGCCCTGATCGAAAAACAATTTTACCATGTCTCTGGGGACTATAGTGTACATTTATATATAAGTATTTGTTTTCTTGGTTATATCTGATAGAAATCACCTTATATTTTCCATTGAAATTATCATAACTTAATTGTGTTTAGAATTTAATCGATTCCAAGACAAATTATCTACTAAATCTCTATTAAGTCTATTAAACTGAACTGAAACAAGAAAATACAAAATAAATCAACTCCAACCTGTCAGGGCATGAGTGGTTTTGCTAGAGGTTTCTTCCAATAAAGAGAGTTGCTTGCTCAAGTGGGATTGTTGGGGTTTCAATAAATATTTTGTATATATATATTTTTTGTGTGTGTGAGTGTGTGTGTCAGGTCTTAAAAATTTACATTGTAAAGTGCCTTGAGATTACTTATGTTGTGATTTGACGCAATACAAATAAAGTCAAATCCAATAGTGGGACTTCATTTTAACTTTTTAGCGTGTCAGACTTTAAATAGCCACAATTTTATGGTTGTGAATGCCCCACAACATTATGCTTTTGCTACCATGTTTAATTGTAGAAAAGTGTTCTTCTTATTCAGTAGTAATAGTAAAAATATGCAGGAATACCAGCGATGATAACAGAAATGTATAACTCAGCTGACGCTGCGGCGCCAAACTATTATCTTCATATTGCGTTTTTGACTCCATATTATGTAGCAGTGGTAGAAATACTAGCTTGAGCGAGACCGAGATTGTTGGTGTGTTGTGATTGGTTGAAATTGGGGCACATTTGTACCGCTGTGACAGGAGTTGAGCGCGCGGACAGGTCGTGTTGAACGAACACGGAAGTGAGACACGAGGTTATCGTTGCCTACGTGGTTATGACGTCAGAGCGAGTCGCCGTAGAACTTGCTCTTCTCGAACGATCCCATTAGCACCTGTACCCTTTCTCTTGACGGCATGAGTGACAGAGGACAGTAAAGTTAAATATGAAGACGAGCATGTTCAACATTTCTTAAACAGGTAAAAACAGATAAGGATAGGACCTTTTACATTGGCAGTTAACGTTAACGTCACGTTAGACTTTCTTATTCTCCATCATTATCTGACAAGTTCAACATATAAGTTAAACTTTTCTAGGAATATAATGTTTTCTAACACAAACGTTAGATTAGCCTGTAACTTACTATGAAATGTTTTGCTTGCTTCTAAGGTTTTGTTATTTGAGGTTTGAGTCATTTGTGTGTTTATATGGTACACACGTTAGCTAACAGTTCCATAATAGCAATATTTAGTTACGTTTAGTTAGGTTAGCTAGCTATGTTAAGTTTACAAAATATGGGAGCAGTAACTGTTAAAAAACAGGCTTCTTAATACCTTTGTCCAACTCTTCCAAGGTGGAAACTAACCTACACAGGAAGAGTTGTATCTGACAATTTTCAAAATGGCACACTTCTTGCCCAAACTTTGCCATCTCTTCTCTTTTGCTCTGCTAAATAGAAAAATAATTTAAGAACCATATTCTGCTGTTCGGGCATTGCAATGCAGGTAATTTTTTGTGTTCCTTAACTCACTAAAAAGACTTCTAAGTTATTGAAAGCAATTTGGTGAAGGGATGCACTGATATATTTTTCTTTTTTTCATAATGGACCTCTGCTGACCTTTTATGGTCACACATTGTGTCAGTTTTGATACAATAAAAGCAGAAGTATAGTATTAGTAATACTAATACTACTGATCACAATTCCAGTAGACACACTCAATAGAGACACCCTTATGATGCCATTGGAAATTGCCATTGCCATAACAGCTGCACAAAATAAAGCAGTAGTACAATAACTTCTATTTTAAAGGAAGGTGACTTTAGAACTACTTATCCAGACTGGTACTGGAACTCATCAAGCACAGAGAACACCTAAAGATAAATTATGTCAAAAAACAGGTCACCTCAAGAAATAAAAATGGAAGATTAGACTAAACCAAATGTATTATACTTTTAATACCTGGTAGTGTTCATACTGTCCATTGAGACGTTAGGTTTGGGACATACTGACACAATGTTAATGGCGATTTAAGGTCATCTAGTTCATTTATTAGTGAATAATGACACAACTGTTTATGTGGATAATATTTATATACATCGAGAGCACATGTGCACAGATTATTTTATCAAGTTCTCTGGCAACTCAAATAGTCACTAAATTGTCATAGTTTACAGGTGAACTATTTCCGCTCACAGGACAATGTCTGACTGTCAGACTCTTATACACTGCAAAAATGCCTTGAGATGACTTATGTTGTAAATTGGTGCTATATAAATAAATTGAATTGATATCTATATATATATCTATAATTAAACCCATCCCCGTCTCAAAGTACAATATGACTAGTAAAAATTCAGTTGTAGATATCTGAAATTACACTTTATATCTACTCACATTGATGTTCAAGATATCTAGAATTCACATTACGGCTAGTCAAAATGACGTAGTAGATATCTTAAAGTGTAAAATGTAAACACGATGTAGCATAGTCTGAAATTGACATTGGGTAGCAGTGGAGGATATGCAATGTACAATTTAGAGGGCTGTTTGGGAAAGTTCAGCTATTTAGAAGGGCAACAGCTTATGGTAAAACTGCATCTGCTAATTATTTTTTATGTTCTACTTTTTATGCTATTTTATTTAGTTTACATGAGGGAAGCATTTTCTACTGCCTTTTTATTGTGCAGTTTTTATAGTATTTTCTGTACTTTCAATATGTATACTTTTTTCCAGCAATATTCTGCAGATGAACTGTTTTAGCGAAATGGATTGATGATCTCCATGACAGTCAAAGAAGAGGGCTAGCTGAGGACATAAACATAAATGAGAAAATACATAGATTAGATTTGCAAGTTGCCAACAAAGAGAAATAAAAGGTGGATATGGATATATATTCACTTAAAACACTTAATTCAGGGAGACCGAGTTGTATCCCGTCTGCAGCAGGCAATGCTGAGTCTACATCTCAATCAGGTAATTGTATATTATAAAATGTTGAACTGTTGTGTATGTACTGTCAGTGTGAACGAACACGCTAATGATTTTCTGCATCTTCAAAGCAAATATCTCAAGATGTGTGAAAATTAAGAAGATGCAGCTTCACAAAAGAAATGAAAAGGGAGAGACTCATCTGCATAAAGCATGCAGAAGAGAAGATCTGATGAGGGTCAAAGCTCTCATTCAAGCTGGTATTAGTGTCAACATAGAGGATTATGCAGGTTTTCACATCTTATGTTTATTTGCATTTGATTACTTCTAAAATTTGGCATTAAAGCAATGTTTTGAATTGTCAGGCTGGACAGCTCTTCATGAGGCTTCTTCTGTGGGCAATGTAGCAGTGGTAGAGGAGCTGTTGAAGGCTGGAGCTAATGTTAACTCTAGAAGCTTTGACGGTATCACACCTCTACATGACGCAGTTTCATCAGGACACTACCAGGTGATGGAGACATTCTGCAAGACACATAAGATTGAGCAAAATGGAGTGTAGTTTAAAGCAATATGTAGTGCTTCTAAGGAATGCCAAGGTCTTCTACACTTTCTGGTGGGCTTGTCTTTCACAGGATTTGGTAACTAACTAAGTGAATATTTTGAAACATTTGTAAGAAAAACTGAAACTTGCTAAAATGCAGGATAGAAACCAGTTGCAGTTATATCCTTTGTCCTAATGTCTGCTTCCAAAGAAGTGCTATAAAAATATTATACATTAAGATTTTTTTTTACTTTCACTGCATTAAATCATTTTATCAATCTCAGTCCAGATCAAAACTATCAAATTTGCATACATTTCCTAAATATGTTTAAAATTGCTATAATCATCAACATCCAGATCCAGGATACTTCTCTTGAACCAAGACTTCTGATCAGGTTTTTAAGCAGGACATATTGTTATGTTGTACTTACACAGCTTTTTGTGAATGACTGACGCACTACTACGATTAACGCAAAGCAGTACTGTTTACTGTTCCTGATGCAAAAGTGACCCAAGTCTCTCACAAAAGTCCCCCGTCTATCATCGTAAAATAGACCTTTACTGTGCCATCATTTATTACAGCCGGCAAGTGTCTCTACATGAATTCAAAATACTTAATAACTTGAAATGTGTGCATTTGTATTCAGTCTCTTTGAGTAAAAATGCTTTGTCTTTACTTTACTTTGCTTGGCAAAAGTGTTTTGCCAAGCAAAAGTCCAAAGCGACTTACAGGGCCACTTAGCGCTGGGTGTCTGGCTCAAGGACATAACTGGTAGGGGATGGACTAGGAGTCAGACAAGGTTTCGAACCTGCGACCTTCTGCATCCCAGTCTAACGCTTAACCCATTGAGCTATCATACCGCTAATTCGGAGAGGAAAAAAAAAAAGTAAACCGTGTGCATGGATTACCAAATTAAGAGCATGGATTACTTCATCAAGTCACTAAGTACCCCTGTGTTCATCTCTGGCAGCCTATATAGTCACAAAATCATCATAGTTTACAGGTGAAAAGTTTCCGCTCACTGGGCAACATCTGACCGTGTTAACATTATCATTACAGTGCTAGCATTACAGTCACATCCCAAACTGCATGTGTTAGCTTAAACAGTGTGTGCAGAAATATGCTTAAAGTTGTTTTTACGCACAGTCACATAGACAGAAACAGTCTTATTCGCATATGTAGCTAAAGTCTAGTTGTTGAATTCTGTTGGTTGATCAGGATGTGATGGTAAACACATATTTCTGAATCAAGAGAGGTCTAATGAGTGAAATGTGCGTCTGCACTCAGCTGTTCGTCTGTCTGCCTGTTTGACATCAGCGACCACCGACCTTCAGCCCTTTTAACGGCGTTAATACAAACCTGTGTTTTGAGACTGTTTGCTCATGTGTGTATGAATAAACCTTCCTAACAAATGATGTAGCAGATTTTTGCTACATCATGTAAAGGAACACTGTGTTAGTTTAAGGTAAAACATGCAGTTTGGGATGTGAATGTAATGTTATGGAGTGTATAACAGTTTGACGGTCAGATGTCTAGTGAGCTGGAACAGTTCACCTGTAAACTAAGATGATACTAAACAGCTTTGTTTAATATCGAAAGACTAGTGTATGTTTTGATGTTCCTCTAACAAGATGCTTTAAATGTATAGGTGGTGAAGCTTCTCCTCCAGTATGGGTCAAATGCAAATGACAGGAATGGTGGTGGTCTCAGTGCACTAGATATGGCAAAGGAGGACAAAATCAAACACCTGCTCTTAACATTTGAAACATCTTCTGTTACACATGGGTCAACTTGTGAGACACCTGTACAAAACAAACAACCAGGTGAGGTGTCTCTCACCTTTCATACTTTACTTTAAAAACATTTGTTCACATTCTCTGTTCATCCCGTACATTGGTTGCAGGCAACAAATACAGACAGCCAGGTATTCAGTGACAAACCCAATATGTGCACACCAAATCATACTATGTACTGTGTTAAGATACTATATATACATTAAATTTAGTAGACTTTTGTTTGTAAAGTTGAATATTATGTATAAGGAAATGCGCTATTGAGTGATAGTTTGAAGAACACTGTTTTAGTCCACATTGCATCAATACAGGAATGTGGTAAGTTGCAAAATTGAACCAAACAAACATATTTTCTTGTTTAAGAGTAATTTTGACTGTTGTACATAATTGTCTTTTAGCTTACAAACAAAATGTTGGTAAAAAGTTGACACATGCCTGGAAAACCTCAACATTCTTAAGAGTGGTGATTACACCTGAAATTTGAGTGCTGGATTCATGTACTATATCCATAGAGGCCCATTGCTACATGAAGCTGTCCTGCAAGAGCAGCTTCAATCGTATCTGCAGTGACATAGCAGACGTACAAGACAGAGAACCCAATGACATTCAGCACAGACGGAAAGTCACCACAACTGTGAGAACCCCTTTTTCCAACTTAAAAAAAGATTAGGATCAGAGTGTTGGACCTGAATCATAAATGATTAGACCTTTTAAAGATCAGCTAAGGTAATCTTGTCTCAGTTGATACAAATACAGACCTTGGTTTAAAAGAAATGTAGCATAATTTTATGATTTCTGTTTTCACATTGTTAAATTACAAATCATTTTTTGTAGACAAGTTCAAAGGCCATCACAGCGGTTTTGGAGGATGTGGGAAAGGACCAAACAGAAATGTTGACTTGGCCTTTATCAGATACACAAGATGCTGGTAAAACTGACTTCATTGACAGTAGTGATAGCATTCATTTACTCTTTAATATTTGTCTACTCAAAGAGAACGCTACATCATATATCCAATGGGATTCCAGAATTTTTAGGTAAAATAAACAAACTTGGTTAATACAGTAAATTTGTATTATTCAATAATTCTGTTTTCCAGATAGATATCATGCTGCTCTGAGACAGATCCAGTGTACACTCACGGGGTTGCTTGCCAAACAACAATCGGAGAAGGATGACCTTGTCCAGGGATTCTGGTCAGTTCAGAGACTTCTTTCAATTTTAAGTGAAGCCTTGTGAGCCAACAGTGAAAGAAACATTATTTACTTTTCCCAGTCACGCAAAACAAAGCTTGTTACTGCCCTTCTCTGCCTGTGATTGGCTTAATTCAATTCATTTTATTTATAAGAAACAAATCACAACAAAATGTCAACATTAAAGTTTATGTAATCTTGCATAATATAACTAGAGAAGAATTATACAGAAAACCCATCAGTTTTACTTGATTAAGCAGAGGAACATCTGGGTGGCTGTCTGCCTTGAGTGGTTAGGGTGAGTGGAAAGAGAGAAAAGAAAAGTAGCCACTACATTAAGGCAGACCAAAAGTTGATGATTTGGTTGGGCCATTTACTGGAACTGGAATCATACAGCTCAGAGGCCTGCTGAAAGGTACAGCGAGAGAGACCGACGGGATGACGCACAACTGTGGGAGGGAGAACACAAAGTTAATGACATGTCATAATTGCATGAGTGGACGGAAGAGCAGAGAGGAGAGGAGCTCAGTACTCTAAATATATATTCTTTTCCCTCTCCTCTGTCCACTAACCCTAAACGGTCAAGGCAGATAGCCGCCCACCCTGAGCCAGGTTCTGCTGGAGGTTTCTTCCATTAAAGGGAGTTTTCCTCCTTACTGTCGCCTCAGTGCTTGCTCAAGTGGGACTGTTGGGTTTTTCTGTGTATACAGGTCCTTCTCAAAAAATTAGCATATTGTGATAAAGTTCATTATTTTCTGTAATTTACGGATAAACATTAGACTGTCATATATTTTAGATTCATTACACACAATTGAAGTAGTTC
>JAUMTR010000026.1:17789736-17799934 GCA_032270685.1 Microctenopoma stevenorrisi | reverse complement strand
AAATCATTTCTTCCTGTGGCCATCAAACTCTTTAATTCCTCCCCTGCCTCGTGTTAAGAGATGGATGTATCTTGTTGCTCTTGTTTATTGTGCCTAAATGGCCGTTGTTTTTTTATTTATATTTTGTTGGTGCTACTTATGGTGGTGGGATTTCTAATCTTTTGTATGGAGAGCGGCTGTCTTCATAGCAAAACAATTTCCCTCTGGGATTAATAAAGTGTTTTGAATCTTGAATCTTGAGTGGGATCAACGCATGATGTTCGGGTTTTCTGGACGACCAGAAGATCCCTGCACTATCACACTGGTTACCTTCATCCTCTGGCAGGTATCTCTTGTCAATAGCTTCTTTGATCTGGTTGTTTGCGCCTTTAGGATCCAGATCCATTGCCCAGCTGAAATTCATCAGAGCCAAGTGAGTCTGGCCCAGCTTCTTATACACCTGCACATAAAGGGTGTGGGGAGGGGGGTGCAGACAGGTGTTTAGAAATCAAGTGATGTCAGCCTAACGTGTGTGAACACGTTCAGCTCTCACCCTGTGTTCAGATACCCACAATACAATAATGATTTATATAAATGTGTTGGTTTGCAGGGCCATGATTGGTTCAAACCACTAGGTGGAGCCGTTACCTTTCCTATCAGGAAATACACCAGAGACTCTTTGGGAACAATTTGCTTCAGCTCCTCCAACTCCTGCAAAGCTGCCTGCAGACCGACAGACCACAGAGACACAACATGAGGTTCTGAAGTACAGTTTTTCTACAGAACAATAAAATACATTCTTCTACTTTCACACAAAAGTAACAGTTTTGTCACAGGCCCAGTCTCAATTTATCCTACAACATTAAAATCAGGTTGGCTGACTCTTGAGCAGAGGAAATGAGCTTGGAATAGTTTTGTGAACTGTCTGCTCTGTTTCACACGCAGACAGTCACACAGACTCTGTGACACCGTGTGACCAGTTGTTTTCTGATGCTGCTCCAGGGAGAAAATCTAGAGTCAGTCATGTCCAAGAGAAATTAGAACACACTCAGACCTGGTTACAGGTCAGAGGAAAAGTTCCTGGACTATACTTTGATTATATACAGTAGATTTATATTCTGTATTTAAATACTAAATGTTTGACTGTATTTTATTCTATTCTTGCGCAACATACAGGGTGAGATACATTTCCCTGATAGTTTCCTGTTATAACTGTGTATTTGACAAATAAACAGTCTCCGATGGAAACAACAGCAAACAAGTTTTTTGGATCTGAACACGTGATCAGTTCTGAGGAGGTCTGACCAAGGTTATGATGTTTCCATCAAAACAAGCACCTGCGTTACACATGGAACATGATGGTTCCTAAGTTTTGTACAGAGCTAGAACAACAGGTGAAAAAGAGTTTGAGTTCCTAACTGTGGACATATAGATCATTGTAAGCAAAATAAGTCAGTGTGGAATAGTATCGATTACCTTGTACTTGTCGTTGGCAAATAGAATTGAGGCTCGGTGAAACTTGCACAGCGGGTTTTTGGGGTCGATGCCAATCGCTCTGTTCAGAGTCTCTAAAGCTGCATCAGACTTTTTCAGTGCATGCTGAACCTGCATAAACACACACACACAGAAATGGTGGGTGCTAGTTCTAAACGGATCAGTGGTTATGAATAGAGAAGGCTAGCAGCTAACGTACCACACCAATGTGACAAAGCAGCACAGAGCTCTGAGGGTTGATGCTAAGAGCTTTTTTGAAGTGGATTTCTGCTAAGTTGAACTTCTCCTGTTTGTAGTAGATCATGCCCAGACCATACCTGTGGAGACAAATAAGCTACGTGTAAATCCCCGATCAACACACAGCTTGGCTAATGCAGTGTGCCGTTTGCTGAGGTAACGCACCATGCATTGTAGTGTCTGTTGTTGACTCTGATGGCATTTCTAAAGCAGGCGAGCGCTCGGTCCAACTCCTCTGTCAGCACGAACTCATGACCCAGCAGAGTGTAGGCGTAGGCAAATCCTGGGTCCACCTGTCGCACACGTAGATTAGACAGGTGAGGCACTAATCAGGTCAAATACCTTTATTTCTCTTAAGGAGAAATTGTTTGGCCTTGTCATAGCTGAAGCAGATGATGATAAAAAAAAACTCAAGAATAAAATCTAACCATCAGTGACATAAGTCAATACCAGACAATTTAACATAAATAATAATTATGATCACTCACAGCCCCTCCTTTTACAAAAAAGGGGGATTGTGTATAGGTGGACATGATCTCTGGTGGCACTGTGGAGCACTTGACATGCACACTAATATTTCTGGAGTTATCAGATTATTCATGTAAACAACAAACTTTTCAGCTTTATCAAAATCAGATTATGAAAAATAATCAATTAAAGATTTCTCCACTATACTCTGATGTTTAATTAAAGGCCCAAGACTCATGAGTCCTTTGGTAACCAAGTTAACAGCAACTCACCTGAATGGCTCGCTGGAAGAACTTTATGGCAATGTCGTGCTCTCTCTGCAGGCTGAAACAGTTTCCTGCTACACACCAGGCCTGCAGACAAACAAAGGTCAGAGGGACAGGCAGGCAACACGCATAAACATAACATTTTTCTCTGACAGCACCTCAGGACAGTTCTTGTCCATGTCCGTCAGGTCTTTGGACAGGGCAGACAGGGCCACATCTTTCTGCAGGTGCCACAGTGTCGTTGAGTAAATCTCCATCCCCTCAACTCTGTAGGACTCAATTCTGCGAACCTCGCTGAACATACGCTCTGCCTACAAACACAGAGGTGTATGAGGTACACAAGATCAATGCCTGAGTAAAAGTACTTACAGAACACAATGCGCTGTAATAAAAAGCATGCAGAACTGCACACAAAAAAAAATCTGTAAAACAGCATGGGACCACTAATTTAGAAAACCCAACAGTCCCACTCGAGCAGCACCAGGAGACCAGGAGAGGAGTAAGGAGGAAAAACTCCCTTTAACGGAAGAAACCTCCAGCAGAACCAGGCTCAGGGTGGGGGGCCATCTGCCTCGGCTGCTGTATTAAATGTGTTGTTAGCTAGTGCATAGAACAAAAACATGAAGCTGATTTTAACATCTAATACAGACGAAGGAGGTTTAATCCATTTATGATTAATCTGCGTATATTATGATGCTATAATATGTAATCTCACAGAAAGTAACTAGTACGAATGATGTAGTGCAGTAAAATTACTATATTTCCTCTGATGTGTAGCAGAGTAAAAGTAAAAGTAACAAAATAGTACATGAGTAAATGTACTTCGTTACTTCTCTGTACAAACACATCATCACCTGGTGAGTTACCTGTGTGTACTCGGCCAGTTCAAAGAAGGCCCTGCCGATGTGGGTGAGGACCCAGCCAGTGCCATAGTGCTGGGGAGGGAGGGAGGTCAGGATGTTGATGGCATCTCTGCAGTTGTACGAACACAGTGCCTGGTAACCACGGCCCAGTTCCCGTAGCAATGCCATCACGCTGTCTGAGGCCAGAGAACACATGTGTCAACACGCCACCTCAACAAGACTTTGTTTTTTTTTTGTCTGACCGAGTTAAAGACCTCCCCGAGAGGCTGGAGGAAACTATGGAACTGCCTTGGTTAATCTGGTTGCTGGGGTCATGCAACTTGGAGGTGACCAAGGTGGGATCAACCGACGAAGGCATGAGCAACTATTTAGCGTGTTTGCCGTGTTGTGGGGTCATATCTATTAAGTCCTGTATGATTTTAGAAAAGTGATATTTCCTGACGCACGCTCCGTCAGCTGGTGAGTTCTCCTGTTTGTGCACATTGTGGCAGGACTCTGCTGCACAAACATGAAATTGTCATGTGAACAGGATAAAACAACAGGAGGCTGTTTAATAAAAGAACATACGGACCTTACTGCCAGACCTATTAGAAGAGGAACCTGAAGTAACTTCTAATGTGGTTAGGGGCTGAACAGAAAGCCTAATTAAATAAATTTACTTGATCCTCTTGGAGGGGCAGGTGGTGCCCCCCTTGTATAATGGTAGTGAACTTTACTTTACCTGACAGACGCTTTTATCCAAAGTGAGTTACAGGGAAGCGGCGCTGGGTGTCTGGCTCAAGGACACACCTGGTAGGGGATGGACTAGGAGTCAGATGGGGATTCGAACTTGCGACCTTCTACATCCCAGTCTGACGCTTAACCCATTGAGCTACCAGGCCGCTATGTGCTGGGAGCATGGTGGTGCTCTAACCTGCAGCAGCTCTCTGATACTGGGGCATCTTGGTGTCAGGTAGACTCATACTGGGATCCAGCCTCAGGATGTCCAGGCTCTCGTTCAGGTTGCTGCTGTTTGACGATTTTGCTGATTTACATTTGGTTTTCCTGTTGGGGATCTTTGTGGGAAACTTCATCTTCAGCTTCTTACTGTTCTCCTGCAGAAACGCAGACAGGCTATGATACTCTGCATTCATTTATTATTAGAGTAGCATCAATGCTGCAGCAGTGCGGTACCTTGGCAGTAGAGCTGGCACTCGTAAACAGTCTGGAGCTTCTTCTGGGCTGAACATTTGGAGGACCAGACATGCTGGGACTGAGGACCTGAGGAGAGCCACTGAGACAAAGACAGGTCATCAGACAGACAAGAAGTCACACAGACAATTGAACATGTTTGGTTGGTAAAGTTACCTGGTGTGAGGAGCGGAGGTCTGCGATTGGTTGAACGGGATTGGGAGAACATCTCTGCTGTTTCCACTCTGACTAAAGACAGATTTAGACTGACTGATCCTGGAGACGGACTACAAGACAGGGCAGGAGAGAGAGACAGGTGCACAAAGATGGAAAGAGGTTGCGAGTTAGCGAGAGGGACAAAAAATAAAAGTAAAGTAAAGTATTCAGAGAACTTGTCACATTGTTTCCCTAGAAAACTGGAGTCATCTCTGACCAGGATATCTCCTTTAACCCTTACAAAAGAACAAATCTGTAGAACTGCCCTATTACGTCCTGATTTTTAAAATCAGGAGCAACCCCTCTCAAAGGGATGCTGAGAAACAAGTCATTTGTTACTTGCGGGCTGGACTCAGGCCTGGGCAGCATACCAGTAAACCTTTTTAACCCTGTATATTTACACACGGTATAGAATTTTTAATACCGTTTATACCATGCTCACATTAAGATATTTATAACTCTCTTAAGGCTCTCTCTGTCTCTCACACACAAACAGACTTCAACCTGTCCCCCTTTCCCACTGCGCATAAAGTTAGACTGTAGCACAGTACTCTCATTCGAGTCAGCAACGTAGAAGAAAACAGCATGAAAACTATAACCTGGTTGGTAAAAAGAAAACCAGCGGTTCCAGTTGTGGTTTGGCTTACTTGTACAAAAACACACTGTAGAGTTCATCACAAAGAACTTGGATCTAAATGTGAAAGCAGCTCAAAACTTTATCTTCGTTTACAACAGTGCAATAAACTAAAATCTGTCGCTAACGTGTCAGACGCGAAGCAAGTGGCCTTAGATAACAAACACAGTAAACTCTGGTATCACTAAAACATGGTCCCCACAGTGATACAAAAAAAATACTGCGTCAGTACCAGTTGTCCACACATCACTAGTTTGTAGGACAGGTGAGGGTACAAGGTTCTTAGAAAATCTTTGATTAGTGAATCGGTCTCTGTCTGACAATCAGATAATGATCATGGAGCCTTTATCAGTCATTATTTGAAAACAAGAAAAACATCTCTTAATTCAATCTGATGTTTTTTTACAATAAACTTTTGTACATGAATTTTCATCCATATCACTCAACCCTAGCTGGAATACTGTAATTCATTATTGTGTAAACAAAATATTGATATTTGGTGTCCCTATACACAATAAAACCCTCACATAAATATTGTGATACTATGCTGTATCAATTGGCCCCATCCCTAATGGGTGTGCTTAATAATGATATGAAAGATTATGACTGAATGAATATGAAATCACATCATGACCTAATTGTGCAGAAAAACAGAGAAACTGCAAACAGACTAATCAGTTCTTCAGTGACTGTTCGGTAGATTGTTGCTGTGTACTTCATCTTTACAGAAAGTCTCTTTGGATAAAAGGAACCAAAAAAAACTGAGATGTCTGCGTTTACTCACCTTCTTGCTGGGCGCTGTTGTTTGCGTTTCCATGGTAGCTGAATAGTTTTGTAGATATGTGGGATCTCCAGGACTGGGCTCCAGTGGCAGGATGCCAAAACTGCAGACATGCAGAGCTAGGTATCACACTTAGATAAACCACAGATTTGTATGTGGAAGTAAACGGACACTGACGTATTTATACCATGAGATACTGTGAAGGTTTATGGCTATTATACGGACTCAGCGCTGGGTGCTACATGCACACATTAAATGGTACAAAAAAAATCTGACACCAACAATCAGCTGCGGAAAAGGAAAATGAATTCAGGACTGTGGGATTACTTAAAAAACACATTTAAGTTGCCCTCAAGTAGCGAAGAGAAATTTCCTTTATTGTGGGTGCAGTATGGCCTCAAAATATGGAAATTTGAAAGATCTTGTGTGTTCCATTCATAATTTAATGAACAACAAAAAAGTGTGAGTGGTTATAAATAGCTTTTTATATCCCGGCTGAATGAGCAAGTCACTTTTTCTGTGAATGAAACATACAGACAGCATCAGTTATACAGTTACAGCTCGAACAGGCTCTGTTATCACGCACCTAGAGATTCAAAAGTCATTTAGAGCACCTGTAAAACTAAATATAAATAACTAATAAAATATATATATATATATATATAAATAAATAATAAAGATAAGAAATAAATCATTATTTCCATAATCTTCTTTAACATCCAAAAATAATCAGCAGATTAAACTTGGATGATCTTTTGTATACAGTGTTTATATGAGCAGTAACTCAGGATAAGTGCATGTACATGGTTGATCCCATTGCTATTCTCTCTAGACAATAAAGCTGCGCTTTAACGCATGTGTCAATCTGCACTTAGCCAGAGTCAAGCGTAGAGTATATATAGTTATACAGGGGTTGTTTTTCTACATTTAGTACCTTTTTTTTGTACATTTTTACTTTACTTTGCAGACGTTTTTACCCAAAGCAACTGACAGGGAGCTAGCGCTAGGTGTCTGGCTCAGGGACACACGTGGTAGGGATGGACTAGGATTTTGAAACTGCGACCTTCTGCTTCCCAGTCCAACGCTTAAAGCATTGAGCTACCAGGCTGTTTTTTTTTTTGTGGGAATACAAATTTCATGTGTAACAGAGTTCTTTTACTTAATACCCTTTGCAGACAAACGACCACTCACCTAGGTGTCAGTGGGCTGAGTGAGGCCGGTCCTCCCAGTAAACTCCGCCCACTTTTGGGCTTGTTCTGTTTAGCCAATAAGGAGCCAGCCGACGCCATAGAAACCGTGTTACCCAGTATTGAGCCAGTATCCGGGGAGATGAGGGAGGAGTCAATGTAGGAAACCGACAAATCAGATGTCAGCTTTCCATTTGACTCCAGATTTAAACGATTTAACTCCTGAAAAAAATGCACATCTGAGTAATCTGATTACTTTCTTTGACCACTTAAAACCTAAGAATGCGACAATAACCATGAGTGTCTGACTTGACAGGTGCATACCAGCGTGTCTTGCGGCGTCTCCATCAGGGCAGTGTCTAAGCGGTGTGAGGGGTTCTGGGCAGGGCTTACTGACTGAGAGGGTGGTGCTACAGAGGAATTCTGGAGCGAGGACAACCTGAAGACCTGATCTGGATCTGGTTTCTCTCCTGCAAAGACACACCATTATAGTCACTCATGTCACATGTTTCACATGAGCACAGGTGAGATTGTCCAGGTGTGTGTGCATTACCTAGGTGACAGAGATTCTGGAAAGGTGACCACAAGAATGGGTTGAGTGTTAAACTTCTCTGAAAACACTCGGCACCTTTAGCAACACGATCTGTCTTGCTGCTCAGAGAAACAGACAACCGCAGGAAGACAGTGGCGAGAGAGACAGGTTGAGTGAGAACATCAGACAAAGACAGGTCAGTCACCACTACCTTCATGAACTGGGTAAACTGGTATAGGCCCCGATGAAGGATGTAAGTCTTATAAGGTTTTCTCTTTTCCATACACTTCAGCAGTGCTGTAAACTAAAATGACATGTAACAGACAGGGTAAACTGGGTACTTACCAGTAAATGTGTCCCAGCAATGACAATGTGAAGGAGGCAGAGTCTCCAAACTCTGTGATGATGTCATCCTGACTCTTCTGTTTGTTCAGCACTCCACCAATCAGAACCTGTTCTCCTTCAGCCAGCCTGAGAGACAGACAGGAAGGAAGTGGCAGACAAAGAAAAGAAAGGCACTTTGTTGTAAGTCACACTATCATACACAAAAAATCAGCTGCGAGTAAAGTGTGTGTGTGTGTGTGTGTGTGTGTTCTTACTTGCTGAGCTCCACACAGCATTTGGCCAAAAGGAATCGAACCTGAGGTGTGGAGCAGCTGTGAGCCTTCAGCAGACGGTATGCTTTATATGGCTTTCCTGACCGATAGTAACAGGTAGCCAATAGGTAGAGGGCCTCCTCTGACTTCACTGTGGGACAAAGTCAGACAGACAGATGTAGGGCAGGGACATGTGGACAAAAAAAAACCCTTTCTCCATATTTGTAGGCAGACTGGGCACACAATATCCTGTGTAATCCTGGTCCAGTGGAATGTTTTTTAATGAAATGTAATTATTGTAATCTATTATCTAATGTATTATCTATATAGTGCCAAATCACAACACAAGTAATCTCAAGGCACCTTACAGATTGAGGTTTAACACTCACACTCCAATGGCAGAGCTGCTATGCAGCTGACCTGACACACCGAGGGCAACTCAGTGTGTCAGGTGTTTTGCCGATTGCACTCTTTATTATAACACAAGCTATAAAGTTTAAAACAGCGCAAATAATATATAAAGCAAGAATTAACATACTTCCAAAAGAAATCTATAAATTGTTTACAAAAAGAGAAGGGGGACATAACTTAAGAGGGAAACAGAATTTAAAAATACACAGAAGTTAAAGAAATCTAATCGTGATACTAGATAAAAACTCAGTTTAAAGCCCCAAATACAAACACGTACAAACCAAAGTAAAAAAAAATATTGCAATCATAAATAAATTGAAGCTGTTGAATTATAATTCACTCCACACCCTGTAATGCTCACTGGTTTTACTTAATGTATGGAGATCTGACATCTCCACTCAATCACAAAGTTAGTTATTTGAATCATACATTTTCTCATCTTTCAATTCTAGGTTTTTACTTAAACTTCAAGACCTGGTTCACTATCACACAGAACTGGTCATGTTTAAAGCTAGCAAAAACATGCCAGTCAACATCCAAAACCCTTTTAACCAGAAAAAATGGTATGTTATTTAAAAGGGAACAAAAAATGGAATGATGAAATGGAACGATAATATGTAATAGTATAATGAAAACATTTTTTTAAAATAAAATTTCAATAAATTAAACCACGTCTGACTGGTAAAGATAATGTGTAAAATAAATGGTACAAAAAATAAAACAACGAGTCTTTACAAAACTATTAAAGTAAAAATAAAACCTAAGACGTAGTAAAACTACTTCAGAGGTAATTTGTTTCCAAAAAGTTAGGGTAATGAAGTAAATGTAACTCATTACCAACCACCTCTGATCATATTGGAGATACTTGGAGAGCCAAATATTTTTTCAGGCGGTACCTGGGTGTAAAAAGTTTGAGAAGCGCTGGTCTAGATAATACAATAATAATTGATGCTTTATGAATCCCTTTGGGGGGGGGCAGTCATCTTCAAACCCCCAGGTTTGAAGTCATCTTCAAACCCCCAGGTTTGAAGATGACTGCTCTACACACTGGGACACACATCAGGTTGTCCCAGCGAATTAATTCAGGCCCCACTGAGATTTGAACTCAAGACCCCTGATTTACAAGACCAGTGCTCTAACCAGTGAGCTATGAGGCCTTAATATATCTCTGGCCTGAAGTATCCTTGACCAAGATATCTCGTTTACCTCCTTCATAAAAGAAAGATCTAAAATATCCTTCTTCCACCTCAGAAATACTGCTAAAATTAAAAACATCCTTTTCCAACAATGCATTTGTTACCTCTAGGCTGGACTACTGTAATTCATTACTGATAGTTTGTCCCAATAACTCACTCAAAAGCCTC
>JAUMTR010000026.1:17779449-17789692 GCA_032270685.1 Microctenopoma stevenorrisi | reverse complement strand
TCCTCTCCACTGTTGCTCAAGTGGGACTGTTGGGTTTTCTCTGTATATATTGACATAATGTGTAAGGTCTTAAACCTCACGCTGGAAGGTGCCTTGAGATAACTTTTGTTGTGATTTGACACTATATAAATAAAGTTGAATTGAACTGAATTGAATGAAAGAGTGAAACGTCATCAAGAAACCAAACAAGTCCAGTTGCTTTGAATAAAACCTTTTTGAGATAACCATAACCTGGATGAGTGAGAACCTTCACAGAAATGTTAAGCAACAATAAACTGAACTGAACTGGAACCTTATTATCCCAGCAGGGCACTTTACACCAGACAGAGCTTATGTGGAACCAGCTCCCAGTCAAGGTTCAAAAGGCAGACACCATCTTTATAATTTAGGCTAGACTTTTTGATAAAGCTTATATTTAGAGATGGATCAGGTGACTTTGAATCATCTCTTATTTATGATGCTATAACTTGGTCACTGGTCCTGCCAATTGGCCCAATGACTCATCTGCTGCTCCATTATGTTTTTTCATCTATTAAATTCAGGTAAACCTTTGGAGTAATGTAATAAAAATATTGCCATTGGTTGATTTATTCAATAAAATCCAGATTATGTATGTAATGTAATATAATTATTAATAATTAAAATAAATAAAATAAGAATCACATTGATTATTTTGGAATATTTAAAGATTTCTCTGTTCATGTTGCAGGTGAACTGTGTACTGCAGACATTTGGACTGTGTCCAAGTGACTGACACACACAGGTGTTACCTTCAGCATAGAGTCTCTCAGCAAGGAAGACAGCATCCAGGTAGGCGTAGTGGTTTAGAGCCTGCCACACTGCAGCCTGCAACAGAGAGAGAGACAGGTTTCACCATTTGGAACCGATCCTCGATCGCTGTCACAGACAGGTCTCTTCTGCGAAATCATTCAAACTCTTTCACTTGAAAACAATCCATCTGTTTCTGAAAGTGGAGATTATGTTACAGTATACAGTCACCAAACCACCATCAGACGTCAAAAGAAGTAATTCAATTCAAATCATCTTTATTTGTATAGCGCCAAATCATAATGAAAGTCATCTCAGGGCACTTTACATAGCAGGTTTAGGACCTTGCAAAAATATACGTGTACATGGAACAAAATAATTCATTAAACCCAACAGTCCCATTCGAGCAAGCACTAGGAAACATCTGAATTACACCTGAAAAGCAGACATGAGCACATATTCACAGCTGATTTTATGACATTTCAGCAGGTAAAACAATAATTCAATAAAGTCTGTTGAAATTGTATGTTTCAAAGGGGTTTAGGAGCAGATCAAAGTAGGTGTGTGTGTGGGTGTCAGAGGTCGCAGAAGGAGGACGACATCGAGATGGTTGCATGAGCCAGAGTGTTTACTCGGGAGAAGTTTGAATGTCTTTCACATTCAAATTTATAGACCAGAATTAAATGACAAATGTTTCCATCAGTTTTATCAACTAAACTCAGACAGTAACTCGCCCTCATAATAATAGTCCCAAACCAGGCTGATGGAAACTAGTTCTAAATTCAACTGGTCTACTCACCAGTTTAAGACGAACTGTCCATGATTCCTCTGATCAGATTACACCTTCCCTCCTCATAAAAATCTGATCATTTTGGCTAATTTTAACAGATTTGTGCAAACCTAATTTTTTTGCTACAGATTTGCTCTGCTGGGAGTCCTATCACATTATCAGAATCAGAATCAAAAAGAGTTTTATTGCCAAGTACGCTTGCACGTACAAGGAATTTGTTTTAGTGACAGAGCTTCCAGAACAACAAAATACAAATGACAAGACAAAAACAGCACAACACACACAAACAAAATCTGAAAAATCTGTGGTATTTTACAGTATATTGCACAGTGGTAATTGTACACAATATTGCACATATATTTATTGACAGTTAGAATGATGCTTGACTGTTAAGGAGGTAGATTGCCTGGGGGAAAAAACTGTTCTTGTGCCTGACTGTCCTGGTGTTCGGTGCTCTGTAGCGTCGACCCTGACGGCAAAAGTTCAAATAGAAGGTGGCTTGGGTGTGAGGGGTCCAAAGTGATATTCCGAGCCTTTTTCTTCACACTGGATTTTAAACTGAGCTTTTTTTTCCTCCTTTTCTCTCCCTGTCCAATTTTATACCAACATTGCATAACATTAAAATTGTGTCTTCTCTCTCTCCTAGTTGTGCTTCATTCTCTCTCCCTCCCGCAGTATCTTTCTGCAGGTGTCCTTGAGCTTGGTGCTGCAGTTCCTGGTCCTACCAACCTGCCCAGTGCCTTATCTGCTGCTCCTTGTTGTTGTATTGATCTCGGTTACCCTCTGTTGTTCTGTTCACTCTGCACTCACCCCAACCAGCTAAGGCAGATCACCACCCACCCTGAGCCTGGTTCTGCCAGATGTTACTTGCATTAAAGGAAGTTTTTATTCCCACTTCCTCTCCACAGTTACATACTGTGTGTAAAAAATAACCAACCAATAATAAACAGATAACAAAATGCTGAAATATTAAAGTTTGATCTTGTTTTTGTTATAAAATTACAATAGCAGTATAGAGTTGACTGTTAAGAGTTGAGTTCAGTCGAGTATGCGTATGAGTTCAAAAATGAACAATGGGTCAGCTAACCCTCTTGGCCTCAAAACAATTTCTGAAAGTTTTAACTTTTTATAAACATAATATCTCAATAGAACACTGCAACAACAGAGACATTTAAATTTTTGGCTACCTAAAATATGCTTGGCATATTAAAAATATATACATTTTGAGTGTGGCAGCAGAAGCAGCAAGAGAGTCAGAAGGTCAGCTGTGATTAATGAAGATATTGAAGAGGAGGACAGAGGAAAAGCATCAGAGCAGACGGAACAAACACAGAGAGCTGTATCAGCAGACTAGATCAGATCCTTATATTGTTATCAATCAATTTCAATAAGTAACCTGTAATTGAACTTAGTAATTTAAGTGTCTACACTGGGACATACTTGTATTATTAGAATTCATTAAAAGAGATAAAGTATTATATAATAACCAATATCGCTAAGCACAAACGCACATAGGAATTATGTGATAAACACGGGTGCGTAGCCACCTCTGGTGAATGTTTAGTAACCAGGTGATGTTACTGGAACTCCAAGGTGATGTGTGCACCCAGTTTCTATTGGTCTTTATTCTGGTTAAAGTTAATTAAAAGTGATTAACCGCAACTCGTTACACGTCGTGTCTTCACTGCATCAAATAACAGCCCACTGTTATTTGCTAAGATATCCCCGACAACCTGTAATCTAGACTGTACGTTAACAATTAGTCTGTGTAGTAGTTTAGTGTAACCGGACAGCTAACCAGCTAAAGGCTTATGTTATTTGTGTTAACCGGCAGCTAGCCTACGTTAGCTGGAGTTAGGACGGGAGGCTAATCCGCTGTTGGTTAACTTTAAACTAATCAAGTACAGGTTAAAGTCTGTGATCAGATGTTAACCACAATTTGAATAAACACGAGTAAGTTTACTTGTGAATTCTGAAGTGAGGTTTCTGCTGCCTAAAGCCTACCAGCTACATGTTAGCTAGGGTGCTAACCGGCTAACACAACTCTACTGTTAGCATTACAGCATTAGCACCGATCATCATTCAATACTCCATCGCAAATTTAATTGTTTAATATCACCCAGCTCATCAGCAAAAAACACACATCTCCGCCATAAATATGTATGTCACTTACACAAAGCACAAATCCTATCGGCTTACACACACTCAACCAGAAACATTTTGTGTCAGTAGAAAATAGAGTTTAATAAGTGTTGGAGCTGGAAGTACCGCCCTTCTCGGTGCATTTATACCTAAAACAGATGACAGCAATATTACACTATCTAGCGAAATTTAAGGCGTTTAATCGTTTAACTTAAATATATTTCCATAACTCTGACTATCCCGAGGCGATGAGCGGAACCAAGGCAAGCGCAAAACCACCCAAAAGTGCTTCCACCCTCTATTTTTAGGCAAATAGCAACACAAGCTTAATGTCGCAGATTTTTAAAGGAGTCTAGTACTATAGATTAGCGGGGTACCAAACTGGTGTTAGCTACCGAACTGGCCCTGTATACACATCTCAATCCAGATGTCCTCTTTCCAGACCCAAACGTCATTGTAATGGTTAAGTTTATCTGAATACGATTTACACTGATAAATCGCTCTGTACTGTCAGCGGCGGGCTGCCGGGCCTATAGCCACGGAAAACCTCTCACGCCGCGGACTGTACCAGCCGCTGAGGCCAGGACGGAGAAGAGAACAGGGGACTCATAAATTATCTGCTCCGGAGTCGTGACAACGAATTGACGGTGTGTTTTTACCTGGACAGGTTCCTGCAGCACCGTCATTCCGCCTCGACACTCCGTCTATCTGTTCGTGTCGACTGTTTTCCTTCTTTCTTTAGTTCAGTCTCCAGGAGGAGCTGCAGCCGAAGATTTGAATACACTGACCGTTAGCACCCGAGCTCAGCCGAACAAGAACGAGTCTTCTTCGTCACACGGAAAGAGCCGAAGCAGCAGCCTGGTGAAAATATTGCATAGATGATAGAACAGTGTTATGTTTCCCCCTAGTGGCGTCCATGTCACTGTGTATGTACACTGTTCAAACAAATCAAAAACTTTGAAAACGCTCACCGCGAAAATATTAGTATATTCAGTGGGGTGCACTTACGCTCACTAACGTCTTGCAGCAGCAAATGAGATTCAAGAAAAAATCTGAATGATATTAAATGTATGTACAGACAGCTGAACAATTTCTTGTGCAGCCAACCTTTGAAAAATATTTGTAGTTTGCAGATTGAATGATTGTAGTTTTGAGTTTCTTGTCAGACGCTTTTATCTAAAGGGACTTACAAGGAGAAGCCTTCAGCAGTCCCCATTCAGGTTCTGTAAATTCTGCGTTACTACAAACGAAGAGGCCTAAATGTGTGTGTGTTGCTGCGATTTAATTTCACTTCTCAAATATCACTGTGTGTGATAAGGTCTTAAACCTTGTAACTGACTAAAAACTCCACAAACTGATAAAAAGGAACAGAAATGAAGGTTAATTAATCACCTTTAATGTTTATTCAAGAAATGTGATAATAATAGAAAACAATAATAACAAATAGAAAAAAAAACGTTTCAGAGTCAAACAAACTATATTTTGGGAGCTGACATTATGACATCACTTCATTTTCAAAAAGATGCTAACACTAGTTAACAGAGTAAGGGGCTACAGAGCACACACGATGACGCTGTTATCAGGCCGGGGTGCTACAGAGTACAGTTAGCTTCAGGAGAGAGTCGACATTTAGCCACAGTCAGATACGTCTCCACCTGTCAACACAAACATCATTACACTTTCACCTTTAGATCACTTTCCACACTACATTTTCATGACATCAACAGCTACTTACCTTGTGCATGTCCTTCTTGAAACATGCCAGGAGTTCATAGCTGCGTCTCAGTGACTCATCGTCTCCCAGATTCTGATAGTAGTTTCCATAGGGAGCAAGCTGCAGAACCATGCCATCAGAGAACATCTCCGCTCCATCCTGATTGGCCTATAGGGTCAAGTAGATGTTAATGCAGTACTCTGATTGGTTCAGTCACATGTGTGTTTGGGGCATGTATGTGTGTTCTCACCTTAATCAGCAGCTGAATTCCCCTCATTAGCTCTGACAGTTTGGGAGAAATCTGGTATCTCTGAGCAGTACCTCCGTACAGAGACCGGCTTGGGAACTCCCAGGACTCAATCAACCGGTAGGAGATTGATAACAGTTTCAGCACCTGGTATCAATTGATAAACAACAGCTATAATATTTTTTTTCCATACACCATAGTAAGAGTCCCAAGAGCACACAGGAAACATGGAGAGCAGAGCTATTTTATCCATAAATGTGCAAGAGAAGAAATGGAAACTCAGTCCTAACAGAGGAGTTAAGGTCAGAATAAAGTAAAAAACACTGAACAGAATGCAATTCTACAACAAATGTGGAACAAAACTATTGTGAAAAACTAGAAAACTATAATGAAATGAGCTGAGAGAACTAAAAAAGAACTGATCTGGGCAGCATGAGCTGTGATTTAAAGAACAAGGCCAACTTACAGAACCAAGAGTGAAAAAGGCAGGTAGCATGCGGTTCAGGTATCAAAGGAGTAGTAGTAGTAGTAGTAGGCCGTGTCATTGTATATATTTATATAATGTGTAAGGTCTTGTAAGTGCCTTGAGATGACTTAAGTTGTGAATTGGTGCTATATGAATAAAATTGACTTGAAATTTGAATTGAAAAAAAAATTATTCAGCGGAAACTGGATTTGTTTTTATTCCTTGAAGACAACTTGTTTTACACGCAGAAGGCTTCTCAGTTCTGACTGATTGGATCTGGAGCCTTTAAGTTATTAATACTAGATGTCCCCTGTGGGTAATTCCTCGATATTTTTCAAGTTAAATATCTCGATCTCTCAAGCAGTATAACAGTTTCTGAAACAAATCCAGAAGCCTCTGGTACCACAGGATTCAGTGCCATGGTAGAACACAGTACTACTACTCACAGAGCTGCGCTGGGTCTCGTGCTTGTCAATAGGGCTGATGATATAATCTGAGTTACAAAAATCCTGCAGGAAGATTTTGTTGAGTTGACGCTGCTCCTCAGATTGCAGAGAGCTCTCCTGTGAACACACAGTAAAACCCATTGATTCAACCGTAAATAAACGGTAATAAATAGTAGAAGTCAGTAAGACACTGATTAATACCCATCAATACGATAAGTACAACGCAGATGTGGTTGAACCTACGAAGTCGGAGAAGAGTCTCTGGGCGAGCAGATGCAGGTGCTGGACTCTGCCCACAGCAATGGAAAACAGACGCTGACTGTCTGTGATTGGCTGAGAGGAGACACCCAGAAACAGGAGGGACAGCAGCAGCATAACTGGCAGGTGAGAGACAGACAGCTGAGAGACAGATCAATAACTGTTCTCAGATGTCTTCACCAAAAGAGGAGAGCCTCCAGTTCTCCTCGGACATAGATAAACAGCTGAGGGGATACACAGACTGGAACAGGTGAACTCACCTGCACAGAGCTGCTGTCGATTTGTTCCTGCTGAGGTTAATGGGGTCAAATTAAAAGCTGCTAATTACTAGCTACTTAATTAGAAAGATGTGTAGACACCAACAATAACGTGAAGACATTAGCATCATATAGAGATCTGAATCAACAGGTTCTGTCCCACATCACATCCAGAATATGGCTGATAATAATAATAATAATAAAACCTTTTTATTAGGGTTAGTTCATTAACTGACAGATAGTGAACACACAGAACAAACCTTAAATGTAAATTGTGATACAACAAATTACCCTAAACTGTTTAGAGCAGCAAATAAAACCTCTTCACATCTCACCTTTGTCCATAGCTGGTCTTTGGATCAGGTTCAGGTTCAGTTCTGATGTGTTCAGCTCAGTTTTGTGGCTTTATAGCAGGAAACGTGATGATTAAATTAATCAGCAGAAACGTGAAACCAACAAACAACCACCAACTCTTTAATAATCATGTTTATGGAAAACAGAACAAATGTCAGACACCGGGATCGGACACACCTGTTAAAGATTAAATGTTCTGTTAGTGACGCGCCAAACATAAGGTGGACACTATCACATTCAAGCAAGTGAAAACATTCAGAAGCTCAGTGAACAGGCCTGGTAGCTCAATGGGTTAAGCGTCAGACTGGGATGTAGAAGGTGGCAGGTTCCAACCCCGCCTGACTCCTAGTCCATCTCTAGGTCTAGACATCTATACTAACCAAATCATAACAAAGGATATCAGGGTCAGGGGTAGGAAATTCTATCTCGATGACTCCCCCTACTTCGGAGCAGTTTGGTGTAGAGAGCCAATGACAATACATTGGCCATCATATAACAACTTTAATTCCCATGTGTCCCGACATCACGCTCATTACTAACTCCGACACTCCCGTCATGACAAACGGATTGGCACGTCATACAAATCACTTCGATGGAAATCCCCGTCCTGACAGACAGATTGGCTGGCCCATACGAATTGACTAGATGAAACATCTGTTCTTCGGCAGAGTGATTGGTGCATCAAAGTTAGGATTAGGGTTAAGAGTTCTTAGGTATTAGGGTTAGGGGAGGAACTCAGTGCATCAGGAAAGTCCCCCAGCAGGCTAAACCTATAGCAGCATAACTAGGAGATGATTCCGAGTCACCTAATTCATCTGGTGTTGTGTGCGCAGGCACGAGCCTAGCTGCAAGCCTCTTACAGTCATCTCACTTCTTTTCTTTTAATTTACTTAGTTATATTTTATCTTTAGTTCTTTTTGTAGTAACTCGTTGATTAGTTAAGCTAAGTTTAGATTTGCCCTCTCAAATCATGTTGTTTGAGAGAGTTTTTATCCCCTTTCGAATTCTGGGACAGGATACTCTCGCTCATCCGTAACACCAGCGCACAACAGTTTCATAGTGCCATATTCGTCTACTCGTGGGATCAGCTGATCGCACTAAGGACGCGTTGAGGATTTTACTTTGGCAAGAACTTTAAACATCCCTCATGAAATAAGGAGGAGACAACTGAGGGGATGCAGAGGAGGATGAAAGCAGCGCGGTGGAAATAAAGAATAGAGACGTGAGATGGGTTAGGGTTAGTCTGCAGCACAGGAGCTCCTCAGGGGACAGTCCTGTCTCCGTTCCCTTTCACCCTGTACACATCAGACTTTATGTACAACTCAGACTCCTGCCACCTTCAGAAGTTCTCTGATGACTCTGCAGTTGTAGGATGTATTCAGGGTGGAGACATCACAGAGTACATGGGAGTGGTCAACAACTTAGTAGACTGGTGTAAGCTCAACCATGTCCAGCTCAACATCAGTAAGACAAAGGAGCTGGTGGTAGACTTCAGGAATCCTGAGGGTCCTGTCACACCTCTAACTATACGTGGGGAGGAGGTAGAGTTTGTGTCTGAGTATTAGTACTCAGACACTTGGGAACGTACTTAGACAATAAACTTGACTGGTCTACACACATCCTATTTTTTTAAGGAGACTCAGGTCTTTTAATGTCAGCAGCACCATGCTGTGGATGTTCTATGAGTCTGTGGTGTCCAGCGTGATCTTCTTTGTTGTGGTTTGCTGGGGCAGCAGCCTGAAGGTGGCTGACACTAACAGACTGGACAAATTAATCAGGAGGGCTGGTTCTGCTCTTAGTGTGGAGGAGGATGCTCTCCAAACTCCTCTCAATCATGGACAATTCCTCCCACCCCCTACACAGTGTCCTGGCTGGACAGAGGAGCACGTTCAGCCAGAGACTTATCAATGTCAATTGCTCCAGTGAACAGCACAGGAAATATTTTTTTCCTGTGGCCATTGAACTCTTCAATTCTTCCCTTGCCTCCCTCTGTAAATGGGAGGGGGGAGAACAGCAACTCCAGAGATTGATGTTATCATGTTGTTGCTTTTGATCTATATATTTGTTGTTTTGTATCTATATTCGTTGGTGCTCTTTATGGTTGTGGGTCTTCTAATCCTTCCGAAATGAGAGCGTCTGTATCTAGGTAAAACAATTTCTCTCTGGAATTAATAAAGTGTTTTGAATCTTGATCTTAAATCTCTAACTATAAGCTTTATCAAAAAGGAAAGTTTTAAGTCTAATCTTAAAGGTAGAGAGGGTGTCTGCCTCCCGGACACTAACTGCGAGCTGGTTCCACAGGAGAGGAGCTTGATAGCTGAAGGCTCTGCCTCCCATTCTACATTTAGAAACTCTAGGAACCACAAGTAGACCAGCGAGGTGCTCTGCTGGGATAATAAGATTCTATCAGGTCTTTAAGGTCCTGATCATTTAGCGCCTTATACGTGAGGAGAAGAATTTTAAACTCTATTCTAGATTTAACAGGGAGTCAATGGAGAGAGGCTAATGTAGGAGTAATATGAACGCTCTTGTTAATTCCAGTCAGAATTCTGGCTGCAGCAATCTGGAGCAACTGGAGGCTTTTGAGTGAGTTATTGGGACAAACTATCAGTAATGAATTACAGTAGTTGTAACTGTCTTAAGAGACACAGTTTATGACGATGTTGTTTCTTATTTTATTTTTACATTTTTGGAATATTGTTTAGAAAAGTATTATTTTTTGAGCCTTTATTTTGGTAGAGATGTCACCTGACAAAGGTTAGGTGAGGGTCACTGTGGCATTGTGGGTCATTGGGGTCAGG
>JAUMTR010000026.1:17689587-17700867 GCA_032270685.1 Microctenopoma stevenorrisi | reverse complement strand
TATAGAGCTGCCAATAACCAGAGTGGGTAACTCAGCGGGTGTGTCGCTGAGCGGAGAAAACTTATTAGACACGTGAATAGGGTGGTGGTGAACCTTGGGGGACTTCTTGTGGCTATGCCTATTACGGACCGACGACCATTTGTTTTGACACTGTCCGCAGCGAATCAGTTTTTAGTTCTTTTAGAGCCACGAGTTGTTGGACTGGAGCAGGAGGGTGTGTGATGTACAAACATTTAAATTATAATGTTTAGCTTCAAATGAAACCAAGAAAGTGTCACATTAAGTCTGAGTGTCTTGCTCTCTCTCTCTGTGTGTGTGTGTGTGGGACTGTAGGGAGGAAGCTGAGAGGGTCATTATTCAGACACACACAGACAAAGGAGGCTCCGGAACAGTCCGGTTTGTCATGAGCTAATGCTAACACCTGACACAGGCAGTGTTTATCAGGACATGGTGCTAATGAGTCAACTCCCACCCCCCCATTAATTACCAGCCACCTGCTTCCTGTGTGTGCTCTCAGATAATTAGCTGAGCTGATTGATTGACAGGATGAAGCTGTCAATTAACAACTGCTTCTAAACCGACGCACACACACACACACATACATTAGATGACATCATAATGTGCCCTTGCGTGTCCTCGTGTCTTTGTCCTCTGTGTGTGTTTCTCTGATAATAAATCACGTTACACAAACTGATATTACATCTGAGACACACATTAATTCCTGGGTGAGCTATGTGTATGTCCTGCTTCTGTCTCAAAAATCTAACCAATCAGGGACAAGGTCACACTGTTGCTATGACAGCAAACCACACACACAACACACACACACACACACACACACACACACACACACACACACACACACACACACACACACACACACACACACACAGTGCAGTTCAATTCAGTTTGTCTGTCTCCTGATGGACTGAACACCTGTTCAGGTGTCTCCTGCCTTTTGCCTTCATCTGTGATTGGTTCAGCAGTTCCATTAATGGATCGATGGATTCTCACTCATCTAGATCCTGGTTTTCCCTGTTTCCAGTGTCTATTAAACAGCCTTTTAAATCTTCGAGGAACTGCATGGACACTGGTGGACATATAAAACAGAACATCTCACTTAATGTTAAATGTTTAGTTTAAACTTCACTTGTTTTGCTCGAATTCTAAAATACAAATCAAATACATAAAAAATGGCCTCTGAATAAAAATGATGGCTGTTAATTACCAACATGTTCAATTTACTTGTGAAGTTCATATTTTCCTATTATTGGGTCAATTTTCTGAGGAGGCTCAGGTCTTTTAATGTCTGCAGCACCATGCTGCGGATGTTCTATGAGTCTGTGGTGTCCAGCGTGATCTTCTTTGCTGTGGTTTGCTGGGGCAGCAGCTTGAAGGTAGCAGACACAAACAGACTGGACAAATTAATCAGGAGGGCTGGTTCTGTTCTGGGGGTGGAGCTGGACCCTCTACATGTTGTAGCTGAGAGGAGGACACTCTCCAAACTCCTCTCAATCCTGAACAACTCCTCCCACCCCCTACACAGTGTCCTGTGGACAGAGGAGCACGTTCAGCCAGAGACTCATCAATATCTGAATCACTGAACGCCACAGGAAATCATTTCTTCCTGTGGCCATCAAACTCTACAATTCCTCCCCTGCCTCCTGTTAAGCGGAGAGGGGATAACAACAACGTTATAGATGGATGTATCATGTTGTTCTTGTTTATTGTGCCTATATGGCTGTTGTTTTTATATTTATATTTTGTTGGTGCTATTTATGGTTGTGGGTCTTCTAATTTTTCTGTAACAAGAGCGGCTGTATTCATGGCAAAACAATTTCCCTCTGGGATTAATAAAGTGTTTTGAATCTTGAATCTTGGATCTTTATACAATTGTTAATACGAGTTAAATGTTAAAACCCTTCGACAGGTAATGGAACCTACAGAACAATATGTGGCATTCCACAAACTTCCATCACTGACCCTTTTCTGTTTATCTCACTGAACAACCATGTTTCAAATGTAAAGTGTATTTTATTTTTATATTTCCAAATATGATCAGGGTCAACAGTGACACAAATTATACCTCCACCACCTTCCTCAGTCACCTCCTCCTCCTTGCTCTATTTCTATAAGACAAAGAAAACCTGTCCGATGCTTTGAACAAACCATAAGATGTGAGTCGACCTTCTGAGATCGTTCAAACCTTGTGCTGCTTTAGTTCACTCACTTTTCCTGATACATGTTTGAATCTTTAAAACATTTGTGGAAGTTTTAAAGTGGATCATTCATGTATTTGCAGTGCGTGTTGCTTCCAGCTGAAACTAACCACAAAGTTCGTGTCTCCGTCTCTTAGCCGTCCACTTCACTGTAGCTGCTGATGTCACCAGCCTCAAATCCCGTCTCCGTTTCCATGACAACGGACAGAGCACGTACTCCAGTTTCGTGACGATGCCGAAGAAACAATGTGAGACCCTGAGTGTGGGACTGCTGGTGAGACACACACACTCTTTACTTCTCTGAGACGGTTTCATGTGTTTAATCAGAAGAAAATTTGATAAAAATAGTTGATTCAAAGGAAGTTCTGCTGACTGGGATAAGAACGTGCGGCAGCTTTAATCAGTCTGTGCTGACAGGTCAAAGCACCAACACACTAAGGAACATTTTGGACCTCACATGGTTTCCCTGCTCCTATTGGTGGACGCTGGTGTGGGCAGGTCCGGTCCCGTTGCTCCTATCAGTGTTTGTGTTTGTTCTGTGTGTTCCTCAGAGTCAGATCCGAGACAAAGTGGAACCTCTGGTGTTCTCCCTGAATGCGTCTCTGCACGAGAAGCTTCCCAAGAAAAGAAACGTCGTCCAAGACCTTAAACGCTTCCCAGTGCTGAGCCAACAACCTCAACCCGTAAAAACCCAGGTCAGAACCTAAACCCAGGAACCCATTAAGATGCCATCGAAAACATAATCCACCTGGACCCAGTTAGAACGGATCCAGTTCTGATCAGAACCCAGGTTAAATGTAACCCCTGTAACATTTCTTCATCTGTCAGATTCATATCCAGAAGGCCTGTGGTTCGGATAACCGTTGCCATAGTAACCTCCAGATGAAGGCCCGCTTCACAGACGAGAACCAGAAGCCCCTCCCGGTGTAAGTGCATCATTTCTCCAATTCCATTAGAACACCAGGTGTTTTCTGGACTCGACTTTAGTTCTCCTGTACTTCCCGAGTCCAGCGCAGCCTTTTCTACTGCTTCCATGCCAAATAATCTTCTCTGGAAACAGTAGCATGGTTCTGCGAGCATTAGGCCTAAACGTCAGCCTAATGCTCAGAGACGTTATGATTATTATAATATTTCCTTAAAGCTCGGGTCCAGTTGGAGATTGTCCCTGACATCACGTTTTCCCCGCTGACCTCAGACTGTGTTGACTTGTGGACGTCTGTGTGTCTTTAGGCAGAATGGACATCAGATGTTGCACTACAACGCCAGCATTGGTGAAATACTTCTGGAGGTTGATGTTAGCAACACGCCTTCGCCAGGCCGACCAGCAGAAGATGCTCACGTTGCCGCGTTGAACGTCACCATCCCACCATCACTGATTTACTCCAAAGTTCGAACAAAGGTGAAGAATCCAGAAAATGTTGTTTGGTTTTTAGCAGGTACAACAAACAAGACGGGATATAAACTGAATCGGAATCTATGTTTAAATGACTGAGCATGAAGGTAAAGAAGAGTCTGTGCGGAGGACTTAACTTCCAAAGACCTTTTTAAAAAGAAAAGTAAATCTGATTTATCACTGGACCGCATCAGACCTTCGGTCTCGCAATTTGACCAGCTGGATTTGAGACTTCACTAAGACCTGACCCAGCTGGTAACTTTGATCTAAAGGACTTGACCTAGTGAGCCTTTGACTTGACTTGGACTGGATTTAGACTTGCCTTAAAGGACCTGGGCCTGGACCCTTAAAGGACCCGGGCCTGGACCCTTAAGGGACCCGGGCCTGGACCCTTAAAGGGCCCGGGCCTGGACCCTTAAGGGACCCGGGCCTGGACATGGAGCTGTTCCTCACAGTCAGTCCTGTGCTTGTGTTTCAGGGTGACGTCACAGCCATGGTTGGGTGTTCTGTTGAGGACACTGTTCTTCTGTGTGAGCTGGGGAATCCATTCAAGAGCAACCACGAGGTACCAAACAGAACTGCAGGACGCCTGTCTGTACTGCAGGACTCATACCGAGACAATACCTGGTCTCTCTTTTTTCAGGTTCAGGTGTTGATCACATTTCAGTCGTCTAAGATCAGTTTGGACACCAGACACATCCGGGCCCTTCTGCAGCTGTCCACGTAGGACTCTCAGCACCCCCACTCATCATTCCTCCTGAATGTGCTCTCAGATACTTAGCTCTTTCTGTGTGTTCACAGACTCAGCGAGCAGTCAGGTCTGTCCCCGGTCCCTGTGTCCATGTTAGTGGAGTACTCGCTGCAGACGTCTCTCACTCTGTAAGGTCACACTCCCTCTTCCAGTGTTTGGAGGTTCTGATGTGCCTCAGCCCTGACCCCGTCACTGTGTTTGTGTCCTGACAGCATTAACCCACCGGGTCCCGTCTTCTTCAGCGGTCACGTGGTTGGTGAGCTGGCCATGAAGAAGACAGAGGACATTGGCAGTCTGCTGCTCTTCACCTTTCAGGTTTGTCTCAGCGCGTGTGAGTGCTAAAGGTAAATGGACAGTTGTGACCCTCAGCCTTGTCTGACAGGCTGACGTTGATGGAAAGCTGCTCGGTGGCCTCGGCAACCTGCAGGTGGAGTTTTATTGGCCCAGTGAGGTGTCCAACGGGAAGTGGCTGTTGTACCTTACAGAGATCCAAGTGAACGGCACCTCGGAGTCTCGCTGCAGCCCGCCCAACATCATCAATCCGCTCAACCTCGCGGTAACATTACACTCACAACAGCAGCAGTAACAGCTGTTACAGAAGTTACCAACCAGGCAGCTCAGACGATGTGTGATTCCCGAGCAGCGAGGACGCCGGGTCGTCCTGTTGATGACACTGAATGACTCTGAAGCTTTTATATTTGCTACGAACATGACTCTGTTATGATAGGAGCTGAACTCTGATCCTTGACTTTCCTATCATTCCTGCTCAGCTGTCGACGGAGGAAGAGAAGAAGAGGGAGAAGAGGAGTCTCGTGGCCGCTGAGGTGGAGCAGACGTTACCTGTGCTCCACCTGCAGAGACAGAGGAAGAAGTCCTACACTCTGGTACAGAACGAGTTTGTCGAGTGGATCGGTCATGAGAGTAAAGTTTGTTTAACAGCAGCAGCAGTACTGGTGATCTCACAGATAAAAAAATGTGTGTGTCGTTACAGAGCTGTGAGCACGGAGCCAGCTGTGCGACATTCGTCTGTCCACTGGTCACCATGGACAACTCAGCGATTCTGACTGTCAGAGCCAGACTGTGGAACTCTACCATGATAGAGGTTCGGGCACTGAGTCTCCTTAGAACATTCAAGCATCTTGCTAATGATGATGTAGATCATCATAGAACATCATGAGTCATCAGCTGATACCGTGAGACTAATAAATCTGCCAGGTCCACGCGTTTAGCAGTGGGGGAATCTGATGTTCCCCTGAGGACATGGACAGCATGTCGCCGGGGAAACGCTGCGTGTGTCTGATTGTTCAGTGCGTTCACTGTGTTTCAGGACTACAGTGATGCTAAGATGGTGTTGGTCCAGGGCTCAGCATCTCTGAAGCTGCAGAATAAGAAGCCAACCATCAACATGGAGTCTCACAGCGCAGAGGTACCTACTGTAGTGTTGGCAGCGTCCCCTGCAGGCTGTAGGACCCTGATCTGACACTGAGTGGAACGTTCCCTCTCTGCAGATCAGCGTCTACATTTATCCAGATGTGGGGCAGAGGGTGGACTCCGCCGTCCCGCTGTGGATCGTGGTGGTGTCTGTGTTGGCTGGAGTCTTTCTGCTGGCGCTGATCTGCCTGCTGCTTTGGAAGGTAAACTGAGCTCAGGACGTAGGTGTCACTGACGTCTCGTCATCACCTCCTGGTTGGTAAAGTGCTGTTGTGTCGCCCCCTGCTGTTCAGTGTGGGTTCTTCCAGAGAGCCAGCACCAGAGAACTGTACGAGGCAAAGACTCACAAGGCCCACGTGAAGAGCCAGCCGTCGGAGAGCGAGCGGCTGACTGAGGAGAAGTGAGGCTGGGAACAGAGCTCCCAGTGAGCCCCCTATAAGGACTAGCTGCCGGGGGGGGTATGTGGGTTAACTTCGTTATAGCTTTTCCAGCTGTTCCTGCTTCTAATTAATCAGCTCGTCAATAACGCAATGGATCTGTATTAATCAGTTTTTCTCCCCCTTCTGCTTTTTGTGTCTGTTTGTGTTTCAATGTGTCTGTGTGTGTGTGTGTGTGTGTGTGTGTCTCTGTGTGTGTGTGTGTGTGTCTGTGTGAAAATGTGTGTGTATCTATGTGTGAGTCTGTGTGAGCGTGTGTGTGAGTGTCTGTGTGTTTACTAAAAGTAAGGTTGTTGTCAAAAACAATTAATTCAGCAGTGAACTTTATCCAAACTTCAGTAGAGAAGGTTTCACAGACAGACACAGAGACATGTTTGATTTCAAGCTGCAGCTCATTTGATTAAAACGACAAAGACAAATAACTCTGGGTCCTCTGTGTCTCTGTGTCTCTGGATCCTCTGTGTCCTCTCTGTCTCTGGGTCCTCTGTGTCCTCACTGTCTCACCTGACCTTTCCTCTCTGTCTCTGTGTCGTCTGTCTCACTGACCTTTCCTCTTTGTCTTTGGATCCTCTGTGTCTCTGGGTCCTCTGTGTCTCACCTGACCTTTCCTCTCTGTCTCTGTGTTGTCTCTGTCTCACCTGACCTTTCCTCTCTGTCTGTAGTGTGGTTTCTTCGTGCATCGGATGGCGCGGCGAACTGTGGAGCTCCACCAGGGGAGGATTCTAGGTAAAGACAAGCAGCAGCACATGGACTCTGATGGTTTCCTGATCCAGGAGCGGGTCTCCTCATCCAGAAACAGGAAGTCACCAAAGCACTGGGTCACTTCCTGGACTGAGACTTTCTGAGTCCTGAAGTGATTGTGTCACTTGAAACATCCTGAACCGGACTCGACCCAACAGGGAAAACCAAAACCCAATCCAACCAAACCAGACTCGGCCGACACACTGCCAGACTGTGTGTGTGCTGTCTAACCTGTTTACAGTCAGTTGTGTGTTTATGAGCGTTTTGGCTTTAATCTAATTTAACGATTTGTCTTTTGTTACCAGCAGATGATGGTTTATGAGCCAGCATCCTCTGCTCCTCCTGAGCGTGGACACGTTATTAGATTTGATTCAGCATCTTCACTTTTCTTCTTGTGCTTTTGACGTTTCCGACACTGTGAGTGCGTCTTTATTGTTGTAGCGTAGGGACCAGAGGGACGGGAAGGTGCCGTCATCTCTGTCAGAGCTTTGGACCTGATGCAGGAAGACACGTCCTTCCGTGATGAGACCTGCTTCAGTCCTGTCGCTGCAGTAAACAGGACATGACGAACATCTGCGTGAGGAGCGGAGTGGTCCGTGCAGAGATGAGGTCAGCTGATCGTCAGACTGCAGCAGACGCTGTGCTGATGCCGACATGTTTGTTCTGGGAACCTCTGCTCCACACATCACTTATTTCCGTTTAATGCACATTTAATATCTTTTTTATTTGCCTGCAGCAAAAATGGATCAACGTGTGCAGCACAGAAATCGTTAGTCTCCATGGTTCTGATACACTTTTTGTTTTGTCAGTTATTCAGGCAACAACATGGTTTTCTTCTGCTGCTCACGACTTCCTGTAAGAAGCTGATTCACTGCCCGACAGAACTTTATATAACGAGTCATGTTGATCTCTGATGTCACGTTTAAATGCTCACAAATGCCTCGTTCCCTTTTGGAGAAAAATGTCCGTTTTTTGCTGCGTCGTCTTTCTGCCTTATTTTTTTACGTGTTTTATATGATGCGATTCTTCTGACAGCAGCCTGTTCAGATTATGTGACTGTAGTTAGTAATCACTGTGGAGCTGATATTAAAGTTTGTTGTTCTTTTTGGACTGCGTCTGTCGTGCGTGTTACTGTAGAGACACGAGTTCAAATAAATAAGTACATTTATTCATTTATTGATCCTGATGAAGATTCCCATCATGCACCACTGTCCTATCCACAATGCTTTGCGTTTACGATACAGTCAAATCCCACTCTTCATCGTCACCCTCGTCTTCATCAACAGAAAACTCACTCCAGGAACATTCATTCACCTGAAACACAGATCATTACTGATGCCACGCAGTACTACTACACACAGAACTGCAGTACAGGTCCAGGTCCAGGTGTGTGTACCTGGACGAGTCCTTCGGTGTGTTCGGGTCCAAACTGATCCGGGGTCTGTTTCAGCTCCACCATCACTTTTCCATTTCCTGTACAGAGAGATCATCGTCACCATCGTGTGAACTGATTCTGCGTTAGTGGTTTTTACAGGTTGTGATGTAGTACTACTACCTAGTAGTATGAGCAGTACTGTGGTGAAGGCCTGGACCAGAGCTTTCTCCCTGACCCGCCTCTGTAGTCTGCAGCGTGTCTGCAGCAGAACGTCTGGACCTGCACAGACCACAGCAGAGGGCTCAGAGTCTGATGGTCAGACCCTCCATCCAACGCAGACGTGGTTCTGAAAAAGTTGGTTCCAATCCACATGAACAGAACCAGCTGAGCACAGCTTTGTCCTTCTCACCTGTGCAGGTGAAGCTGTCCTCCACCACCGCTGCTCCTCTGGTCGTTTGTCCATGATGGGGGAAGGAGAGCTGCAGCAGACACCCGAACCTCAGACTAGTCCTCCTTCCTCCTCCACGCTCCTCATCCAATCCTCCTCCCTCTTCCTTGTTGGTCAGCTCCTTCAGCTGAGGAAGGCAGACAGGAAGTCACCTGCTGTCACACTAACTCACCCGGACACTGACAGTTGAGGTGCGTTCTTTACTGCGATGATGGCAGACGTCCAGCCGTTGAATCCCAGGCAGTGATTGGCCAGTTCCAGGCAGCGGGAGTGGCTCAGAGGTCTGCTCGTAGACAGGAAGTGAGGAGTCTGCTTGGAGCTCAGCTTCACCTGCATCACACACACACACACACACACACACACACACAATGCTGATCATGCCCTGAAGCTTTGGAGCGGATCATATCTCGATCACTGAAACTTCACAGGGGAAATTAATGAAGCATCTGTCGTCACTGAAACTCTTTTTTCTGAACTAATGGATCACAGATTAAAGAAGCTGCAGCTTCTTCACAGACCAATAAAACCTCAGATCATCCTCAAAGAACTGGTTCATCTTAAGACCGGATTCAGATCAGCAGCAGCAGCAGCTTCGTTCAGACACAACGATCACACTGCAGGGAGAAACGGGTGGAAGTGTTCAGCACAGGCTGAATCCAGACTCCTGTTACACTTGGAGACAAACCAAACTTACTGGTCCTGTGACCTTCAGCTGGTCCAGACTCTCTGGCAGAGACTCAGTGCTGCCATCGTCTGACGGCAAGCATAAACTGCAGTTTATAATCATTAATCAATACGTGATAAACAATCAACTATAGCAACTTTACACTTCCTGTTTCCCTTCCACAATAAAAGTCTAATAAAAATTTATTTTAAATATAAGTAAAGTTTTTGGGTCATTGACTGATTATTTTAGTGGCTTTTCTAACAAACTGGTTAAAACTTAATCTTCATATTATTCCTTAGTTATTCCCAGAAAAGGTGTCTTGAATCAAGAAACCAGGAATCGAGCCATCGACCCTGCAGTTTGTGGACAACTACATCATCAGCTGAACCCCAGCTGTGACTAATCAACTACCCGATGCAGTAATAGTTAAATGGAGGAACCAAAAATAAAACCCAACATGCTGCCACAACAGAAGAAGAGGAAGAGAAAGACCTTGACCTTGAGCGGAGAGCTCTGGAACAGCAAGTGTCCATCAGTGAGCCGCTGAGCATTCGCGGCCTGAGCATACGAGTAGAACTTGATGAGGGCGGAGAATCCGGGCAGGTGGAGTGGGGCGTTGGGACTCACCTTGACCAGGTAGAGAGGACCGAAGGACGAGAACACCCCCACCAACCTGTCCTGGAAAGAACACGGGTTCAGGTATAAATCATGTCCCAAAGCAGAATGCGGTTCTATCAGAACCCAGTTCCCCTTCCAGGTGGACTCACATAGATCTCCGCCTCGGTGAGCGACGGCTGGATGTCCCACACAAACAGAGTCTTATTGTTCTCCACAGGCACCACAAACTCCAGGATGTCTACCTCCATCTTACCTGCACAGGACGGACCTGGAACACGGGACCCATCAAGTTCAGGAGGAACAACCTGCACAAATCACGTGGGTTCAATTAAAGTTCGTTCTTTTCCATCTTTCCCCCTCAGACACAGACACGTCACTAAAAATACCTTTAGATTACAGACTTTTAGACATTTAACATGTACTAAACGGTGTAAATATCGTGTAATTACACCGGGTTTAAACGCGTATTGTGTTGAAACGTGGTCTTTAAACCAGATATATTAGGAATACATGACGTTTTTGTCCTACAGCGTTAAAGTGGCAGATTTTTGAACGGACTTCGGCAGCGAGTTTTCTGCCCACATCAGCGAACGTTTACTGGTCGGGTTCAAATTAAACGTTCAGTGAAACTTTGTTTGCTTAATGTCTCCAGTAAAGAAGATTTTATTACCGTCAATTTCCCGTTTTACCAAAACACACCGTACTCCCGCGCTTCCGCGAAGGGGAGGAACCTGATACGGTAACCAATGAGAGGACAGGGTGACAATGACGACATCTCCAACAGACCAATCACGGAGTTCCAAAAGACGCTCACTCTGTGGTTAAATATTAATTATTAAGTTAATTATTAATAACGTTTCTTAATTACATTTTTCTAAGTCACCAAATAAATTACTGTTCGATAAAAGGTTTAGTATTATTAGTATATTATTATAAGACAATATAAGACAAGATCATCCTTTATTAGTCCCACACGTGGGAAATTTTAGTTGTTGCGGCAAAAAGTAGACAGTACAAGATAAGAAGGAGCAAAACGTTTTACAAAACCAATCGAATAAAAAATCAATAAAAAAACATTTTCAGCATAGTATTAGTACTATTACATAATTATTAGTACACCTTAATGTAGCAGGGAAAAACATGTGGTTCCAACCTGTGTCTATTCTGGAATGAACATACCCGCAGCTTAGAGTAATTTAA
>JAUMTR010000026.1:17638717-17649613 GCA_032270685.1 Microctenopoma stevenorrisi | reverse complement strand
GAACCACTGGTACCACAGGGGCCGCAGGAACCACTGGTACCACAGGGGCCGCAGGAACCACTGGTACCACAGGGGCCGCAGGAACCACTGGTACCACAGGGGCCACAGGAACCACTGGAACTACAGGGACCACAGGAACCACTGGTACCACAGGGACCACAGGGACCAGTGGTGCTACAGGAACCACAGGAACTGCAGGGATGACTGGGACCACCGGCGTTACCACTGGGATGGGCTGGGTCTGGTGCCGGGGCGCAGAGAGTGGGTCAGATGGACTGAAATTGGGAACTCGAAGCTTCCCAGAGTCCTTGTTGCTGTCTAGGGCTCCTGGAAGATGGGGCTGCTTTTTGCTCTGACTGACCTCAACCATGTTTGTAGTCCTGCTGGTTGTTGTGGTATTAGACTCTTTAGGACCAGCAGGAGAGTTGCCAGGATTCCGTGGTGCAGGCAAGACCAGATGTGACAGGTCGTTAGAGTCCAACGGGAACCCGAATGTAGACATGCGGTTCTCAGTCTTGCGGTATCCATCTGGTCTGAGCCGTATTGTCACTTCATCCCCTGGTTTGGTTTTGGTCCCACTGGGCTCCTCCGGAGTCTTTGGAACAGGGACAGGAACAGGGACAGGCACAGGGACTGGGACTGGTGAAGCCACCGGAACCAGTACAGGTTCAGCACTAGGTGGATCAGCAAAGTCTAGGGGCAAGGGTAAGTCCGTGGGCAGCTCCTTGACGTATTTAGCTGGGATGTAAAAGGGCTTGGAGCTGTGGTCACTCCGGACCTGCCACCAGTGGTCGTTGGTCTTAGCCAGCAGGACGTAACGCTCGTTGGGTTTAATGGAGACCAGAGCCCCATCCCGGTCTTTGTACTCATACTGAAACTCCACTAGGACCAGACCCAGACCTGAAAGACCAGCGTGCGTTTTCAGAACACATATAAAAGTGGCAACAACATTTTTCATGAAGACAAACATGAACAAGTTTTTTTGTTACTACCTGTTACTACAGGTACATAAATCACCACCTGCTCACAGTACTGTTACTGCTTTAGTTGCTTCTTGACTACTACTGAAACTACTAACTTTACTACAGCTGCGTTATCTCACTGTGTTCTGTGATGAGAGATTTTACCTCTGCAAAGCGCGGACGAAGGTGTGGCCATGGTGTTGACCCTGGGCTCCTCTGGCCCCACCCCTGCAGGTAAATTGGCAGGTGATGCTGGAGGCAAGGGGTCAGAGGTCACACCTGATCATCAGCCCACTTTAAGAGAAGAAACACAAGTCAGGACCTGATTCTATGATGATGGATCAAAGTTCAACTGTACATATGTTCATTTAGCAGGTCACACTGAAGTAACAGCCTTCTGTTTCAGGGAGACACAACATGAAACACACACAATCATATGAGAGTCTGAAGAGCAAAAGCAGATTCCACGTAAGCACCTACTGAGACGGACACAGAGGAACAAGCGTAATGTGTTTCTGAGGTTCTTCATGTCAGGACAAGTCCAACCAGATTCATAAGATCTAAACCCGGAGCTCCTCCTGCAGCTCAGGACTCTAATTCTACTCCTGGAAATCTTCAGATAATTTAGTTCTGGAAACTGAACCAGTTTGAGATTCAGCCTGGATCTGTAAACAATAGTGGTCAAGTAAAATATTAACATTTATTTTAATTCATTCTTAGCAAAGCTGAAACAGAACACTTTGTGTCCAGGAGCCTGTGAGCAAGGCAGCACACACACACACACTCACACAAGACTGTCCCCACAGAACAATAGCAGGAGCTGGTCTCAGGCCTGTCGTGTTTATACAGGGAAGTTACCTCTTCCTGTGTGCTGTAAACCCCACCCAAAAGCAGCTTAGCCCCGCCCCCAGAGTGACATCACAAAGCATATATGTGTGTGAGTGCGTGTGTGTGTTTCCTGTCTTTGTGCAGGAACAATAGTGTGTCTGCAGTCGATGTGTCCAGAGTGGAGCAGAGTGTCCCCAGGCTCCGTCTGAACCGCTGTGGAACAGAAACCTGAGACTCGTGGTTTATCAGTGAACGCTGGTCCCCTCATACAACATTTGTCTCCGATGGTTCATTATAAACTACCTGCAAACCATGTGGCTCCTGGTGTCAGAGAATCCTCAGGTCTGGACTCTGAACTCTGAGGTGGAAACTCAGCGATTGACTGACGACTATAAAAAGTCTCGTCCGTTAGACACAGACACGAGTCATCATGACAACAGGTAACTGTAGAGCCGAGGTGTCATTTGTGGTGGAAACGTTGACGTGTCACATTAAAGCTGGATTAATTGAGGATCACTGAAACATCTTCATTGACGGACATCGACATCGACGGACACACTGAGCTCTGATTATAAATGTAGTCCTGTTAGTTGGACTAGTCCTTTAAGTATTACTACTCTAACCCCCCCCCCAGTACAAAGTGCTGCTGTAGGCCACGTTAACTTCACAGACTCTGGACTTGAATACGTTCAGATGCAGCTGCAGGTTAAATTCAAACTTGCAGGCAAACAGCTGCACCTGAGCCTCAGGTGTGTGAGAATCTCAAATGCAGGAATGCACCCCCCCCCCCCCCCCGTCTCTCCGCCCCACCCACCAGACCAGGCTGGTATGTTACACACACACAGGCTTGTCTTGCTGCAGCTGTGAGGACATTCGCTGGTATAATTAACCCGAGGGTGAACACGGAGCAGGACTCACGAGTCTCAGCACTAAAGCCTCATGTAGAGTTTTTCTTTCCCTCCGTCGCCTCAGACCTGCTTTAACGAGTCCGAACCCTGACAGAGGACCAGACAAGGCGTCCTCACAGAGATAGTATCCAGCTGACAGCGCAGTAACATGCACACACCCTGCTCCGTCCAACCACAAGACCGAATGTGGGAATAAATAAACTGAGCTGTCAATCATCAAACCGAGGCTGAGGGTTTGTGGCGGGACACGCCCCACCAACCAATCAGAGACCAGGAAGACTCCAAAGGAGAATTTTCAGCAGTAAAGCGTCCGATCGTTGGTCGAGAGGATCCAAGTTTAAAAACATGTGGAGACAAGAACTGTGACATCCCCCACCCAGCAGCCAATCACGGTTTGTTTAAGCACATCTGAAGTCATGTCAACCTTTAGCCTGTGTGTGAGCGCGGGGTGTGGTCAGAGTCAGGAGTACACAAACAACCGACAGAAATAACTGTTCGAATCATAAAGAAAACCAGGAATGTGTGGAGAGTCTGTGCTGGTTCTTTGAGTCTTTACTATGAGTCTGTTCTCTGACTCTGTTCTATGAGTCTTTACTATGAGTCTGTTCTCTGACTCTGTTCTATGAGTCTTTACTATAGTCTGTTCTCTGACTCTGTTCTCTGAGTCTTTACTCTGAGTCTTTACTCTGAGTCTGTTCACTGACTCTGTTCTATGAGTCTTTACTATGAGTCTGTTCTCTGACTCTGTTCTCTGAGTCTTTACTATGAGTCTGTTCTCTGAGTCTTTACTATGAGTCTGTTCTCTGAGTCTGTTCTCTGACTGTTCTCTGACTCTGTTCTCTGTCTCTGTTCTCTGACTCTGTTCTCTGACTCTGTTCTCTGACTCTGTTCTCTGACTCTGTTCTCTGACTCTGCTCTATGAGTCTGTTCTATGAGTCTGTTCTCTGACTCTGCTCTATGAGTCTGTTCTATGAGTCTGTTCTCTGACTCTGCTCTATGAGTTTGCTCTATGACTCTGTTCTCTGTCTCTGTTCTCTGTCTCTGTTCTCTGACTCTGTTCTCTGACTCTGTTCTCTGACTCTGCTCTATGAGTCTGTTCTATGAGTCTGTTCTCTGACTCTGCTCTATGAGTCTGTTCTATGAGTCTGTTCTCTGACTCTGCTCTATGAGTTTGCTCTATGACTCTGTTCTCTGTCTCTGTTCTCTGTCTCTGTTCTCTGACTCTGTTCTCTGACTCTGTTCTCTGACTCTGTTCTCTGACTCTGCTCTATGAGTCTGTTCTATGAGTCTGTTCTCTGACTCTGCTCTATGAGTTTGTTTTATGAGTCTGTTCTCTGACTCTGTTCTCTGAGTCTTTACTATGACTCTGTTCTATGAGTCTGTTCTCCGAGTCTGTTCTCTGAGTCTGCGCGTGTGCGTAAAAAATGGCTGTGAGCATGTTTTCAGTGACAGGCGTCACGAAACCTTGACAGGTTCCGTACAGAAACCTGCTCAAACCTCTCAGGTCAACAGTTTTACCACAGTCCAGAAAACTGCAGGTAACCACAGGACCATGTCAGCCTGCCTCCTCACAGATCACTGGAACTGCCTCAAAGACCATAAACCCTAGAACCTCACAGGTGCCCCTGGAAAGTCCTTATGTACTCCAGGTTCCTTATTAAAGATCCTTATTAAAGATATCAATCAGTCTCTTTAAACTATTTAAAGACCTGAAACCACAATGTCAATGATGTTCCAGCCTCCTTAAGATACTACAGAGCTTTCCTCTTGAGAACTAGAGAGTCTTGACAGACTACTGAAACCTTTTTAACAGTGTTGAAGGACCTTTCTCAAGTACCTGTCCAACCTGCTTACGCACCTGTTTGATGACACCAGAGAAACTCTGCAGCCTTATCAAATACTTCCACTACAGCTGGAAGTGTCTGCACCTCATGAACCTCTACAACCTTTTGAAGAACCTACAATCTACAGAGTTTTCTCTGACAGCATGAACAGATCTGAATGATCTAACAATGCTCTTCTTCTTAGGTTCAACCTCCAGAAACTCTCAGAGAAACATCAAAACCCCCTGAGACCTGCTTGGTTCCTTCTGCTTAGGGATAACCCAACAAGCATCTGGAAGGAGACCGTCCTCCTGTAAACGGCACCTGGTGGTTCCTGCAGCACTGAAAAAGGTCTCAGGCAAACAACATCCGAACTCTGACGGCATCTTTGTGCCTCACGTGTGAGTCGTTTGTATAAAAGCATCAGTTCAATCACTGAGTGTAAAATACAGTCAGTACCAGCAGCTTAAACCGAACACAGAGCGATATGTTGCTGTTTGAACACTAACAGTAACAATAAGATGTGTTTTAAACCCTGTCCGTGTTACTGAAGTAACCAAGCGTGTTTTGAACTGAACCAAACCACAGATAAAACAGACACCTAGTCTCAACAAAAAGTAGCGTAGGCTGTAAAACTCGTTGCTCCAAGGAACCGTAACCTGAATAACACCTGTCTGAAACCTGTTCAGGTGCTTCTACGTCCACATGATGGGAAACTACAAACACACCTCCACACACTTCTTTACAGTATGTGCCTGAAGTATTTATACAACAGCACTGATACTATATCAGAGACATGTACTACACACATGTACTTTAATACATATTCAGCGTATTTCATTTAAAACCAAATAAATATTTAAAAAATGTTTGTAACATTCAATGTTCTTCTAATATATAATACAAATCTTATTTAATATGCTGAAAACTCCAAATATTCACCAAATACTACTACTACTACTACGTGGCCAGGATCTTATCCATATGACACATTTAGTCTCTGTAACTTCTGAGTTAGAACGAACTGATTGGACCCGAACTTGTTGAGACCATGCTGAGGATTTTCTTACAGGTTCCTGTAGATTTAGAACAAACAGGTTTTTACATTGAGTCCAAAGTCCAAACCAACCAAAGAAAGAAACATAGAACCTGAAGGAATGAGGTTAAAACTGAATCCAAACTAGACCCTGACTCCCACAGATACGTGGCTCCATAGATCAGTAGGTGAGTTTTACCTGCAGTAGAAGTCGGATCCAAACATCCTGCTGTTTGTGGTTTTTCTCTTCTGTCTCTGAAGAGTTGAGTCCAAGTCACAGAAACAGGTTCTTCTTTCTCTCTCTCTCTGGCCCCACCCCTCCCTGACCTGCCGGTCCCAGCTTGCCAACCCTCCCCCCACCTCCACCTCTCCCTGGGGCTACATCCTGTTTGACAGAAGAAATCTCAGTTTGCAGATCAATACCGCCCCCTAGCGGCTCTGTGCAGGTGTTGCAGCGATGTTTTTATTTTTATAAATAAAATAAATAAATAAATTGTAAATATAAACACAAAGAAGACGAATGGAAGTGAGTTAAACAGCATCTTCCAGAGTCCACTTTTATCCTTACAGTGTGTCCAGGATAATACACCATATTTAAGTAATTAAATTCTGCAGAACTTGGAACAAGGACATCGACATTAGCATCATTACGTCTTCAACAGCAAGATCCGTTGCCTTTAATGCTGCATCATGTGCTTTTCTTTGTGTGTGTGTGTGTGTGTGCATGAAGCTTAAGATGACTGATCTGAAGAAAATAATGTGAGTGGTCGTTTTTCTGCACAGGTTAGTTAGTAAAAGAACTGTGTTACACATGAAATTGGCATTCTCACAAAAAAGTGGCCTGGTAGCTCAAAGAGTGTTGAAGGTCGCAGGTTCGAAACCTTCTACACTCTGGAATGTGGAAGGTCGCAGGTCCGACTCCTAATCCATCCCTACCAGGTGTGTCCCTGAGCCAGACACCCAGCGCCAGCTCCCTGTAAGTTGCTTTGGATAAAAGCGTCTGCCAAGTAAAGTAAATTACGCCGAACAGGATCACTTGGACACCAACCCAAATGAAACGTCCTGGGGCCCGTTTCAGAAGGCAGGTGGAACAAACTCCGGAACTCAGGGTTGTCCAACTCAGAGTTTTCGGTTTCAGACCAGGTGTTAAGCATTAGTTTAATAAACTCTGAGTCAAAGTTACCCTGATTTACGCTCGAGGGTGTAAGAAGTCCTGATCAATGGAACACAGATGACGAGGATTCACCATGGCAACCAGCGGACAGAAGTCAGAGCCTCCTTCTGCTCGCCAGTAGAACTGGACCTTTAATGCTTGCATATGTGGAAGAATAAGTAAAACTGCAGCAGCAGCAAAAGAGAGGGAGCTTGTGTGGCAGAGAATTTCAGACCAAGTCAATGCGAACATTAATCATTTTAAAAATAAAAAATAAATAAATGTTTGGATGTAAAAATATAGTTCAAACATGTCAGTTATCACTTATAAGCAGGTGTGATGTTGTTAAGCCTTCTCTCATTAAACTGCATTCAGTGGTTTCATTCTACATGTGAACGCTTTATTTAAGTACTTAGGGAAATCCCATAAACAAAAAAGACCTGCAGCCATTTCATCACTGCCAGTATTTAATATTATCTATATGAAAGCTACACATAACGGCCTGTTAGATACGCATGTCTCAAAGTGTGTGGCATAGGTTAGATGTAACGTCTGTAGGTTCTCTGTGATTGGCTGCTCTCAGGTATCACTCTATTCTAGGGCGATGAGACATGCACTGTATTTAAACAAAAGGAAAACATGAGATGGGCCACTGTCCGGGTCCAATAATGAGGAAGAGGATCCATCAAACTCCACAGCACAGCGTACCTCCGAGGGAATATTGTTCAGCATTGACACTAAGTAGACACGGCGCTATACAATCAAAATTAGTTGTGTTCCTGTCTCCCCTACCTATTATATAAGGTGCAGCTACAGAGCCAAACTGTAAGGTCTAATCATGTATTGAGCATCACTTATGATCTTCAAGGGGGATAAAAATGATTAGCTGCAGCAGCTGTATTATTTCATTTAGAAAGTTAAAAGTTGAGATCCATCAATGCAGCCGATTTCACCGGGAAACCCCAAATGTCACATTGATGAGCTTCCAGTAGTGATGTCCAGATGAAGCCTTGTGAAGCTTTGAAGCCTCGCAGCCAATTGGTTCGCTAAATGGTTTATTTCTCGAGGCCTCATTTCTGGCTTCATTTGCTCACAAACCCCCCTTCTGGTCAAAGACAGTAAGGCAGGCAGATGTGTTCCTGTTCTTGAAATCGTCTTGCCACAGTTTGGCGTGGGAATAAAAAGTGCCAGGGAACTATTGTCTTTGTGTGTCAAGCTATGATGACATTAGTTTAATGTGTGTAGTTTCATAACTGAACTAAATAAATCCACTTAATATTTATGTGTCTTGAGACTGACACCATACAACTTGCGGGGAAACTCCGTTGCATTTTATCAACCGATATACTCGGCACGGCGCGCCAAACCGTGAACCACCTCAGAGAATCTGCTCGGTGCTGAGAGCATCGTTTCCACGATGGGTCATATGAGAGACGAGACTGAGAATATTTCTTAAATCAGTAACACTCACAAAAAAACTCATCTGGGAGTGGTAAAGCATAAACTCGGGGTCTGACCGTCTCCTCAAGGAGATTTCTGCGTAATATCTGCACTTTAACAGGCTCATCAAGAATCAGACACGCAATGTCTGCTGCTGGTTTCAGACGCAGGCTTCACCGTGAAAGCAGGAGAAACTCAGAGTTGTTACAGAGCAGGTTAGGTTCACGGAGTATGTTGCCCTGGTAACCGACTTAGGGTTACGCTGAACCTGCTCTGTGTTTCCCTCATCTCAGGGTTGTCACTAAACCCGCTTTCTGAAACGGGCCCCTGGAGTCCTTCACCACCACTAATCATTCAAACATGATCCTGATCCGTCTCCTGCTGTGTGAAGATTATAATCAACAGGCTGAGAGCTGTTTGTACGTAGGAGAGAAACTGATGGCATCACATCCAACACATCTGCTGTACCACAAACATGACGGAGAACAATGTTCTCCTGGTCTTATTACGTTTTCCAAACGTTTTCCGTCGCCTCACATTGCTGCAGGTTCATCTCTGACTTTAGAAGGTCACAGTTTGTGTTTTTAAAAGTTCACAAAATAAAACTACACATTTCAAAATTCTTTTTAATGTTTGTAAACAGAAAGTTGATTTGTCTGTTGAGAAGTCATGTGCAGACTGAGGTGAGCTCCGGGTGTTATTTCTGATCTCCTGATACACAAACACAAAGACGTGAGTCACTGTTATTTCATCATTCATGTAGTGACAGTTTGCACAGTTCCGAACCGTCTCTACCTCCCGGGTTGTTGTGTGACAGGTGCTGAACCAGGTCGTTCCTGTTGATCCCCGTCAGAGCTTCAACGGCCACGGTCGGAGCTTCCTGGGTGTAGAACTGCACGAGCAGATCCACCGTCTCCATCCTGTCTGCTGTCTCCAGTCTGTTAGTTGGGATTCGTGAGTTGTTTCTCAGGAACAACTTAAAGTGTTTGAAATTGTCGGCCGTCAACTTTTCCAGCGTTTGTAAAAGCAGGTGTTGGACTCCAGCCATCTCTGCTGTCCTGAGGAAGCCACAGTGTTTTAATAAATAAATTAAATAAATTCCAATTTTAGTTTGACTTCCTCCAACAGGAGGATTTTAAAAGACTGTGCACAAATATGAACAACGTATAAACATGTTCAGCTTCTTGTTGTATAAAACAGTTTGCAGGGAGGATTTTTACTCATTAGTCTCCTCTAAGCTGCAGGACACAGTCAGAACTTTTTGAACAATTTGAAAAACGCTTGACCACTGGTACGACATGTTCTGACGGTTACGTGACTGTAAGGCTGGATCTGAAATCCACTTCCTGTTTCCGGGTTTTGTCCTGCGATCTCTTATTCTTTGAAAAGAACAAACTGACGATTATCACACGTGATCATTAAAGTGAGTCTGATGAATAAAATACAGCAGAGAAACTGCTGATCCTCAGACTCAGGCTGCAGAATGGAAACGTGATGAGTCACATACAGATGGAACAGTTTTAAAGTTCTGTGTGAACTTAGAGAGTCCTCCGTTCACACAATGTTGAATGGAGGATGAGAAGTAGTTACAACACTCACCAGAGTCTGTGGTCTTACTCCCCTCATGCAACTCCTTCTGCAGCTCCCACCCACTGTATACGATAAAATGCAACAGAGCAGTGTGATATTTAAGATGAGTCAGGACCTCACACAGGCTATAAGAATGAGATAAACAATACACAGAATATACAGTATACACATAATTTTGAAGTTAAAGTGACAGAGTGAGTGAATAACGTGAAGAAAGAATGTAGAGTAGTTTCTGTTTATGGTGCAGGAAATGGTCCAATCGGCTGGAGGTAAAAAGCAGAGTGGCTTTGGGGACAAAGGTGTCTCCTCCTCTCAGTCCTACAGGACAGGGTTAGGGTTAGGGTTAGGGGAGCCGTTGAAATGCAGGGTGAATAATTTTGGCCTGTTCGTTGTAAACCTGTGCAAGAGTTCTGACAGGCAGGCAAAGTGGTGTAGTGTGCTGCAGGCTGAGGGAGTCAAACCATGAATGCATCTGGCACAGAGCCACAGCATTTATTCAAAGTGTTCCCCTGCCGTGTGCTGCATGGAACACACTGCTTGAACCCTTTAAGTGACTTGTCTGGGGAACAGTGGTTGAAATAACCCAGGATGAACCTGGGAGAGTCCAGGAATGATTGTTCCAGGTTTGTGAGCTACTCACCCTGCCCTGGGGTGGATGTAAACCAAGATAAAGAAAAGCTGTGGGATTTCTCCGGGGAGGTAGTTGGGGCAACAGCTTCTCCCTCACAGCGACTGTAGAGCTCCAGCTGTTGTTTACGTACAGACACGCCGCCACCATGTTGTTTGCTGGTGAGTTCGCGGTCTCTGTCCAGACGAAAGAGTGGTGAGAAGCCATCAATGTGCCGCATGCTCTCGTCATCATTGATTCCGTAAATGCCAGAACGGAGGCAGTTCTGTACCCATACAAGTGGTGGATGCAGGCTTGCAGCTTGACCAGCTCAGGGCAAAGAGACCACACATTAGCAAGATATGGATGGGAGCGCTCGTTGTTTGTGTGTCTGGCTCTCACTCCGCTCTTTGTCCATCCCCTCCTGGTTCCCTTGTTTTTATGAGTTTTCTAGATTCAAATTTCTAGATTTCAAGTTTTTTCAAGTTGACAACGACAAAAAGTTGACAACGACACAAAGTTGACAACGACAAAAAGTTGACAAAGACA
>JAUMTR010000026.1:17595758-17614800 GCA_032270685.1 Microctenopoma stevenorrisi | reverse complement strand
TAACAAATGCATGGACTAGTTTCTCAGCATCACTCTGAGACAGGATGCTCCTAATCTTAGAAATATTCCTGAGGTGGGAGAAGGACTAATTTGACTAGTTTGACTAATGGATTAGATTGAGCTGGTTTCATGGATAAACACAGCGGAGTGTAATATTGCCTCAGGGAGACGCGTATAAAATGAACAGAACTGGACCAAACACAGAGCCCTGCGGAACTCCATCGCTCTGGTCTGCATGGAGGACCATAATCAAAATGGGATCTATCCGATAGATATTATTTAAACCAGTTTAATCCAAGTGACTCAAGATTTAAGAAGTATTTATTGTCATTATGCATTACACATAAAACATCAGGAACTCTCGCCATCGGAGAGAAAAAGAAAGCAGCACAGAACGAAATACAACCAGTATCTGAAGTGAGCCCAGTGTCTAAGTTGACAATGTGCAGAAAATCAGTTTGATCAGCTGGTACAGGCTGATTAGCAGCAGTAAATGGTTCAGCAGAGGTCATGTAGAGTGATGCGTGTGTGTGTGTGGCTGCCGTGTGGGGGGGCGGGGAGAGGCTGTTCCTCAAACTGGCCGTTTGAGTCTCCGTTTCCCAGAGGGAACCCATACAAACAGGCCATTTCCTGGGTGGGTGGGGTTTGTCCCGATACATCTGGCCCCTCCTCTGGACCCGGACAGCACATGTCGAGTCCAGGTCTGGCAGAGGACCGCCCACAGGTCCCTGTGCTGTTCTCACCACCGGGGACAGGTCCTACACTGTCATGCTGAGACACAGAATGCTCCGTACTACTGAGGAAGAGGAGCCTTTGTTGGGACCTGATCAAGGACCAGGTCAGGTTGAAGTTGATGTTGGTGCCCAGGAACCTGATGAGGTTTTTCAGCTCCAGTGCTGGCTTTATGGTGTTCAAACCTTAGCATCCTGTTGTGAGGATCCTCTCAAAGCACTTCACAATCACTGGGGTCAAAGTTTCAGTTGCACACGGTTGAAGAGCGCAGCAACAGTCTCGCTGCCTCTGGAGTAACATCCATGTGGCTGCCGATCAGCTGTGTAGATTCTCCAGAGCTAACTTAGCATTATCATTAAGAACGATTTGAGGTGAGGGGAGCAGAGTGCTGTGCACCAGGAGTCATGAATGAACAGGTCCAAACCTGCAGATCAGATCTGAACCACGCGGCACAAACTGAACAATAAAATCACTGTCTCTAGAAAGACGAGTTTCACTTTCATACGAGTGACGAAAAACATCATCACATCATGTCACACGTGCCTCAACTCTCTCTCTCTCTCTCTCTCTCTCTCTCCCTCTCTCTGGTGGCTGTTGTAAACCTCGCACCCCCCACCCCCCATGGCTTCAGTACACAAATCCAATAAATAAATAGTGAACACAGTATCAGTAATAAATAAAAACTATAAAATGAGTTAACAGCTCATAAATATAAGGAACAGACGCATTCTTCTGCTGTTGCTTCACAATAAAAGCCTCCGTGGGGGCTTTTAATGTGCAGTACAAACAGGAAGAATGCAGCAGTTGAAACGCTCTGGTCCTTTTGTTTTGTAGCAGCTTATACAACATGGAACCGCTTCTGTTCCAGTGTGCGTCGTGCAGCAGAAAAAGTCAAAGAACATGGAACGGAGATGTTCCAGGGTGAAGCTCTGCAGCTCCTCCTCCTCGTCTTCATCCTCCATTTCTCTCTGATTTCAACTCCTCAAACGCATCAGACCAGTTTTTCAGACGCTGCAGAATTTGACCAGCAACAATCTGCAGAAAGGGAGGAGAGAGAGAGCAGCAGGTCCAGACCTGCACAGTCCCCCTTTCTGGAGGGATCCTGAACACATTCGTCCCGAGGCTGCGTTCACATGCCTGCTGTTTGCTTTTCAGGAGAGCTGAAGCAAAAACACGAGTGGTTGAGGCGTCGACATGCTGCGACAGTTCTCACACGGAGAAGAGCTCAGAGGGGAAACTCGGGTCACAGCGAGACGTCCTGTGCGGTGTGAGGGGGGGGGTGTCACAGGTCTTAACCCTTAACTGTTGTTGTGTTTCACAGAAACAAACATCATCTTTGCTCCTGTTCAGCTCATTGTGTGGATGTAAACCAGCCATAAATACAATAAATTAATAAATATTATTAAATATATCTAAAAAAGATAAAGCTTTGTTTTCCATTATTAAACGTTCTAACTCCACAGAACCTAAACTTCAGTTCTGTCCACTGAAGGCAGGTAAACGTTTCCACGTGTTCTTGATTTATCCGCACGTTCTTGAGCGCTGCAGCGTGTGGTCCTTAAGGGGCGGGGCTTAGCGTGCACCTGTGGTTTTCCTCGATGTCTCTCAGGCCACGGATCATGTCGTGGCAGAAGGACCGGAGCTTGCACAGCGTTTGGTGGACGGCCACCTGGACATCGAAGTTAGCGGGGAGACGACTGACGAGGTCTGAGGCGGAGATTTGATCCGAGCTGCCGGCACTGCTGAGCTGACACAACTCCTTCATCTGAAACACAGTCACCCGTTAGAACCTCGCTGCAGCCAATCACAGCTCAGCTCAGAAGCAACGTGACCTCAGGTGCGTGTTACCTTGTTGATGCGCAGCCACAGGTCTCTGAGGTCGGCTTTCAGGTCACTCAGGCTGCTCAGCCTGTCCGACAGAACCCCCACCAGCTCCTGGTACAGCTGGCTGCCAGCTGACATGTGACTCACACACGTGTCCTGCAGGGGGCGACACACAAACAAACGAGGTCTAGGACTCCTACAGGACCCAGATATGTGATGGTTGCTTCCTGGTTCTAATAAAAACTCTGCAGATCCTCCTAAAACCAAAAGACCTCTGCCAGGTCTAACTGCAGAGCCCCGAGAGCCCACCCAGGTAAAACTCAGGAACACCCTCTAAGACCAGCCTCCCCTTGGATTGTGGACTCACCAGTAGGAAGTGTTCTTTAATCCGTTTGATGACGGGGTGGGCGGGGATAGCCAGCGATTTGGCCATCATCTGATGGTTTGCAGGCTGACAGGGGGGGTCAAAGGTCAAATCCTGACAAGGAGAAGAATTACTTTTCAGCCCATGAAGAAGAGAGAGAAGTCGAGCAGCAAAGCAGCCAATCAGACGCCTTGTTTACCTGGATCTTGACGGTGGCAGCGTGCATGGCGGGAAGGTTGCTCAGGATTTTCTCCACCACCATCCTGGTTTGCTCAATGGCCTCGCTGGGTGTCAGAGGGGGGGTCGGCGCGGACTGAACCAATGCAGGCAACAAGAAGCAGAGCAGCAGAGCGAGAGCTGTGGGAAACAACAGGAATTCATGGTTCAGGGTACGGAGGCTGAGCAGTGTCAGGTTTAATCTGTAACTAATGGATTTATAAAACAGTGCTTTGTGAAAAAAATTACAGTTCTTGGTGTCACATTGCCCATTTTAAGAACTTTGAGAATTATAATATTGTTGTTACAGTGGATTCTTCCTGTGTTAGTGTCACATCACAAACATTAAGATAATTTTAAGGAATGTTCTGAAAATAAAACAACAGTGGATTTATATTTATTAAAATAAACTTTCTCTCAACTAATGTTATTAGTTTTATCATTATCATTATAAATACATAATTATTTATTATATTAAACGGTAAAACATATCATTGTTTCTGGCTGAAGCTAGCTGCTGTTTATCTCATTTTATCACGTCTTATGATAGCATACCACATGTTTGTAAAGTTCTGCTTCTGTTAACTGAACATTTCTGAATTTTAATATTAATTCTAGTTTTTTATTGCTTTCTCAGCATTTTGGCACAAACCAGCCTCCATATATGGCACTCATAAGTCTCCACATGTCTTCGGCCTGAGTTCATATTGTGCAGAGTTACTCCAGCTGTGCACGTTTTCCTTTACTAAATAGGTTGATTTTTTAAACGCAGTTCTGATAAAGTAACGCGTCGCAACGAGTTCACTCTTCCACCAAACTCCGCACATTTCTGCACATTTCACGATCGTCTGCGCCCGGGTCACAGGTGAGATAAAGGGTCTTACCTGTGTTCGGGTTCATGTCTGTCAGGGCGGCTGTGTGTCTCCCGGGTTCGGTGTCTGTCCGCCGGTAAACTCGCTAAAATCCGTTTGCGCTTCCATTCCAGCAGTTTGGACTTTTTATGCGCAGAGCACACTGGCTCCTGTGGGCAATTCCCATTTACGGAAAAATGCTTACGTCACGCTGACGAAGCTCTGCATCACACGGGGACAGGCAGACACTCGCAGGTAAAGCACGCGCGCATGCGTGATTAGAAGAACCAGAGCTGATTAATTAGTTCATTAGAACTTTGTTGACTACGTTACACGAGAGTTTGATCCTTTTCACTGTAGACAGATTTAATATTTGACAGATTCTGATACTTGGACGCTTTTATCATTTATTATTTTAATATGTTATAATCAAAAACTAAATAAAGATGTTTGATAATTGATTAAATTGATTTAAATTGATTAATAATTAAAAAATCATTGCGTCTGCTTCACTATCTCACTATTTTTTTACTTTTACTTAATTAAACCTGGACTGTGTTCATTAAGTTTTTCTTCTTTATATTTGAGAACATTAAAAAATGAAATGAACTCATTAAGTGATCAGTGAACAGGTCAGTGATGTCACCATCATGACGACACATCTCACCTGTGTCTCAGTTTTGTTTTTCCTCAGACGCAGAGATAATAAGAATAAAAGAGACGAACAAGGATCAAATGGTCATATTTTATTAGCTGTGGCTTTGACTGGGAAATAAATGTGGGGCGGTAAAAAATTATATAATATAAATTATTATATTTATTATAAATAAATATAATTTGTTAGTTAACACTTGATGTTTCAAACACACATTCTGACGTCTTTTAAAATATAACCTGAAATCTTTTATAAGATTTAATAATTGTGCTGTAACACAATGAAATCATAAAATAATCAATCTTTTTTATTTCAGTTTATTTTATTTAAATCAGTTTCATTTGGAAAAGTTTTTTTATTGGTTAAATATTCTTTTTTAGCTGCAGTTTTATTTCCACATTATTAAATTTATTTTTACAAATTAATCCTGATATCCAATAAACAATTATATATTCATATATTTAATTCATATTTAATCTTTTTTTTTTTAATTTCCAAAGACCGAACTTTCTAGAAATGTTTGGAATTAACAAATTTATTCCTCTTGTGGTATTTTCCTTGGGCAGATTTTATTGGCTGATGGACGCGTGTCTGTGGTTAAATATTCACTTTATCCTGTGTGTCGTCAGGCTTTTTTTGTTTCTTAAGAAATCCTGGAAGAATGTGAGTCAGAAAACTCTGATTTATTTCCTCATTGTGTTGTGTGCAGATCAACCGATGACACGGTTCTGCTCGGGTTCAATCTTTGACTTTACACCAATTATCTGACTCAGCACTTTGAGACAAACTTCATGGATGTTTCTTAACACAAATCACAAAGATTGTATCTTTCAACGTCTGCACTGAGAACATTTCAGCGCGTAAACACTGAGGCTCAGTATATGTGGACCCAGAAAAAAACAGTAGAACCTCCACCGTGTTCTTTGAGCCTGAGCTCGTGTTCGTGGTCAGAAGGTGGAGACCTGAATAAAAGGTCCAATGGCACGTGCAGCGGTTAGGAGTGAGCCTCAGCCGTGGAATCGCAGGGTTCGTAAAGTTCTACGAGGTCGTGATGAAGTAATGAGGTGGAAATCTGCACAGTTCAGCCTTTTGCATCAGAGCGGCGATTTTTAAAAGGATAAGAAAAACACTTTTGTGTATATGTGTATATATATATATGTCCCAGCATGCACCTCTCTGAGCTACTAATTCCTCAGAACTGTTTTTATTGGTAAAAGTGCAGTGAGAGTCTGAAACACTGGAAATTAACTGTGACGCTGAAGCATGAATAAGATCCGGTGATAACAGTGATTTCACAATCACTGCAAATGCATCACTCAGTTTCATCATCATCATCATCATCGCTGTTAGAATCAGGAAGTTGGAGGATTCCTGAAACAGGTGTCCCAGTTATTCTTCATTTGGCGTTTTAATTGGTCAGAGGCACGTTCAGCAGAACTGTGACAGAGGGAAACGTCACTCGGATCTAAACACTGAGCTCTAGAACTAAATCCCTGTTTTTCTCACGAAGTCCGCGGATCATTTCCCGACTCAATGATGAAGCATTTCCAGCTGAATGAGCTCAGACTCAGAAGCTGCTGGGAAACATTTTGAAGAAGTTTCTTCCTCATCCTGTCTTCTTCTTATTATTATTTCTAATGAAGCAAAGATTCATGTGAACGAGCTGCTACGTTTACTTTAGTTATTCATTTCTGCTTCAGATGTAACATCTATTCCTACTGATGATTAAAGACGAGCTGCACATTTGTTTAGAGCTTAGAAAGTTTAAAGTAGACATGTTTTTTTTAAGTTACAGCACATAAACACGAAAGTTGTAAAATGTGCTGCTTAAAAAGCATAATGTATAAACACATATTTCTTTGTACACACACAGATACTTTACGCAGTGCTGATTTTTTCCACAGCTGTGGTTGTGTTTATATATTCACACATATATATTCATGTATATAGAGACTAAGACTGAGGGAGTTTCCATGAAGCGTCTCAGAGCAGATGCTTGAACCATCGATGCTGCTACAGAACATCCTCACGTACACTCAGGGAAGCTTTCAGCTTTCATATTTTAATAGGTTTATTTTAACTTTCAGAACAATAATAAAAAACAGATTGAACCCCCCACCCCCCCGATCAAAGTCCTGATATCCTCCCTTAGAGTCCAGCATCACGCAGCTCACGAGAAGCTTTTTTATTTGCCAGCAGATAAACAAATGTTCAGAAGCTGCAGTAAAGACTCTGGAAAACATGTGAACAACGCAAACGTCTCCAACCCTGTCGAACAGGATCTGTCAGTGGGGGTTGTTTTATAAAGGATCAACCCGCTCATCGTCAAACTGTGAAGGACTACGGATACAAAGACCAGCAGCGTTTCAGTTTTTAAAAAAATGACCGTGGGAGTTGTGTCACCACAGGAAACAGCTGTTCAACAACCTTTACTCAGCGTTTCATTCGTCAGAGGGAACAAACGTTACCTGCAGCCACATCAGCTGTGAACAGTGATTCAGCTTCATGTTTTTATTTTTAGAAATCACTCACCACCCCGGGGAGGAAATGCACAGACACAAGCACGTAAACAAAGTTTGACTTTATTCGTCTCTGAGAGAAACAGGTTAAAGTTTAGAGATCTGCAGGAAAACACAGCGGAGATAATGAAGGAGAAGAAGGAGAGAGGGGGCTTGTGGGTAATAACTGATCTAACATCGCCATGCAGACACACACGCACACAGGAAGTCAGCAGAGAGGATCATGGGAAGCTGTCGTCGTCGTCTTCGGCCATTTCTTTGGCAAACTCCAGATCCTGCTGCTCACGCTCCCGACGCTCCTGAACGCATCACACACACAAAACTAACGTGAAACTGAGAAACTGTGAAATGAAAAATGTTTCATCTCAGACACACATTCTCGTTTCTGTGTGATGAATGTGAAAATAAAAACTTGTGAGACAATAACTTTCTGTAATGTTAATGTCTCAGAGGTTCACGGCTCGTGAAGAGTTTCTCATCATCTCGTGTTTGCGTGCGTGCGTGTTACCTCTGCTGACTCCAGGTCTTTGTTGTAGGCTTTAGGAGGAAACCTCATGGCCTGCAGGACGACACAGACACAACACATGAGCCGGACGCTTCATCGTTCATCCGCCTCAGCAACAAGGTCAGAAACAACAATTAGTCGCTGTCACAGCAACAACACTCGCACGATTCTAACATCATGTTCAAAGCTGCTGTTTCATTTCTGTCAGTGAGGATGTTGCAGTAAAATAAAGCAGAGCGGCGTCAGGTCCTGTTCGATGTTAAACAGCATCTTTTATAACAGAACTCGTTGAGGATCAGATCATCAGAACAGGAGGAAACTAATTCTAAGAGTTAAATATTTCAGAACTAATTAGTAACTATGACAACTAATAATCTCTGCCTGTGCTGCAGCCAATCATCTCTCACGGTGAGTCTTTATAAGACATTATCTCCCCCCGCCCCCACTTCACCTGTCATGATGATTTATTATGTTTACATCATTCATAAAATAAATGACTGATGTTTGCTTCATCAGTTTCTTGTTCATCATGTGACAGAACCACACAGATTCAGTTTGTAACGCGTCAGATCCGCGTGGACGCAGACACAGGCGACGCAGCCTGGACCTCAGACGCTAACACAGAACCAAACCCAGCAGGGCAGCGTGTGCGTTACCTTCACAGACATGTTGTGAATGTCCAGGCAGAAGGAGATTCTCTGGTGAAAAGCCAGCTGAGGCTCTCTGGTGCCGTAGATGTCCATCATCTCTTTTGATTGGACAAAGCCTTTCTCGTGGTTGATGCTCGCCTCGATCACTCCGTCACGGATCGCCTGAAACACACGCGCACACTCACACCGTTGCATATTTCGTCCTAATTAATTTGTTTGCGTTTATCTGCTGTGTGTGTGTGTGTGTGGGGGGGTGGGGGGGGGGGGCTGTGCTCCGTACGTTCCTCCTCACTTCCTGTTACTCTACAACTACAGCAAATATTGATTTGAGCTTTGAGGTGGAGGGGGGGAAGGGGGGGGGGGCTTGCATCACTCAGCACTGACCTCAGATGACATCTTATACACAGCGCTCTCCATGTCGCGGTGGTTTTAAAGTCATGGATCATCCGTGTGCCTGATTTTCTTTCTATAACTGTGTCGGTTACTAAAATACATCTTACATAATCATAACTTGTTGCAGCGTCTGATCTAAAGAAACAAAGGCTGCAGCGCTGCCAACGGCTCTGATCGGCTCTGATCCGCCGACTCCTCTGAACCTGCACGACTGGTTTTGGAGACACTCCGGGCTCTGCTGAACCACTCTGGTCTGGTTTAATCCTCCCAAGCTGCTGGAAATGACGCTTGCCTGTTTGTAATCTTGGGTTCAGACCAAAATCAACTGCAGCTCTAGTTTTCCCAGCACTTTTAAGCAGATAAGGATTTTAGAGCGTGGAGGAAAACAACCCGACAGAACTGTTCTGTTCCACGGCGAGTTCTGCTCCCTGCTGATGTCACTGATGTGAATCTTGACTCACTTACAGTCACATGGTGACATCTCCTGCTCAGACTGCTGCTGTTACTTCCTCCTCCAAGTGGAGCTGCTTTATAACCGACCTCAAGATCAGCGTTAGATCCCGACAGACCGAGAAGATACACGATGCAAGACCCAACATCTGTCCTCAGAATTTCTGCATCCAGCTCATTTTAAACATTAAAAGTTAAGATGCTGTGATGTAGTTTTAAGTTTCCCCGTTACCTTGGCGACGATGAACTCTGCATCCTCAGGACTGTCGAGCTGCAGCTTTAGAGCGATGTCAGCCAGAGAGATACGAGAGTAGGACAGGTTGATCATACGCACACCTGGACACACACAGATGTTTACATGTGAATTCATCCGACAGGTCGTCACACTAAGCAAACCACCCTGCCCCCCCTCACCGGTCTTGATGACGTTGTGTCTCAGGCGGATGATGAGCGTGTATGTCCCGTCCGTCTGAAACTTCTCCCCAAACTGCTCCAACACCTGGTTGAACTTTGCCAAGTTACCAGTTCTCACCGCTGCACACGGAACAAACACAGTAACCGGATCATTGATTAACAGATGGTGATTCTGGTTTGGTTTTAGGTCCAGGTTAGATCCAGGTTTAGGGGTTAGACAGAGAAAAGAAGAACTGACCCTGTGTCAGCAGGAAATACGGCATCAGGGATCGTTTCAGCGACGGCTGTCTGAACTGAAGTCTGTCAGGAATCTCTCCCAGCAGCAGCTCCACCACGATCAGCAGCTTATGGACCTGAAAATGGACTCGTTTAATGTTTCTGCACACGAATGCCACCAACGCCAGCCTACGTGTCTCTGCGTGTACAGACCGTCTGCTTGAAGCCCACGGCTGTGTGCTGCGGAGCTTTCCTCAGAGCGTTGGTCAGAGTCCTGCGAGCCTCCGAGTATTCCAGCTGAATGGCCTTAATACGCCCTGACACACACAGGTCAACACGGGAACGTGAGCTACATACTTTTATTTCATAAAACAACAATCTAATGAATGGAAGCATTTTTAGACGGAAACGTTCACCGTTTTAAACCACTCGACTCGGTATCAGCCTTTGATCAAGGTTCAAGTCAAGTCAGGTTTATTTATATAAGTACATTTAAAAAACAACACAAGTTGACCAAAGTGCTGCACAGAGTCAAAATTAAGCAGAAGTATCGCGGCGTCACTACAAATCACGTGACCACCCAACTGATGCGTCGTTACATCACAAACGTATCAGGAGGCGCCGCGCTGCTTCCAATCGCCTCCGTCTCCTTTTATAATCCATCATATAATGATCAAAATATCACCCATAGCTGCACACAGACGCTCTTATTCAGACTTATCCGTCGTCTTGGTCTCAGATTAATTTCTCCCACTGTAACGTCAAAATCCAGCGCTGGGCCAGCAGATGGCGACATTTCTAACTGTGCTTCAAAACTTCAAAACACTGAACCGTTGCAACATAATTGCTTCTAAATCACTAGTTGTCAACAATCAACACCGAGTTCGGTAGAGCAGCGGTCTTAACCTCAGGGTCATGACCCCAGTACAACATTAGTTCTAATAAATAAAGAACACGGCAGCGCTGCGTCGCCTCCTGTTCACACATCTGAAATTAACATGATTCTCCTCGTGAGACACCGACCACTGAATTTAAATAGGATGGTGACGTAGAAAACTACTAAATCAGCAATATTCAAAAAACAGAAATAATTTAAACAAAGTTTAAGTTATATGTTTAAGTATTTAACTATGTTTAAGAGAGATCCACGTGTGCAGTGAGAAGCTCACCCGTGTAGTAGAGGTATCTGGCCCACTCGTTGTTGTTGGCCAGTTCAGGAAACACGGACTTGGACACGAGCTTCTCGGCCTGGTCGTACAGGTTGAAGTGCAGGTAGTTCCTCAGCAGCAGGTTGAGAAGAACGGCCTGACCGTCTGCATCGTGATGAAGAGTGGCCGTGCGGAGGCGAGTGTGGAGGAAGCTGAAGGGTTAAAGACAGACACAGGTTGTGTGTGTGTGTGTGTGTGTGTGTGATCATGTTCAGTCTTCCTCTTCCTGCTTTCTGGACTTCTCCACCAGAAGTCTCTCTGACCGTTGGTGGTTACCTGCTGGATGTGTCCAGCTCTGACTGCGCGTTTACCTGCGTATGGTGTCGAACTGGTTGAGGAACTCGTACACTCTGGCGTGGTAATAATAACACTTAGCAGCCACCAGATCCAGAGCTCTGCGGTTTTTGGAGCCGATCTTCTGCAGCAGGTCGTCCGACACTTTCTGAGCCTGAAAATAAAAACACATCATTTAAATCAACACAGCACAAATGAAGGAATTGTAACTTGTATGATAATATATGTAAAACAAATCTGCAGGGATTATTACACGTGTGTAAAACCACTAATAAATAAATTGAAAGATACCAGAAGCTAATCTAAAGCTACTTTTCTTTCTCCAGGAGGACGACAACTGAATTCAGTGTTTTATATAAAAACAAATGCTTTAACTCTCAGATCAATGATGATGAATATTTTTATCACTTATCTGCATGTTTATTTCTTAATATCAAAGTTAGCATTGTAGTCAAGACATAAACCAAGACACACTTGAATATTGAACCTTTTCACTACTGAATTTGGAATTTTATTAGTTTTGACAATTAAAAGAGCTCTAGTCTGTTTTCAGTCTTGGTCTCAGTGGTCTTGACTACAACACTAGTCAAACAGGCGTGCAGACAGACCTCGGTGTATCTCTTGTTGTTGGTAAGGTGAACCACCAGCAGCAGCTGCAGATAAGCCTCCACCTCCGGCAGCAGAGGACTCGACGCTGCTTTACCCGTTCTGGGACGAAACTGGACGTCTCCCTCTGCCATCTCCATCGGCTGAGAGAGAGCAGGTGTTAGTTCAGTGATTGAACAGTGCAGACTGATTTGGTTTTAGAGATTAACCACATGGATTATTCATTATCGCCATCAATCACCAATTAACATGTGAATGTAATATTATGACTAACTGATGACGTTCATAAAGACAACTATTAGCTCATGTTTAATATTTCTATTTTATTTACTTTGAACCAATGTAATTAAAATGAGAACTGCTGCCTTTTACTGTAATTAATCAACAGATGGTTTGAGAACAGAACTGGGCTCCTGGTGACAACACATCAGCATCTGTGACCTACACACTAAAGCTCCTGCTCCTCACCTCCTCCAGGAAGCCCAGCAGAGCGTCTCTGGTGCTGGTGTTGTTGGTGAAGAAGCCACAGATGGCTTTGTGCAGCACATTGGTGTTGAGGCGGCGGCTGGTGGAGGGCAACGCTCGCAGAGCACGAAGGACAAACCGAGGCTCCTTCCCCGACACGGCCTTCTCTATCTGCTTCACATGCTCCTTAATGTCTGACAAGAAAAGGCAGCAAGACGTTCACAAACACTTCACACATCTTAGCTCCAGATTCGTTTAAAATATTCGTTTTTTCGTTTGAAGACAAACTGTGACACATCATGACAGAGTTTATAAGTATTGTTAGAAACAGAGGCTACACACTTCTATCCCAGCCCCAGCTCTCATCAACTATGAATGAGGATACAGAAATAATTGGACATATTTAATGTATTTGAGTAAATAAAGACAAATTAAATTGTCTGGTTGGACAAAAAGAAACGTGAAGCACATTTTTCTGTCCTCGTGTATTACAGCAGGTTGACCTGACATGACTGAACTAACTTATTCACACGAAGAGTTGTTGTTTATCTAATTCTGGGCTCATGTGGTCTGCAAACAGAAAAACAGATCAAAGTACTATCAGATAATATTCAGCTAACTTCACAATAAACCTGATGAATATAATTATGAATCGTGTGCCTGTGTGTAAACAGCCGTTAGCATCGCTTAGCCGCTGTGCTAACATGCTAACAGCCGCTGCTGGACTCCGTGAACCGGTTCCTGTGGTTTAAACATGTTACCCATCCACCTTTTACCCATTTTACCCACTCCATCTTACCGTCCAGGGTGAGACTGTCCAGCTCTTTGGGCTGTTTAGCCGCGTTAGCCGCCTCCTCCTCGGGCATCTCCACATCCTGCGGCTGCGGGCCCGGCTCTTTGGTCTTCTCAGTTTTGGAGTCCCGGCCTCCGGCTTTGTCCCGTCGCTTGGCCGCTGTCTCCTTCATGATGTCTGGACGCTGGACTGCAGACAGAGAGCGGGAATATTTAGCTCCCGTCGGACAGATAGTTGAAATACACCAGGATTTATCTGCAGAGTCACCACCACTCACTTTAGTTTGTTCTCACAATGACTGGCAACTAATTTGAAGCGCGGAGGATTGTGGGATACGTAGGCAGCATTAATCAATCCCAGCGGAACAGGGATCAGACTCACAGAATCGTTAGCAGATCGACTCTAGCTCGATGATCTCGCCATTCAGCAAAGCTGTCACGGTGAATAATGTGAGTTTTTAAACGTGGTTCTGTTCGTGAATCATACTTTATCCAGGGCCCCTGCGCACATTGGGCCCCGAGGCTACAGCTTATATCAGCCTGTGCATTACTCCGCGCCTGGTGACAATAAAAGGTATTTTATTCTATTCTGTTGTTATGATCCAAATCCACACATATGCTGCTAAAGCCTTGTGTTCACTTAATTTATGTATTTGATTTTACCACATGACGGCGCTGCTGTTTCACCGTTGGTAACAATGAGCAGTCTCCTGGTGCATTATGGGAGACGTAGGAGTCTGGTTTTGGACTAAATGTCAGGACATGTGGCGTCAACTCAAGGCAGTTGCACTGCTAATTGTGTCTCCACCTGCAGATGGAGACACAGTCATGCAATCTATGACAGAAATAATACAAATACACTGCAGGTTATTTTATGTGTTAATTTCAAACAGTAACAAAGAACGTCTTTATTTGGACATCATTATATACATTTTTTTTATCCTTTAAGTTATCAAACATTTAGACATAAAATTCAGTTTGGATTCTGGAAGCATTTAGAATCATTTAGAGCTGCATAGTGTTTTTATCACAGAAATAAAATACAGCAATTTTCTTATGTTAAATAAAAAGTCAGAGTCACGTCCAGCTGAGGGGGGGGGGTTTAATGTTCTGTGTTCAGGGGTCAGCGAGTAGATTCCAGAGACCCTGGAGATGGTTTCAGAAGTCTTTAAAAAGGTTCTAGAGGGTTTTGAAAAGGCTCCAGTAGTGAATGAAATGAGTCCTTGAATATGTTCCAGTAGTCTTTAAGAAAGGAGTCAGAAACAGCTTAGGAAGATCCTTGGATAAGAAGAGAGAAAAGTTCAACAAAGAGGTTCCAGAGATCCTGGACAAAGTCATGCACGTCCTCCAAGAGCTTTAAGAAGTCCTTGTGGATGCTTAACAAGTATTTGAAGGTCCTTGAGGAGGTTGTAGAAGTCCTTTATGTGGTGCTATGGATCCTTGAAAACATCCACAGCCGCTTGATACATTTCTAATGGTCCTTGAAGATAGTACAGTGATCCTTAAAAAGACTGTATACTAAGAATCTAAAGGTCCTTGAGAAACTTCAGGGGTCCTTGAAGAGATCAACACATGGAAGTCTCAGACCACACTGTGAACCAGAGGACTCCAGATTACAGACATTTCCAGGACATAAGCTGCACCACTCAGTCCAATTCCTGAGACCAGTGCTCCCAGTTAAAAGATCTCGTCTGAGCTCAAGGGATGGTGGTTCTGCAGGGACTTGAGATACTCCATGTGGCGGCGGGCATGCTCTTGGTTCTGGTGGATGTAGTAGAACAGGTAGGAAAATAGCATTAAGAACCAGAGGAACATGGTGACCAGCATCACCACATCAATGGTTCGCCTCACACACATACACAGATCCCAGTCCTCCACCAGTAAGACCACAGAGATCCCAACAGTTCCTGGAAGACAGACACATGGAAACAGTAGGTGTCGCGCTAAAGATGAACTGCAGCTGTGCATCACTGCAGAATTAATCAAACAAAATTAATGTGATGGTCACTTTTAAAAATGTCATGTTGATGATTACATTGGTTATTGACTAGATCAGACACAAACTTCACTTCAACAAACTTCAAAAAACATCATGTTGCATCATTCGTGGATGACGAACATCAACGTACCGAGGTTTGGGATGTCTGAGCTGTGACAGATGACTTGAGCCAGAGAATCTGGGTCCAGATCCAACAGAGGCAGCGACAGCTGAGCACAGAATCAAAAGGACATAAAGAACAGAATGTTTGTTATTTCTAATGTCTCCCGTCACCTGTGCAGACTGAACTCACCTGCATGGTGCAGTCGCAGTGCCAGGGGTTGTGAGTGAGGTTGGCTAGAACTCCCAGGTCACCAAGCACTGCCGGGTCCAATGTGGACAAACGATTGGAAGACAGGTCCAGGAAGTGAAGAGAAGATGCCAAACCCCGGAAACATCCGGCTTCTAGTAAAGACAGCTGAGAGGAGACAGGAGACGTTTAGTTTGTTCACATATCTAAACTGATGGAGTTCTGGTCCAGTACCTGGTTGTGTGACAGGTCGAGCTCAGTGAGCAGGAACAGATGAGAGAAGGAGTCGGCCGGCAGATAGCTCAGCAGGTTTTTGTCCAGATGCAGATGAATGGTGAAATTAGAGAGGCCAGCAGGTACCTGAGGACAGGAACACACCTGAGAAGGTTAGAATCAACAGAAACTGTTTCGGACCCAGATCCTGGTTTCGCGTCCCTGTTTCTCTGCCTGTTTATTAATAGAAAGGTTTTTATGACACCAGGATCTCACCAACACTAGTCCGGAGACAGATAGAATCTGAGTCCTCACAAAGCTTTACTAAGACCTGGTCCCTGTAACACCACAAAAACCCGGACCTGTGTCAGTCTCTGTCCGCTGCAGCGAACCGTCATTCCTCCGTCCGGCGCCTCCAGGTAGTGACAGACTTTGTCTGCGGGGACTCTGTCGCCGCGGTGGGCCACAGTTAACAGTGATGATGTCATCACCAGGCTGGACAACAGGAGGATCAGCAGAGGAAGAGGGATCATCGTGTGCGCTGAGATGTCCTTCACAGAAGAAGAAGATTTGTCCCCGGATCATCAGCTGCAGGAAAATAAAGTTTGATGAAACGCAATGTGATGTGGTAGCTCAATGGGTTAGGCGTCAGACTGGGATGTAGAAGGTTGCAGGTTCCCGTCTCACTCCTAGTCCATCCCCTACCAGGTGTGTCCCTGAGCCAGACACCCAGCGCTAGCTCCCTGTAAGTCGCTTTGGATAAAAGCGTCTGCCAAGCAAAGTAAAGTAAAGTAAAGTAAAGTAACACACAAACAGGAAGTTTTTCACAGACCTGATTCAGCTCCTGATGTTTGTCCCGTTTTCCATGAGACAGTAGAAACGTCTTCTACTCGCGTCTGTCTGTGAATCGAGGTCAGTGATCAGCAGCTGTTTCAAAGGTCAGAGGGCGAAAGGTCTGTTCGAAGAAACATGAACCAAAGACGCAACAGCAGAGATAAAGAGAGAGGATCTAAGAACAGAGTGAGAGGGGGAGAAGACGAGGGAACACGGGGGTGAGGATGAAGGAGGGAGGATCAGAGGAAGGATTAGTGCGGACAATAAATCAGATTAAAGAATGAGCTCAGGGATTAAAAATGGAGGAAAACTTAATAATACATACATCAACTGATTCCATCTGTTAAAACTACTGGGGGTGGGGGTGGGGGGAGGGGGGGGTCCTGAAACTGGTTCTAAGTTCTGACTTTAACGCGTTTGTTTCCTCTCACATCCATCCCCCACCCCCCACCCCGCTGAGCACCTGGTTCAGGTGTAAGTTCAGGACAGAGTGAAATACAGCACAACACGATGTAGAGTGGATCCACTGCTGCAGCGTGAACGTCTGACTCCAACATTTAATTTACTGAGGGAAGCGAACTCAAACAAACATGTCAGCTGTGTGTGTGTCACAGCATTAAAGTCACAAACTGATCATTTTCTTCACAAACACATCAATAAATCAACAAACGACAAGATGACAGAAAACGGAGAGAAGATGGACTCACGTGCTGGTGGTGGAGGGCAGCAGCTCAGACTGACGGAGGAGACACAGACGAATGTGTGTCACACATGCGGGTGGAGATAAATAAAGAAACACGCAAATAAATACTAAAATAAATAAATACACAAATCATCAAATAATCCTGTTCAGTGAGACTCAATGTAAATTTTAATTTAACATGTTTGATTTAAAACAAAATTAAAACAATGAATGTTATGAAATTATTCTTATTCTACTGAATATTGAAATAAACAGAATCGTTATGTCTCTTTATTTACATTAGGTAAATATTAAATTATTGGTGAAAATGTAATTATTATAAATCCATTAAATCAGACTTGTGAACTCAGCTTGATGTTTATTGTCTGTGAGGAGAGCGCCCCCTGCTGGACACAACGCCACATCACAACAGACAAACTGAAACGTTTTCAGGTCTTTTCTGTTGACAGATTAAACTTAAGACCATTAAATAAAAGTCAGAAAAAAATAATTAAGAACGTTTTTCATCCTCGACAGCTGTGGTGAAAAAGTACCTGTAACTGCTGTTGATCTTATTTGCACTAATGATGCACCCCCCCCAGGTGTTTGATTGACATGTGGGCGGGGCTTGTCTGTGAGGCTCGTGCCGTCTGTTCACAGCTGATAGAAAAACAGGACTGAGGCTGATCAGAGTTTTAAAAGACGGACTGAGGAGGACTCAGTGTGAACCCGGACTTAAAAATCCTCTGTTGGACAGTTACTGCTGTTTTTGCTGGGTCCAGTTTCTGCACACACACACACACACACACAGTGAGTATGATTTGAAGTTTGATGTGTGAACCTTCAGAATATTAGTTGTTTCTCAGCACGTGACCAATAACATAAAAGTTTTAGTAAAAGGAACATGCTGCTTGTCTCTGTTTGTGAGGGGAGATGCTCCAGAGTGTTTGTGCAGTTCACAGGCAGCAGGTCAGTGAAGGTCACAGTTTAAAGATCTGTGGATGTTTCAGGTCTGACGTGGGAACAGCGTCACAGACGAAGAGGAGGAGGTGGAGGAGGAGAAGAAGGCTGCAGGATGCTGCCCTGGACCACTGACGTTACCAACAAACAACCTGAAGAAGAACACAAAAAAGAAGAAGAAGAAGAGGAGGAGGACAAAAAGGAGGAAGATGAAGAAGAGTCTACTCGTCTTCCTCTCATAACCATGACGACAACAAACGACAACCCTGTGGACCAATCAGAGGCTGCGGACAAGGCCCCGGCCAATCTGCGCGTCAGCTGGGACTCCGGGGAGGAGGTGGCCGCCGTCCTGTCAGACTCCAACAGAGAGGCGTTACCATGGCAACAGAAGGAGGTGGAGGAGCGCGAGGAGAAGGAGACGAAGGCTGTGGCATCGTCCCCAGACGGACGATTCCTCAAGTTCAACATCGAGATCGGACAAGGATCCTTCAAGACGGTTTACAAAGGCCTGGACACGGAGACCACGGTGGAGGTGGCCTGGTGCGAACTACAGGTACACACGAGTACTACACAAGTACTACACACGAGTACTAAACACGAGTACTACACACTGAGATACACACAAAGTACTACACACGAGTACTACACACTGAGATACACACAAAGTACTACACATGAGTACTACACACGAGTACTACACACTGAGATACACACGAGTACAACACACGAGTACTAAACATGGGTACTACACACTGAGATACACACGAGTACAACACATGAGTACTAAGCTCAATGGGTTAAGTGTCAGACTGGGACACTGAAGGTCGCAGGTTCGAATCCCATCTGACTCCTAATCCATCCCCTACCAGGTGTGTCCCTGAGCCAGACACCCAGCGCTAGCTCCCTGTAAG